>VDFB02353493.1:191780063-191917255 GCA_007258455.2 Sequoia sempervirens | reverse complement strand
TATTCAAAATCACATGATGTCAGCCTGTGATGAGGTATCAATGAGTTACTAAGGCACGAGATTGTATAAATAAGTGATTTTATCCTCATTTTACTTCTCCTACAATCTCATATCACATTCAAGCAATCTTTTCATTCACTCAAGCAATCAAGGTTTTTACATCATCAAACCAAGCATAAATCAAGCATTTTGGAGCATCCATTGACACAACTTCAGACATTCTTCAACAAGGGTTTGGTAAGTTGATAGCATTTTCATGTTATTTTTTTATCATTCTTTTCCATTTCACTATTTCATTAAGGGTATGATTACCAAGGTGGGGTTTGACCAAGGAAAACCCCTATTCTCTCACTCTCAACCATTTTTCCCCTTTTGCATGTGTGTTTGTAGAATTTTGTATGCATATTTAACAAGAATTTAGGTGTTGAAAAGTGGTTAACAAGTCAACAAGGTTTTTCAAGTCAAATCAACCTCATTTCAAGGTTGGAGAAGGTATTTTGTCCATTTCCTGCATAATTGACTTCGATAACCTGACAAGAAAACATCTTCAGATCTGGTGTTGCAGAGTTGTTTCCTGATTTCTTAGAATTTTGGGAGAGGACTGATTCACCACCAGTGGTGAATGAGTCCCACCTTAAGGCTAGAACTCTAAGTTTTGTCAAATTCTAGATCCTGACACTCAAAAACTAGTTCTGGACAGTTTTCATCAAAGGAATCACTGATTCACCACCTTGGGAAAATGAGTCCCACTAGTGAAATTTTGTGATTCTAGAAAGCATTCAAAATATTCCAAATTCCTCAATCTCTACCTAGGTGCACACCAATTTAGCCTTTTTCTTTTTTGTTTTACATTTATTAATCCATAGTTCATTGTTTGCATATCACATTATATTTTCCAACATAGCATAAACCTTAGGTTTTCCATACGTAATTAGTCATATAGATCACTTAATTGCACTTAGATCATTCCATTTAGCAAAACAACATCCTACATTGCATAATTTGAATGAACCTAGGTTGCATTTTTGGCCTACCTCTCTCCTTTTAGGCGAGAAAACTTAGAAGAGCTAGAGAGTCTTGTGGTGCCAAAAATATACAGTTTAGGACTAATTCAGCATTAGTGGAAAATGAGTCCCACTAGTGATAAACTATGATTTTTTCTAGTTTCTAAAACCTTTTAGGATCAACATTCAACTTCCAGGTGCACTTAGTTAAGTCTCATAGAATTTTGTTTGCATTTGTTTATGTTTTTATTTCATTTCTACATATCACATTGTGGTTTCAAACATTGCATATTTCATTAGTTTTGCATTCATAATCAGTTAATTCCATCACTTTGTTACAGTTTGAGTGAACCACCTCATTTAGGGTTTTATCTCTATCCTTTTAGGTGAAAATCCTAAGAGTGCAAGAGAAGTACATAGAACACACCTATAAAATTGATGGTTCATTTTGGTGAACCTAACGCAAAGTGTTGAGGCACCCTATGTCTCTTCCATGTTGACCCTCTCAGATCCCTTTTTCCTTTTACTTTTTCTTTTCTTATGTTTTTCCTTTTGGGGATGATGCAAGGCAGTGAGACCGAAATGTTTCCTTCATGTCGATCCACAAGCTTTTTCTTTTTCCTTTAGGCTTTGCATTTATTTTCACTTGTGTTTTCCTTTTGGGGATGATGCAAAGCATTGATACTACAATGCCTCTTCCATGTTGACCCAAAACGGACTTTATTCTTCTTTTGTTTTCACTCTCTTTGTGTCATTCTTCCAATTCTATGCATTTGGGGAATGATGATAGTTTCGAGCTCTTTAACCAAACCATTGCAGCAGCAAACATACTAACCCCAAATCCATTGATCCCTTATGAGTTTGGTGTGTTCCTTTCTGGGGGGAAACTCCAATTTTTTTTTTCTTTTTCATTTGCATAAAGTAGCCTTACTTGGAAACATATGACTAGCATAGGGGCTTTCCAAGTTGGATCTCATGTCTTGTTTTCTTTTTGCATCTTTCCTTTGCTAATTTAAAGTAATTTCTCACATAACTGTGTGTAGAAATTCCTTTAAAGTGGGTCCATACACTAGCATTATTCATTTTCTTTTTCCTTGGTTCTTAGTGCAGCCTGGTCACTTCATACGATGTTTTTGTCACTTTGTGAATGACATTGGGTGTGATGTCATTCATAAGTTTGATATATCTTAGCAAATTACATTCCTCTTAGTGGCCTGATGTGACGCACTACATCCCCTAAGTTTTGAATATTCTATTCTTTGATTGGCCCTCTCTTGGAGACATTAGACACAATGTTCCCTATGTAATAGACCTCACATGAACTTAACAAAACTCCTTTGAACATCTTTTTCATTTTAAATTTTTGCATTTTTCATTTTACATCTTTGCCACCTTGCATAACATAACTTGCATGCTTGTGGTACCATCTTGTTTGTTCATAAGTTCTACGCATCTGAATCTTTGCTTGTCTCATGAAGCACGAACTGACATTTTCCTTTGTGGCACCTTGATAAAGTTATCGGAAGGTATAATTTTGATATGGTTGAGTGGGAAGCCAATTCTATGGCATGAATTTCCCCATAGCCACCTACGTGTTTGTGATTCATACCACCTGAGTGTACGTTTCTCACCTTTTGGGCCTTCTCATCTCGCGGAAAACCATGAGTTATGTCGCCCCAGAGTGAGTATGCATTTTCATTTTTCGAACAAACAACCTATATCTAATTCACAACTAGCTGAACAAACAATCAAATCTTGATCTAAGTTTTCGTTTTCCCTGTCCCTTCTCTCTTTCTCTTTCATATGTGTGTTTATTTGTTCTCATGTTTAGTTTTCCATGGGATCTTCATCTTGGGGGCTTGATCATCCCTCTTGATTGTTGTTATTCCATCTTGCTAGCATAAATGCATTCAGACCTCCCTCTCGATATGCATGCCTACTTCAGTGTGAGTTTGAAGCAATTTCATCCTCTCAATATTCATGGTTATTTAGGTCTTTCTCTTGTGATGCTTGACCTATTTTTCTTTGATTTAATGTTGCAATGTAACTCATGCACTCACTTTAGGTCTTCAATATTCAAATTATGACATCTTGTGAAGGTGTTGTGAAGTGTTGTAACACATTTCTAAACTTTTCTAGACTCTTCTCATTTAATTCATCTAAAAATCACCTTTTTATCTCTTTTCAAGTCCTATTTTAAAGTTTTGTAAAGTCTTGTAACAAGATTTCACGCTATCTGTAATGCCCCATCTTGTAACCTAAGGAATGTTGCATTGTCTACGAAAGTGTAATAATTTTTTTTTAAAAGTATTAATATTAACTTAATTAGTTGCATACATTCTCTAAGTTACGCGACGACACACTACTTGAGAATCCCATAGTTGACTTTCGTATTTAGCATTGCATGTATTTAATTAACATAAATTTAAAAGTAAACATTGAATAACATTTGAATTCCATTCATGAAAGTGTAAAGTACAAATAAGATTCTTACATTGCATTTGAAATGACATTACAATACTCATTCTCCATATGAGGTAGATCAAATAATGGTTTACAATTACATATTATAAATGTTCACCTCATAAACAATTGAGGGATGTTACAAATACAAGATTTCCAATGATGCAATAAAGGAAGTACATATATATCCAAATACGAGCTCTCCATCCATGGAGCTCTCGTTACCATGAACAAAACTAGGGACCCAATGAAGTAAGGTGCACGTTCCACCCAACCATTTGGTACCCGTAGGTCCACCCCCTGTGCTAGGAGATAGTAATAAGGTTCCCTAGACATAACCTACAAACCCTAGACACAAGTACATACTTAACTTATTGGTTACAATGCTTCCAGATTTAGGATGATCAAATATACTAAGATCACAAGGTTACTGTTATTTTAGGTGGAGTGTCATCACAATGTTGCATAGGTTACCCTGGTGTTTCTTCCTAGGTTCCAACCCCCAACTTGGGTTACCCTAGTAACCTCTTACGAAACTCGACCCCACATGCAAACTATTGCGGAATTGAATATCTTTTAGAGTAACAAGATATCGATTTTCCATTCTAGGCCTTCTCAACTTATACTCAAGACTAAACTAGCTCTTGAGACTATAAGTGAGGCATACTAATCAAATTAAAGGTTTTAATCTAACTAATGTGTTCTTTAGTTTTCACTGGCTTACTAACTCTTCGTAAGTTACCCTGGCACCACTTTGTGTGTCGGCCCTCACACATAGCCACTCCCCTAAGAATAACATAAGGAATCTAAGTTCCCTAACTAAGGTAAACAAGGTGCATAAGAATTCAACAAATATATTTCTACACATTTCATAACAGACATCAAGTCAATGTTCATAAAACCAGGTGTCTAAACACCATGTAAAACCATGTACACAACCTTAGTCAACACAAGGATTCAATTTAAACAATAACAACTCCCACATTATACAACTTATCTAGAAGACTTGTACATCTAAAACATTCCCAATTTGCCCAATAAAAAGAAACACAATTTAAAGCAAATCAGGAAAAATAAACATCTACTATTAGGATTTACTAAATCCATTCAAAACAAATAAAATTTGCATGAAAATATATCAACTTGGTTAAAATTTATTATCAAAATAATCTAATTTTAACTTTCACAATTTCAGTTATCAATATATGTCCAATTTTCTTTTCCATCCTTATTGTTATAAATCTAGCTGATGTCATTCTTAACATAAATTTATACTCAAAGAAATTCTTATTTCATTACCAAAATAAATATGAATTTATAAATTTGTTTGAATAAATAAATATATATATATATATATATTATAAATATTATAAATTAAAAACCCTCAATCAAAATCATATTCGAATGAATATATAGTCAAAATTTCTTTTTTTTTAGGTTAACAAAAGTTTTATACAATATACAATGTGTTGTGTATCATACAGCCCATGGCTGTATTCACAACCTATAGCCCTCCCTGTATGGGGAGGCGGTTGCATGACAGCCACACGCTGCCTATGAGGGTAGCGCCGGCTGCCTCCAAAACTGTTGCCCCATATGGGGGCGGCTGTGGGGTAGGCCCCCCGTGGCCCCCTTAACAAAAACTATTAACTTTAAAATGCTAAAATGAAATATGTGAAAATCCGTGTTTAAGATCTGCATTTTCACGGATTCGACTTCGGATTAAGTTATGTTTCTTTAAAAAAAATAATACCCCAATTTGCCTATACGACGATTTCACAATACTCTTTCAAAGAATATAAAAAATTCCTCAATTCAATTTATATATGAATATATATATATATATATATATATATATATATTCACAACTAAATGAATAAAATATTACTAAAATCATGCATATATTTTCAACAGGGTTTGTAATGGGGAAATTAAGAAATTTAACAATACGCACAAAATTTTTTCCCCAACAAGTTCTAATTTAATCCCTGAGGTTTCAATGTCATTTTCCAAACAAATGATTTCCTTCACAAATTTTAATTCAAACTATTTCCTACAAGAAACTTTAACAAAGAAATAACAAATTCTCTACAGATTAAATTGCCGAGAAGAACAGTGATTTAATACATAAACAATTTCCTCAAGCACACATGATTTTTAAACAATTTTAATAAAATTTCTCGATACTAATTCTTTTTCACAGACAAACTTTTCAAAAGGATAAATTAAATAAATAACCAATGAAAAACATGTTTCCTGTAGCTTGAAAATTGTCTGTAGAGGAGAAACTTTGCTACCTGTTGCGTGCAATCCTCCAAAGCTCCTCCAAAGCTCCTCCAGAAAACCAATACCCAGAAGAAAACAAATACTAATCCAAAAAGATTCTTCCAGAAAAATTAAGCAAATCTCAGAGGAAACCACAAATTTTACACAAACCAATATTTTGTTTTCAATACCCTTTTTTTTTTTTTTTCTGAAGTAATCTTTTGTTTTCCCAAATCCATAAAAAATCTTTCGAGAGAATCCTCAACAAGAAAACAATTAATTTAACTACCACACATGTCGACAAGAAAAATATCTTCCAACAAACTCACGGCAATTCTTTATTTCTTCCTTATCAAAAATTGAATGCATTTCAAGAATTAAAGAATTCAAATTTTAAAAAATGCAATTTCCCTTTTCTTTATTTAATTTATTTATTTAACAATTAAAATACCATTTCCCACATAACAATTAATTTTAATTTAAATCTGTTCACACAATTAAAGTAACTTTAATTTAATTTATTTATTTATTTAATTAAATAATTTTAATCTCAGTGATTAAATTACTTAACCAAACAAACTAATTAATTAATTAAATAAAATATAAAACTTTATTTTCAACATTTAAAATTAATTTAATTAAACAGTAATTTGAAGAATATTAATCTATCATTAAATTAACAAAATTTTCCTTTCAAAACAATTAATCCAATTAGACACATACGAGACAAACAAAGACACCAAACTTAACTGACGACATACTTTGACTGGGTTTAAGACTAGACTAGGATAAACCTTGTTACTACCTCCCAATCAAAATTTTTGTTGAGTCTTGACACGCTCAGACCTGAGTAACTAGGTGGAGTCGGTGTCATCTACCTGCAATCCTGCAATCAAACAAATAACATACATCTATATATAATCCATTATACAAGGACACCGTGTGGAGAAAATCATAGAAACCACAGAGCACTCGCAAGCGAGTGATGCAACTCCGTTCTCCACACCAATACACATCACATCAAACTAACAAATTAAATAACAGTTAATCTACCATAAACATATATATAGCAATAACATCTAAAGGAAACATCTATGCTATCATAAAGCATATCAGAAATTAATTATCACCATACAATGTTTCATCATATCAAAAAACAAATCCACTGTCACTCTAATGTCAGTGATTAAAATATCCAAAACAAAGTACCAAAGTCTAACATAGTGAAAATATGCTAACAGAAAACATAAGCAAAATGGAGGGGTACTACACTTTCTACGCTTGTTATCACTATTTGCACCTTTCTTATGCTTTTTATGACCCCTTTATGCACTTACAAGTCATAATTAAGTGTATTTTTGAATGAAAACTTCACAAAAAATATTAAATGCAACTTAATTCCCGACACCCACTTACAAGCCTAGAGTGGGACCCATTCGCCATGGGTGGAAAATGAATCCCTCTTGGCTCCAAATTCAAAATAATTCATAATTTATTTCAAGTTTTCATTCAAAAAGACCTTATGTCGGCCTTTGATGTCATATTATTGGTTAATTAGGGAATAAGAATGTATAAATAAGTTTTTTTCTACACATTTTACAACTAACTCATCCAAGCACTCATCTCATTCACTAATTCATTCACTAGTTCATTCAAGCATTCAATTAAATTCAAGCATTATTCAATCAAGCAATCATCAAGCATCTTGGAGCATTTAGGACATATCTTCATACTTCAACAACAAGCTTTTTGTGAGTTGGGAAATTTGCATGTTGTTATTCATCATTTCTATCATTTCATTTCATTTCTTTATCAAGGGTTTGATTACCAAAGTGGGATTTGACGAAAGGAAAATCCCTATACTCTAACCCTTAACCATTTTTTCCCTCTTGGCATGTGTGTTTGCAGATCTTGTAGACATATTTTTCAAGGAAATAGGTGTTGAAATTTTTTCAACAAGTCATCAAAGTTTTTAAAGTCAACCAAACCCTAATTCAAGCTTGGAGACAACCTACAACCCGTTTTCTGTAGATTTGACTTCGTCAATCTGACAAGAAGACAAGTGTAGATTTGGACCTACAAGATTGACCTTTGAATTTACAAAATTTTGGAGGATTAATTTTCCATCAGTGGAAAATGAGTCCCACCTATAGGTTGGAAAAGTTGAATTTATCAAAATTCAGTTCCTGACAATCAGAAAGCAATTTCAAGTCTTTTTACCAATAGGAGGACTGATTCACCATTAGTGGCGAATGAGTCCCACTTGTGATAAAAATTGTTTTTTTCTAATTTCCAGAACCTTCCAAGATCAACATTCAACTTCTAGGTGCACTCTGTTAAGTCTCATAGAATTTTTTTTTCATTTGTTTATGTTTTTAGTTCATTTTTGCATATCACACTGTGTTTTCAAACATTACATATTTCAATATTTTTGCATTCATAATCAATCAATTTCATCACTTAGCTGCATTTAGATCATTAATTTTTTTCAAAATCACATCATTCATTCCTTAGTTTGAGTGAACCACCTCAATTTAAGGTTCTACCTCTCTCCTTTTAGGTGAAAAATCCTAAGAGTGCAAGAGAAGTACATAGAACACACCATAAAATTGATGGTTCAATGGCATTTTTGTTCAAGTCTATGGTGAGCATAGGTCTCTGATGGAAATATACTCTTGGGTGAAGGTAAACTGGTATGATTTTTTTGATCTTGTCATGATTTTAGCTTCTACATTCTTTTTATAGTTCAAAAGTTCTATTATAAAGAATGAAGAAATTAGAAAGGGCCCTTTTTGGTATGGAAATTCCTTATTTGCACCAGTAGAATTGAAGGCTAATATTTCAGTGGATGACCTAAAAATGTCTCCTCTTCCTTTAGATTTTTCCATGCTAATTCTACCAGTAGAATATCTTGAGGTTTCCACTTTGAAAAAAAAAAATTCATTTTGAGGATTATTTGAAAAGTGATTTTGAGCCAATAAATAGTAAGCCCATTCTTAGGGTTTGGGATCTAGTGAAAAATCTATTGTAGTGTATAAAAATGTGTCCCTTTCTCAATATGGGAATAATTGATGATAAATTGGACCTAATGTCACCTTGATCTAGTCTTGCAAGGTGTTTTACACATCCATATTAGCTCTTGGGGCATTTTTAAGCTAAATTAACCTAACTCTACCCTAATTTAATGTTGTAAAGTGTATTTATCTACACCTTCACATTAAATTTAGGAGACTTGTAAACTAAATCAAACCCAATCTAGTGTTGTAATGTATTTTACACATTCACATGAGATTTAGGGCCCTTTTAAGCTAAATAGACCTATTTTTTCCTTAATTTAGTGTTCTAAAGTGTATTTATTTACACTTTCACATTGGATTTGGGGCCCTATTTCATTTATGACCTTTATATCATCATTAATAGGTCCTTATGACCCCATATTGTGCATCCCAAGGCATATTTTAACTAAAAACCAAACAAAATCAACATATAAACCTAATTTCTTCACTCCCTAACATCCCAGATGGAAAAATAGCCCCTATGGGACCCATTCACCACCTTGGGTGAATGAGTCCCATTTTAGCTATTTTCAAGGTTTGAGTGGGAGAAATTGGGTTTCAAGTTTAAATTTCTTCAATGTCAGCCTTGGTGATCAAATTAACAATCATGTGAGTGGATTGCTTATATACGAGAGCCTTCAAATCCTCATTTCATCCAAGCATCATACAGTCATTCCATCAAGTCAAGAAAGCAAGGGCTAAGCACTTCAAGTCTTCACAAGGTCATCAATATAGCTTTCAAGATCAATTCTAAGGAATTTAAGGGCATATTATTCATCAATTATTGCAACAATTCAAAATCCATCATCATGGAAAGATTCTAATTACATTATCTCATGTTCATGCTTCATAATCTTATTTCATCATTTGGTTTAATTACCTAAACGAGGTTTGACCAAGGTAAACCCCCATTCCCTAACAATCAGTACTTTTGCACCCTTTCTTTATGTAATTGCATATTTAGGTGCTTTGAAGACTTGAAGATTATTGAAGATTAGGTTTCAAGCTTGTCTCCTCATTTGCAAGGTCATAATCTTCACAAAAAGGTCATCTATAGCCCTGAAATCGAAGTTTCAAATCCAAGAGCCTAAAGGAAAAGAAAGAGCAAACCAAGAAGTGCAAATCAGAACCTTGAATTTCTAGAAAATCCAAACTGGATTCATTTGCCACAATTGGTGAATGAGTCCCATTTTTAGTCAATTTTGAGATTTTGGCATTTTCAGATGCCCTTTTTCAAGAAACCTGTTCCTATATAGAAACCCGAATCTAGGATTGATTCACCCAGATTTGCGAATGAGTCCCAGTGGGCCAAAATTTTAAAATTAGTAGGTTTTATAGTCTCCATCCAAGTCTCTACAAGTTTCCCAGTGCACACTTTCAGTTTTATAACTTTCTATTTTTTTTCATTTGCATTTCTAGGTCATTTTGCATATTACACTGCGTTTTGTGATTCATTATCTCTTCCAAGTTTAAACTTGGTGGTGAACCCCTCATTAGATATCATTCAATCCCTAGAATAGTCCCTTTGCTAGAGTTTAATCTCTTTTTCATTGAAATCTAAAGGGTTTGTTCTTGAGTAAAGAACAAGGAAATGGTCTCTCTCCTTTTAGGTCCAGAACGCTAGAAGCGAAAGAGATCACCCCCACTTTCTTCTTTTCATATAGAATCCATTCTAGCGGTGGTAAACCTCATTTATTATAAATTTGAATGGTGTCAAACTATAAAAATTGACACCTAGATTGGTTAAAGAAAAAACCATGATGGATTTAGCTATTTTCATAAGGGAAAATCTGATGGAACAATCCATTCCTATTTACGATCAAGGTTCTAAAGGTCATATTGGCAATCCTCTTTTTTCTCAAACTCCCCCTTCAAGTTCCCCTTGTTGGCATATGGCTTAAGGATATTTTTCTTGGCTACTAGTGTTGTCATTGATGGCAACTAGAGTCAGTAGTGTGGTCTGCAATTTAGAAGCAGTTCCTATCGCTAATGAAAGTAGAAGAAAATACTCTACAGGAAGAATGCATGAAGAACAGAATATTTGGTTGGTAAGTTGGTCTGGATACTTCACCGGATCATTATTTTGTTGTGTGGATCCCTAGGGATGCTTTTCAATCATGTATGATATATGTTTGATCATTTTTTATGATATTACAATGATCCATGTATGAGTTTGGAGATTTGGTAGAATAATTTATTGTGTATTTTCTCATTATGGATGATCTGTTATGTATTGCGTGTTTTGGATGTATGAGGAGTATGTGTTTAACTATTTATTATGTTGGCAATTTTGGTTTGGTTCCCTACTATAGTCTAGCCAACTTGTGTGGGTACGCATTAGTTCTAATTGGTGATTGGAGCCAACTTATGGAAGAGTATTATACTTTATTTCAAGTCGACATACAGTAATAAAATTCTTGTTAGAAAATATATAAATGAGATTGGTAATTCATTTTAGATCTGATGTGGAGTGGTGTACAAAGCGGTGAGAAGGTGTGTGTGCAAAAAGTGTAGAAAAACTACATGAGATATTATCGAGAGAATTTTTTCTATGCAATAGAAGGGTTTTTGCAGAGCATAACAGAGCAGAATTGCGAATTGGGAGAAAGGTCCAGAATCAGTCTTCATGTGCTTCATTGAAACTGAATCCAGACATTTAGAGTTTCTATTTTCTCAGTTCATATTCTAAATAGCTTTAATCCAAACTTATTTTAGACAGTGAGTCCTCTTTTGTATTTTGAGCAGTGAGCTCTAGGCAGTGTGCCTGAATGCAAGTGCATTCCCCTTTTTGTCATACTTTTAATAGAGTATACTTTGTGTATTAATCTCCACTATGGTTTTTCCCCTAACATGGTTTCCATATAGAAATATTAGTGTTATGGTATTCACATTGTCTTCTTAATGTGCATGCATGTTTCCTTTTATTTATTTGTTGTGGATGCTATTAGAGGTTAAATATTATTGTTGATAGTTTAAGATCTGATTTGTGATTCAAATTGTGGAACACTAATTCACCCCCGCTCTCAATGTTCCTAGTGTCTAACAATCGGTATTAGAGTAGGTTCCTCTTCTGAGTTTAATATTTGAAGGTGGATCTTGGATTACAATGGACGTAGGTGGTATTCAACAAAAGCTTATGATGGCACTTGATGATCTTGATCAAACTAAAGAAGAAGTCATGGAACTAAAAGAAAACCTTGTGGCTACTAAAAAATTCATTCAATCACTGAAGGATAAAATAAATGAGTCAAGGGAAAAGAGGAAAGAACTATGTGGTCAGTTGAAGCAAAAAGAAAGTAGAGGCCTGGAAGATGTTCATTTGAATGAAACCCTAAAAGAAATAATAGAAGAATGTGAAAAGCTTGCTAAGGACAATACTACTCTAAAGCTTGAAATGAAATCTATGGAAATGAAGTTAACGAAAGAGATTGAAGAAAGAAAAAAGAATGAGGAGAATCTAGCCTAGTCCTTGAAAGAGAAATATAAGTTATGTAGTAGAGTAAATAGTGGATTCATTTAGCAGGAGATTGAACTACAACAATGAAAAAACAATGAACAAGAGCTTGAAAGATAGGTAGTTATTCTCAAAGATGAGCTTTGCATTGCAATGAGTTCAAGGAGAAGTTCAAGATCAGTTATGCTAAGCTTGATGAAATAACTAAAGGACAAAAGGATGCAAATGATAGGTGAGGTATTGGCTATGTGAAGAATGCAAGCTCTAGATCTAAATAAAAGGACCCTAAAAAGAAGGAAAAAGGTAGAAGATATTCGATAAGGCAACCTAATGCATAAAATTTTAATGGATATTGCTTTGTTTGTAATAAATTTGGGCATATGGCTTCACAGTGTAGAAGTAAGATGAGTTCTGGAAATCCATCATTTTTTGGTCAATGTTTTAACTACAAAAAGTTTGGCCATAAATCATTAGAATGCAGAACCATGTCTATCAGTAAAAGGGATGTTAAATGTTATATTTGTGGAAGGTTTGGACATATTGCTAATCAGTGCAAATCAGGAGGAAATCAGTGGAATGGATGGTATAGACAGAGATATCTGGTATGCTACAATTGTAAAAAAATTGGTCACATTGCAAGAGTCTACAGAAATAGAAACATGAATAAAGGAGCTCTAGAACATCAAGGTAGAAATTCATAGAAAAGTGATAAAGGAAAAGGAAAAGAATCTGTGGAAGAGATAAGAGATTAGATGAATAAAAATGGGTAAAGAAGAATGGATCTAATGAAGGTAATAAGACTATACCGAAAGCTCCCTCTGGTAGTTCATCTAGCAATTGATTTCAGGCCATTGGCCTAGGGGGAGTTTTTCATGAAAATATTTTGTCCCCTAGTGTGTACTTGGTTCTGGATTGCAGGAAGTTTTTACAGTTGTGCTATTCATCCTCAAATGTATTGGTGATTGCTTCTTGAAGGTTTGTAGATGGATTTCTCTCTTTGTTTGAAAATAGTGTAACCAAAACTTCTAGGGAAAAGCATTTAATGCAATAATGAAGTTAGGTGTGCAAAGTTATAAAAGGGAATTTGAAACCCTCATTTGTCACTGTGCATCGAAGAGAATAGTTGGAGAACCCTTTTCTTTTTAAAATTCAAAGGAGTGAAAGTGAAATTAACGGTGAATTTTAAAAGTATTTTTATTGATTATCAATTTCATACTTGTTCCCTAGTCAGTAGAACCCTGTTTGGTATGGAAAATGAAACAAATTAAATGAACATTAATTCTGGATGAGTATAGTAGTCAAAAAGGTAGGGATGTGAGAAATCCATTGTCTCACATTGAATTGAAGAAGCTTGGAGAAGCGAAACATAAGAATCTGGATATTTAGAATGAATTCCATCATTTCGTCAATGCGGAGGTAGTCTGGTTTATTTTGAACAAATTGGATGGTGATATCCTTACTTTGGATAAACCTTATCAAATTTCTAAGGATGTAATCAGAAATCTAATAGGTTTGTGCTATGTTGGTGATGTCCCAAAAAAGAAATCGATTTGAAATGTTGAAGTTGAAGCCCTAACTAGTGGAAAAGGATATCATAGGGCACTAATAAATACATCAATCAAATACCCATTAACAAAGTATATTTCATATGGAATTTCATACAAGATCTCCTTTAGAAATAGGGAAGGTACAACTTTTGTAGGTGCAGTCTATATTGCGCACAAGATGATAATATAAAATGAAGACTTTGACCTCTATGGATTACTGAAGGATCAACTAATGGAGAATGTGCAATTGATGAAGGACATAGATTATTCTTTCAGGTTTGGTACCTTGGTTATATACATTATGATGTATTTTCTGAATGTCTTGCCTTAGAATGACAATGTAGTATGGAAGCAAAATATGCCAGTTTACAAGAAAATCTTCGAGCATTTCAATTCTTTTGAAAATGGTGAACAAGTTTATGAGAGCTTATTTGGAAACTTGTTAGGAAATTTTGGTATTCCTCTCCTGATAAAAGCAATTGAAATTGGATCATCCTCCAGTAAGTCAGAGAAAAAGAAAAAGAGAGAAGGAGAGTTGGTTGGTGACACTCCTCTAGTTCCTAACTCAACAAAAGTTGAAGGAAAAGGTAAAAAGAAAATAATTGTGGATTTAGTTGATGAAGACTCTGAGGAATATACTCCAAGAGATGAACCAAAACTATTTGAACCAGTTGTGGTTATTGCAGAAGAAAGTGATGGATAAGGTGCCCTAGTCAAAACAAAGATATCACAGATTATTCAGGAAGAAAATGGAATGCAAAATATAACTGACATATGGATAAATGGTCCATATTATGAACAGGACCTCATTGAGGACACTCTAGGAAGATACTTTATTGGTAACAACATTGAACTAAAAACTCTGCAGGATTTGCTTCCAGAAGAATTTATTGAATGTATCAAGGAGGCTATGGACTATGTGTCTCAGGATAGAAAAGAAGACGAAATAATCTCACATTTGAAGATGTAATTTAGGCTATCTCTTGCCAAACTAATGAAGAAAATGAATATATTAAGACAATGCATTGATCAGCGAATAAGATCTTCAATTACTATCTCAGGTGGCCTCACGTGGTTGGAAAATACACGGACAAGTTGGAACAAATTGAGAATGAGCCTGTCATAATTAGATAGGACTACAATATGGTTCAAGACAAGGATGAAGAAGTGAAGAAGAAGATTCATGAGCTGCAAGTTGAGCATGCAAATATTCACTCTTCCAAAAACACTCTTATGGAGACCTTCTGGAAAGTGAAGGACCTGACTGAATGCAGATTAGAGAAAATGGTTGAAGTTTTAAAGAAAGGAGAAAAGCTAGAAGAAACCATTACCATTCTTGAATCCCTTGTTAAGGTCATCAACAGAACATCAGAAAATAATAGTCTGATAATTTCTACTAGGATTGGGGTGGACTCTTGGAAGAAATTTCTCCCTGAAATGAAAGATAAGTATAAAATAATTTTCTAATTTATGTGGTAGTTGCAATTCTTCAAATTTTGATCAATTTCTCCATCAACAAAGGGGGAGAGAATGCAGTAAGGAAGAGTGCAACAAATAAGCTAAGGAAAGTAGTGAAGGATTTGTCATTGATCTCAAAGGGGGAGAGAATGCAGTGAAAAATTCCTTGACATCCAAAGGGGGAATAATGTTTTGTTGTAGTGTTTTGTAGTTGTTTAGTTGTGCTATGAAGTTTTTAATTTTGGTTTCAACACTTAGTCATTTTTCACTAAGTGTTGCCATCAATTCCAAAGGGGGAGATTATTGGCATATGGCTTTAGGAGATTTTTTTTGGCTACTAGTGTTGTCATTGATGACAACTAGAGTCAGTAGTGTGGTCTACAATTTAGAAGCAGTTTCTACCAGCAAAGAAAGTAGAAGATAATACTCTATCAGAAAAATACATGAAGAACAGAGTATCTGGTTGGTAAGCTAATCTCAATACTTCACTAGATCCCTATGTTCTTGTGTGGATCCCCAGGGATGCTTTTCAATCTTGTATGCTATTTTTTTTTATAAAGTTTTATGATATTACATTCATCAATGTACAAGTTTGGAGATTCGATAGAATAATTTATTGCTTATTTTCTCATTATGGTCAACTTGTTGTGTATGGCATGTTCTAGATGTATGAGGAGTATATGTTTAACTATTTCTTATGTTGGAAATTTTGGTTTGGGTCCCTACTATAGTCTAGCCAACTTGTGTGGGTACGCATTAGTTCTAATTGGTGATTGGAGCCAACTTTTGGAAGAGTATTATACTTTATTTCAAGCCAACATACATTAATAAAAAAAAAATTAGTAGATATATAAATGAGATCAGTAATTCATTTTAGGTGTGATGTGGAGTGGTGTACGAAGTGGTGAGAAGGTGTGTGTGCAAAAAAGTACAAAATAGATGCATGAGGTATTATCACATGATCTATCAAGAGAATTTTGTTTGTGCAAAAAAAGGCTTTTTGCAAAGAAAAATAGAGTAGAAGTGTGAATTGGGAAGAAGGTCCAAAATTAGTCTTCATGTGTTGCATTGGAATTGAATCTAGGCATTTAGAGATGTTATTTTCTCAGTTCATATTCTGAATAGCTTTAATCCAAACTTCTTTTGGACAGTGATTCCTCTTTTGTATTTTAAGCAATGAACTCTAGGGAATGTTCCTGAATGCAAGTGTATTCCCCTTTCTATCATACTTTTAATAGAGTATACTTTGTGGATTAATCTCCACTATTTTTTTTCCCATAACAGGGTTTCCACATAAAAATCTTGGTGTTATGGTATTCACATTATCTTATTAATGTGCATGCATGTTTCCTTCTAAATATTACTGTTGATAGTTTAAGATCTGATTTGTGATTCAAATTTTGGAACACTGATTCACCCCCCCTCTCAGTGTTCCTAGTGTCCAACACCCCTACCCTCCAGTGCTTTAAAGAAACTACCTTTTTAGCTCTAGGTGGGGTCTCTTCTCAAGAACCAGACCCTAAAAGTACAAGTTTCTATAGAATGTGAACCCCAACCTAGAAATGATATCTCTCGATTTGAGGATTTATTGTATGGCTCCTTAAAAGAAGAAAAGCTTATGAATTTAGTTAATGAAGTGATTGAAAAGGTTGGGAAAGAATTTATTGAGAAGATTACTAATGAGATCCTTTGTGAGGAGGATATTGATGTTTAGTCCACTCCCCTCCCAATCTCTCAGTCTGATTCACAAAGGAAAATATCTCTAAAGCATGATACGTGCCCACTATTGGAGAACCATTTTTTATCTCCCTCCTTGTACCATTTATCTTCTCCTTTGATTTCTAAAACAAACTCAAAACCAAAGCCTCTTATTTCTCCTAGAAGAAAACGTGGTAGGAAGTCAAATAGTGAGAAAACTCAACTAGAAATTGTTGCAAGAATTCAAAAGGCTTTGGAAAAGAACCTTAGATCCTCTTCCAAAAAATCTTTTGGAATGGCTAGTGTAGGGTCAAATTCTCAATCTAACTAGCTTGATTTGGCTATGGGGTGGAAAACCTCATAAACGAATCTTAGACTAAGGAGAGATGAAATCTCTCCTCAAGCAAACTAAGGATCCCCTCATGGAATTTTAGGGGCTTAAGTTCCCCTAACATGCGACACTTAATCAAGTGTCAAATCTTTGGAACTTCATTTTATATTGTACTTCTTCAAGAAATTAAGCTTTTTGTGCAATTAGCTTCTAATATTTTTGGATCATGGGTAAATTGGGACATGCTTGGATCTCCTACCCAAGGGGCTTTAGGAGGTTTGGTCATTTTATGGAACAAATGCAATGTGGTGGTAGAGTTACTTGAATCAAAAGAAAACTGTATTTGGGGCATCAATACGATGTTTAAAAATAAACAAGTCATTTTAGATTTTTAATATTTATGGCCCCTATTCAACTACTAGAATTGAAAAAAATTGGAAGCAACTTTCTTCTATCTTGGCTTCTCTTAAAAATGATCTTAAGATCTTTTCGAGGGACTTCCTTGCTATTCTTCATGCCTTTGATAAATGGGGAGGCATTATTGCACCTTCTAAAGTCATGGAGGATTTCAATAAGATTTTTGCATACTAAGTTGTATAATTTTTCTCCAAAAAATGACACATTTACGTGGACAAATAAACATAATCATTTTTGTCAAATTGCTAAAAGATTGGATTGTTTCCCCTAATTTGAAATTTTGGTTAAATTCTCGATGGGATTTCTCTTCCATCATTCTTACCTTGGTAGGTTTGGATCACTTCCCTATCTCCCTATCCATCTTTAAAGATAGGTCTATAAATAAATTTTCTTTCAAGTTTGAAGCAATGTGGTTTAGGGATGTGGAATTCATTCCTGTTTTAAAATCCTGGTGGATGAACTGCCCTTTTATAGAGGGCATGGGGATGTCTTAGCTCTACAAAAAATTCAATTATCTTAAAGACAAAATTAAGGATTGGAACCTTAAGCACTTTAAGAACATATTCTCTAAGAAGTCAAGGGTGGAATAGGAGTTGGCCTCCTTGTATGAAGTTGTAATAAAGAAAGGTATGGATAGCTCTTTGTTTGTCAAGGAAAAAAACTAAAGGTTGAACTAGAGGAAATTCTTGCTAGAGAAGAGTGATCTTGGAGACATAATTCAAGAGAAATTTGGTTAAAGGAAAGGGATAGAAACTCAAAAAAATCATGCAATTGCAAAAATTAGGAGGCAAGACAAAATAAATATCTAAATTCAATCTTCTTTTGGGAACACACTATTAATAAAAGAGGATATTGGAGATGAAGGGGTCCTCTTTTATTAAACCCGCCTACCTATATGATAAAGCAGCAATCATCTTTTTCATATAATGTTGTCATAAATAATATTCCTCTGTTAGTTATGAAAGAGAAAAATAAGCTATTGATGTCAAAATTCACTATGGATGATGTTAAAAATGTGGTCTTTTCTATGGCTATTGAAAAAACTCTGGTCCAAATGGCTTCACGACACTTTTCTTTCAAAAATGTTGGGATTTTGTGGGAGAAAACATTCTACTTACCCTAGAGGAATCAAGAAGAAATAGAAATGTCTTAAAATAATTAAACACCACTATTTTTGCACTTATCCCAAAGAAGTCTGATCCTTCTTCCTTCAAAGATTTCAGGCCCATTGCTTTATGTAATACAATATTTAAAAATTTTACAAAAGCAAATAGCTACAAGGTTGGAAAATTTTCTTCCTTCTATTATTTTAGATGAGCAAGGGGGTTTTGTACCGAGTAAAGATACCCCAGAAGGAGCCATTGTGGCTCACAAGGTGTTACACTCAATCATGTTTGATAAAACCCCTGTAGATGTCCTCAATTTGGACATGATGAAGGCCTGTAATAGGTTTGACTGGGATTTTCTTATGGTTTTCCTCAAGAAATTTTGTTTTTGTCATAGTTGGTGTAAGTGGATTCTTTCTTGCATTTTGAGAGCTATGTTTTGTATAATAGTTAATGGCTCTCCACATGGTTTTTTTTTCCCCCAATCAATGGGTAAGATGGGGTGATCAAATCTCTCTATTTTTCTTTATCCTAATGGCTAATGGTTAAGTAGATCCATAATCTCAGCTCTCTCCTCTCATCTTTGGAGAGGTATTTCTATTAGGCCATTCTCTCATCCAATTTTACACTCTCTTTGCAGATGATACCCTTTAGTTTGGATAGGCAAGTCTGGCTGAGGAAAAAGTCATTAAAAAATCTTGTTTGGTTACTGTTTGTTTTCTAGCAAATCTTTTAATAGAGATGAGTCTAAAATCTTTTTTATTAATATCAATCCATTGGTCAAAGATCAAATCCTGAAGTTTTTTAGCTTTTAGTATTATTCCCTTCCTTGCACATATCTTGAAATACCTTTCTTCTCAAGGAAGAAAAACATGAATTTTGGGATAAAATCATCACCTTTGCATGAAATAAAATTTCACTTTGGAAATCTAAATGGTTACCATTTTTAGGTAAATTAGTAATGCTCAAAGTAGTCTTTCACTCTCTCCCCATCTATTTGATGTCAGTATTAAAAATCCCTCAAGGTAAGGGACTTGCATTACAAAAAGTTTTTAGCGATTTTTTATGGGCAGAGAATGTTACAACAAAAAATAAATTGCCTTTGGTGGCTTGGGAAACTATCTCCAAATCCAAAATGAAGGGTGGGCTAGGACTAAGAGATCTCTTCTTGTAGAATAAAGCTTTAGGTGCTAAATTAGCATGGAATATTTATTCTAATCCTTACACTAAATGGTGTTAGATAATGAGGCATAAATATATTGATTCTCTTGAAAGAGAAAGGTTTTTTACACAAAGGGACCTCCCTTGTAGTTGAAAAATATGGAATTTTATCTCTTCCTACAGGTTTTTTATTTTATTGCAGCATTATTGGGTAATAAAATATGGAGGAAAAGCTCTCTTTTGGGAAGATTCCTAGAAAAAGCATAAGCCACTTAGATCCCTTCTCAATTGGGGACAAATTGAAACCTCCCTCAAAGCTCAATGGGGTGGTAAAGTTAAATACTATTTGGTTATTGACCCTAATAGCCCTTTCCATGCAATAAGCTGGAAATATTTCGGGTTGTTACTTGTCTCTAATCAGGAAAAAGACTCTCTCAGGCTTGAACTAAGGAAAAATAAATTTTTCTTGTAAAACAAGTAGGATGAGATAGTATGGCTCAAAGCTATATCGAGTAGTTATAACGTGAAGGGTGGCTATAATTCCTTAATTGATTCAAACCACTTTGATTCTTGGTCATTAAAACTTTGTTGGGATTCTAATGTGCTCCCCAAAGATGGTGCTTTTCCTTGGCTTGCTCTTAAAGATAGAATCTTAACAGGTATGAGGCTTGATAGATTCAGAATAGTCCCTTTATTTCCATGTGTCATGTATGGCAAAGCTTTTGAATCTATCGACCATTTTATCATTGGATGTAACTTTTCTTACCATTTTTAGTCTTGGTTGAAAGATAGACTAGGTTGGTCTAGTCTACTCCACAATTCCATATTAAAATATTTTCTCGGTTGGCCCTCCTTATGAACAAATTCTTCTTTTTCTTGCATTTCAGAGATTACTCCTTCTATTATCATTTGGAAAATTTGGTTGTTGAGAAATAATAGAATATTTAGGAAAAAGGCCATCGATCTAAATCAAGTGATTTAGAAAATTGAATTATCAATCTTTGAAGTAACAATGACAAGTGTTGTTAAAAATTCAAATTCAAAAAAAAAATCATTTCAAGGAGTTGATTTCCCTCAAACCATAGTTGTAGACCTCACCCAACTGTAACCACTGAAAACTACTGCCAACATGCATGTAATTGCACAAAATACTTGCAAGGTGAAGGATCACTTCAATCTAAATGTTTCAATTGCAGGGGAACCATATGATGCAAGTGTTAGATTCATATAACACTAGTTCCTCAAGTGAATATACAACTACTGGGGTGAAAATTGAAGGAAAATCAACATCCAAGAACAAACCTTTTGTAAAGGGAAGATAACTCACCTCACAAAAGGATAGGTCAATTTCGTGAGGTGAGTTATCTTCCGTCTACAAAAGGAGTATGTCTCCATCTCTCATGGTGATGTGAAATATTCCAAATCTATTTTTTTATCTATAAAAGAAAGACCTTCCTCATGCACCTCAAAAGAGAAACTTTGAAGCTCGAGCATATAATCAAACTAAGAAATGGGAGTATCACTCTCCAAAAAAATGTGTGTTTACTCAATAACTACAAAATAATTAGCATTAATGCACACTTCATCAACACAAAACTTATATTTTTGAGACACTTCAAGTGAAGAACTAAATTCTTCAAATTGCCTCTCAGTTTTAAAATTTCTTTCTTCTTGGAAAATAGCTACAAAAAAATCATACTTGTGGCATGTAATGGTTGTCATGTCCTCTATTGTTTCGTTATTCTTGTACTACTTCCCATAAACATACTCTTTTTGGGTTAAAAGATTAGTGTAGACATGCAAAATTAACATTGTGCATTCAATTAGGTTAATTCATCAATTGAACTAGATTTCACATTAGGTCTATTTATCACTTTCATCCATTCATTAGGTAATATCATCTCCTAAGGTCATTTATTTAAAATCAAATAAACATTATCATCAACCTTTTAATAAATCAAACATCCATTTAATTAAATCAAATCCCAAATCATACTTCATCCTTTTCTGAATTAAATAAATCAAGTATTTAAGTCCTAAAAGGTCAAACCAGCCTAATCATCATTAATTTAATCTAACCATGATTAAAAGCTAATCTTACCCACTTGCATTCTCTAGATATCTCCACTTGCACAAATAAATCAATTTATTGATTTATTAAAACCCTCATTTTTACTCAACATGACAAGTTGATTTGTCCCTCCAACATAGAATTTATTGCTCTTTTTTCTTGTCCCCCTCTCTAAATTTATTGCAAAATTTGAATTCAAATTCTCCCTCTCATGGGCACTCTTCCCAAATCTTGCACATCCATTGACCTATCACCACTTGACAAGTGGCCTCTTCTCATTAGAGGATCTTTAGTCCCACATTCACCCTCTTGGCCAATCTCTCATCAAGAAACTCTATAAAAGAAGGCCTTAATCCTCATTCATCCATCCACAACTTTTATGCAAGGTTACTCTCTTGGTTTGAGAACTCATCTTTCTCTTCATCTCCATTTTCATTTCATCATTTTGGCTTCTTAGCAAGGGTTGGGAAAGGGTCACTAGCACATGTGACACCAATCCACTATGGAATAGGTAACTTGTGGTTGCTTTCATAATGCTTTTAGTTTTCTTTCATCCTTTGTTGCATTTTTGAAGCATTTGCAAGGCATTTCATAGCAGTGTTCTTGAGAGATTTGTAGGTGCTAACCTTTGTTTGAAGTTAGTGTTTGCAGATTTTAAAAGCATGCTCATAGTTTGGCGCTAGAAGGAGGGCTCATTGTTCATAACTTTGTTGGTTCTTTTCTAAAATTTACTGCTTCACCACTATTTCCATGAGATCTTTAGTTCATCATTTTGCATATGAGGACATAATGTTTTGTTGCAAGTCACTCTCAGACTTTATCAGACATGCTATGCTATAATTTCTTTTTATCTCATTTTAGAACTTGTTCAGGTTTATCAAACATGGAATTTCTGTAGTTTTGTTTTTCTTTTAGGTTATGGATGTATTTTTAATGGTAAACTATTTTTGGTCAATCTTCTATTGGCTGGACAACTTTGTGAGTGCTAAAGAATAGGTTTAGGCATGAGCATTGTATGGTATGTTTGCATATATTCTCTTGGACACCACTGGTATTGTAGTTTCAGCTTGATTAAAGGGTGTAGATGTCATTTGAACTTAATACTATCTCTTACAACATCTTGTTTTGAACTATGAGTATTCAACATGAGACATATTATTAGTGCATAACACTCATTTCGCTCCTGATAAACCTCTTCTTATTGTTATGGCTAAGTTTGACGTAAATCATGGGGTCTATGGTGGATGGCGTGAGCTTTCATGGTAACATCTGCTTACTATGTGAGTGTGTTTGAGGCAAAACGTAAGTCCATTTACCCTAGCGTAAGACTTATTTCATCTTGCAAGGCACTGCTCATCTGGAAGCCTTTCTATCAATAGTTTGTGTGCCTTCTCTGTGAGCCTGCATCTATCTAATGCATATCCTACAATTTCTGTTAATGGTTTGCGTACCTTTTCTGTGAACCTACATCTATCTGATGCATATCCTACAATTTTTGTTAATGGTTTGTGTGCCTTCTTTGTGAACTCCCATCTATCTAATGCATATCCTACAATCAATGTATTCCCTGAGCTAAACATGCTTTTCTTAGGCATTCTTTTAAACAGTCCACGTATTGTTCTATGCTCTTATTTGCACCCAGGCAAGGAGGATGCTAGCAAAGGTTGTGGGATTCGGTCCTACACCTGCCAATGACATTTACATTAAAACCATTTGGTGCTTATCTTGCAAACGCTGCATTCCATGAGATGACCTTTATGTCATAACTCTACACCTATTTGTGAACATCACGACCTTCCCTGAGATCATGTTTTCTACAAAAAAAAAATTTGTAGACCTTCTCTATACTTCCTCATCTTGCATACATATCTATTAATTAGTCTATGCTAGGAATTCGACCTTACACCTGCATATCATATGGAATCAAACATTTTTGCAAACCCATGTGTAGAATTAAGATAGATTTGAAGAATCTTAAGGTAGTTTCTAAAGCCTCTGCAACCCACCTATTTTGCATATATCTTGCAATAATTGCAACTTTGGGACCACATTTCTTCGAGTCATATCATCAAACAGTTCCCATGCCTTGTCTATGCCTCTACATTTTGCATACATTTATGTCAGGGCATTTGTAAAGGCTTTATTTAACTTTTGCAAGATATTTTCAGCTCGGAGTCATTTGTGAAAAGCATGCAGGAGAAGCACGTACTTTCTTACCTACACAAAAGCCATTTTCATCACTCCCTGGTTCAAAGTTTCTGGTCTGTTTGCATAGAAGCATTGTGATATGTTTGAAGAGGCATTGATCCCTGGTCGATGTTTCTAGTCTATCTTCACTCCATGTAGGAGTTACTGCTTTTACTGATGGCATTTTTATCATTTCTTTGGAGCGATCTGTCAATAACAGCTCATGTGCTTGTCTATGCTCTATATTTTTTTATATATGTCTACCAGGGGATCTGCAACAGACAACTGAAGTCTTCAGAATCTTGAACGAATTGATTCATGTCCTACACACCCCCTCCATGCACCTTTCAAATCTAATGGCAAAGCACGCGAGTTTCCTTCCCTGCGCAAGTGTGACAGTAATGTTGTCAGGCATGAGTTTCAAATGGATAGAAATTAAACTAGCATTGTTGTGTTAGGCTTGACTTGACAGAGATAATTATGGAATCTAACAATGGGCTATACATTATGAACCTTGTGTTTGATAGGCACTAATCTCTGTAGGATTTCTCTATGTGCAACCTGCCCATAGGCCAACTTGTGATGAACAACTTCAATGGCCACAATCTTCATTTATTCACATTTTTCGAGCCTTGTGCATGTAATCTATAATGGACACATTTGACTTTTAGGCATATCCATTAAGATTGTTCGCTGGCCTTGAGTAAATTTAGACATCAACTTCTTAAATTCAAAATCTTCCAATAATATGAGTTGCCGGATAATGAATTAGACCACCGGTTTTTGTCGAAGTATCAAGTTATACCTAAATTCTAGGGTGGAGCCTCCTTAGATATGTCTTGGCTGATAGTCAAAGATGGATGGTAATGATCGCTTTCTACAAATGCATGATCAACATAATAGCTAGAAATAGTTAATGATTGGTGTTCATAAGCGTATTTAACTTAGAAGTCAATATTTGCTACTTTACATGAGTTGATATTGGCCTTTAGGATTGCAGAATCATATAGTCTTTTCATTGAAAATTGTCTTATTGACTTGATCATCACATGATTGGCTTTTTTTTTCTCTCATAGGAAAATGAAGGTACAAAAGCAAACAAAGGAAAATGAAAGTGAACAAGGTACAATGAACAACAAAGGTACAAAGGAAAGCGAGAGGAAAGCAAACAAAGGTACAAAATCGAACGAAGGCTAGCAAAGGAAAACGAAAGGAGGAGGATATTTTGAAAAAAATCAAAAGTGTTTTTTTTAATGCTTTAAGTGTTTGTTTAAAACTTTTCCATGAAATTGTTTATCTTTTCATTTTAGGACACTAATTTTTCGTTTGGGTTTATAAAGAACACTTTGTTTTTTTTCCAAAGGCTAAAACGAACTTTAGGATCACAAGGTACTAGATTTTGTTTGGGATTAACAAATTGAACAAGGCAATTTCTCACACTTCATTTGGTGCTCTAAAAAAATGAATTAAACCATTGCTTTGAAGGATAAAATGAATGTGTGCTTTCATTGTTTTGTAATTATTTACACAAAGTAATATCATCAAAAGACGTATGCGCTTCTCTCACGCCTCACAGAAATCTTGAGAATCAAAAGGCTTTTGGTGACATTAAGTTGCGTAAATAATTGCCCATACACACTTCAATTTGGGTTTAAAATTGAACATCTTGTGCAAGTGTGAGTAGAGCATCATCGCGTATATTCTCTCTCTTTGAATCGTCAAAGATTGATCAAGTTATGGATTGTGTCTTTGCTCACTTTTGTTTATCCTAGAGGGCCTGCCTTGGGGGAAAAGTATTCACCCAAGGGAACGACTCAACCGGTAACACTCTAAAGCCAAGAGTATTTCCAGTAGGGATATAAATGTGGATATATCATGCGGTTGACTCCAACAAGATGGATCTGAAGCAAGAACGGTCTTTCTAAAGCCGCCCCACACTTTTACAATCTTTAGTAGAAATGGAAAGCATGCCATGGGAGTTTCATGGGTGTCGATGCTTAGCTGCCCTGAATAAGTGAGTGTCGTGCAAGGGAGCCAGTGAGGTCAAGCATCTAACCATTCGCTAAAGATAAGCATAGCTAGACTTGTCCAAGTGGGGATTCAACAAATATTGTCTTACACATCCATAGGGTTTGTGCTTGTTTTTGGTTTGAAAACACAGTGTTGTATTTGAAAACATTTGCAAACAAACACTTAACAATATCATTCAAATTTCAAACCCTTTTGGAGACAAATGCCATTGACTCAGTCCATATGTTATTGCTTTCTGTTGGGATTCACATCCTTAGAGGTTTCTAAAAATTGGATTATATCTCAATTTGTCTCCTTAAGTAAACAATAGGAAACCCTTGCCTTAAGTTCATTAAATTTCCACATAACATATCTTGTGGAGTTTGAAGAAATTAAGACATTGGACATCTTAGTTTGAAACTTTAATCAAAGAGAGAGTTTTTGGTAAAATAAAGACATTAAGCAAAGCTAAACAAAATGAACTTTCATATGTGTTGAAGACTCACAATTCCCAAAGAAAAAAATCATTGAAAATGAATGTTCAAAAGAAATCAATCCTTGGTTACAAAGGTCTTTAGGAAGCATTTGCATGCTCTTCAATACCTAGATCTAGGCAAAAAAAGTGTTTTTTTTAGGTTCATCTAGGAATCAAATCAAATCAAAATCCTTTTCATCCATCCTTCAAAACATCAAACATCAAATCCATCTCACAAATCATCTTTTGCAGAATCTTGAAATCATCATTGATACTAGGCTTTGTGGAAAAAAATCAAAATCATCCAAAAATATTGTGACCAAGTCCTTGAAAACATTTATCAAAACACCTTTGGCTAGGAATGTGTAAATGCATCCTTTTGCATATCCTTAGTCAAAGTTATCCAAATCATCTTGCCTAGCTTAGTATATGTGGATGAATACTTCTCCATATGCTTAGTAAAAGATGTCATCTTGTTTGAATAGGTGTGGGTAGATGCATCCTTCTCATCACACATATTCAAATAGTCATTCTTTGAACAAATTCATCCCTTAGATCATTATCAAACATCTTAGGGTCCGCTTGTTCAAAATAAAAACAAAGTCAAAATCAAAGTCAAGGAAAAAATCCCAAATCCGAAATCTAATCAAATCTAAGTCCTAAAGCCTAGTGTCTCATTCAAGATTTATCAAAAGCAAAAACATTCATATCATTCATCATCATATCATCACCTTTGATCCCCCCCCAAAAAAAAAGCATCCTAAAACTTTCACTTTGGGACATAAAATAGAGATTAATCCAAAGAATCAAGAGATTCATCTCCCATATTCTCAAAGATTGATCCTTGTTTTATGGTTCTCACTAGATCTCAATACAAGAAGAGTATGGAAGCCAACAAAGAAACACCCATTTCAAGAAATCTTAGCCAAACCAACGTAGAAATGAATCCAACAGAATCAAGCAATCCATTGACCCTCTCATCATCACAAAATTTGCAAGAAGAAAACCAAGGAGAGGACCCTACTTTTGGAATGTCTAGCAAGGAAATGACAGAAATGCTCCAAAATCTGGATAATCATCAAATCATCAACGTCATGATGAGACTCAACCCTTCGTTATACATGCTTGAATTAGCAAAACAAGGGGCCAAGTTGCCTTCAGATTTTCATGTGAGTACCATAGTGGAGACATTATTTCCACCAATCTCATCCACCCCTATCACACCCATCATATCTCAACCACCTGTCATCATCTCCAACACAATTCCAAATCCACCACCACCACCACCAAAACCAAACTTAGCGAGACAATATGACATTACGCTAAAGGCTCACCAAGCCTACCAAAGGGCTATCCGACAATATCTAGCCACACAACAAGCTAGACAAGCTCAACAAGTGCAACAAGCCTCTCAACCTACCCAACAGACAACAACTATTGAGAACAAGGATCAAGATCAATCCATCACTAAGCACCTTTAAGCTATGTCTACTTCATCCAATGATCAAATCAACATATGTCAAGAGTCACTTTTCAGTCATGATCAAATTCCACCAACCAACAATGATCTAATCAAAGAAATGCCAACATCACTTGACCCTATGGTTGAAGACATTGGAAATCCCTCCACCACAATTGATGAAAAAAATGATCAAGATCTATCCATTAATAAAGATATTTTCACTTCATCCAATGAGGCATCGACCAATGATCATGTTGAAAATGTCTCTACATCACCTAATGAGGTAGAGGGCATATCTCAATAATTTATTCTAAAGTATGATCAATGTCTTTCACCAAAGTCTAGCAATGGTCCTTTCCAAGACATATTGACGTCCTTTGACCTCATGATTGCCGATATTGAAGGAATCTTGAACTCAACATCTGATCCAAGTCCACTCAACGATCAAGAAGATATTAAGCCACTTCTAATGCCTAATGAAGATATCCAAGAACCATTTGTAAGCAATCCATCCTTTGAAATTGACCCATGCCAAGAACTTGATCCAAAGCATGTCGAAAGTAACTCCAAAATCATTCAAGATTGAGAATTTGTATCTTCAAGATACTACAATAATCTCATGGACACTCTCCTATCTATGCAAGATGATCATATCCATGTAGAACATACTCCTCCATCTACCCGTGAGATTCTTTGTGTGGATGGACATGTAGATGATTTTCATTCAGAACAAGATTCCTTTACTCCTGATATTGTTACACAAAAAGAGCAGAGTATTGAATCCTATAGTCAAACTAAGTTATCAATATCAGGATGAGATATATTGAAAATCTAGACTAAGGACATCATGAATAAGGATATCCAACATTATCCACTCAAGGAAATGAGTCATACAAAACAATATAATCCAAAAATAGTAGAGCAGCAAATTGAAAGAACGTCACCTATGGTGGTCATTTATCAGAGAATACATTCTGAACAAGAGCTCTTAGAACAAGCAGAATCAAAGTATGAAGGTACTACTACCACCATACTGGGGGCAACTTCGTCTCAAGCAAACATCAACATAGGGAGCATGAGGAATCCTTATGAAGAAACCAATGCCAATACTACAACCAGCCACGCCATGAATCTTCATCCACCCATAACCCCATCCACAAATTGTGACCAATGTCAAAAGGAAGATTTGAATCAAAGTACGAAGAACATTATCAAAGCAAAAGAAGCTAAGAATCATAGTGGACAAATCAAATACGTATGGATACCAAAACATACAAAGAAAGATTATCCCTATCAAACTCCATCATTCAAAGAAACTATGGGGAAAAATAAAATAGGGAAAAGTATCCATCAAAGATGTTCGCAAAAGCAAAAGCAGGCTTTTCAAGCGATGTACAAAGTGTATCAAGTAGTTGGTCCTAATTCCATGTACACTTTCATATCCACCCATCATTGCTCATCTTCCCAAGTTTGGAGAGTCAAAGGTTCCAAACTGTCAACCAATCCATCTCCTATCCCTAAACACACTCCATCCACGCCTCCACACATGATATCCAATTCTCAAATTGACCATGTATTGGCAACAACCCTTCATCATAAGGATTTTGAAGGCACTCTATCGCAATGTGTGCACAAAGACATAGTTAATTCCGGTATCGATGAAGCAGATCAAGAATCTCAAAAGTTGCATTCAAGTGCACATATCTTAGCAAAGCACCTTCTTCAAGCAAGATATCGATGGAACATTATGACAGGGGCATCTACATCAAAAAAACCTTGTGGTTTAGCATGAGCTTTAAATCTTTCACAGAAAAATACAAAAAAATCAAAAAAGCAAAAAATCCAAAAAAAAAATCAGAAAAAGGATTGAAAATAGTAAAGATAAAAATCATCCTCTAGTGAAAACCACTACGGTGGCACTTTGGGCAAGGACCATAATGAAAACCTAGCAAGTAGGCATCATGTGTAGAACCGAGCATCTATGTGCACCAGTTCAGTTGAAAGCATCTCATCTCATCTGTAATAAATCGATCATTCCATCCATCTCATCCATAATAAATCCATTCATCCATAAACCATTTATCCAATCCATTTTCATCCATGTGCATATATCTACATCCATCATCCAAGTTATCTTGATCTTGATGAAAGTTTGGGGCATACATTACGCTTGCTTATGGTAAAACATCTTGACATGGGTCATTTTCACTGATCCTATCCTATTTAGCATTATCTAAGCCAGGAAGCACTATCCAAGTGAGGTTTCTTTATCCAAACACCTTATCTTATCACAAGATAATCCTTTGCATCCTTTACATGCTTTACCATATCCATCCATTCGTACACCTATCCAAGCATCCATCCATGACATTCCATACATTGCTAGACATTGGGGGCAAATATCTCACATCTTGCTTCGAGAATAAATCTTGATCTATATTCTCTAACTTATGTGGCGATCCGAACATTGGCAAACATAATATCAAATTGGTCAAGCATTTGTGATCCAAAATCCGAATCACTAGCCCATGGCATATTTTGACAAGAAGATGTTCCTTATCAGGATCCATCCTTCATCAAATATCGATCGAAACAATCAATATCAGTCACATCTAACGCACCCTTCAAACATCACATCACATCATTTGAACAACTTTTGTTCCAAATCAAGCTTCATCAATCATGATCAATTGAATCCAATCAACCCATCATCATCTTGGGATATCATTCCCAATCATTGTGTTGCTTAACACTATCCTTGCATTGTTGTGCATCCTCAACAATGTTATCATCATCAATCCTGATCAATCAATCCTTGCATTGTTGTGCATCCTCAACAATGTTATCATCACCAATCCTGATCAATCAATCCTTGCATTGTTGTCTATCCTCAACAATGTTATCATCATCATCAATCCATCGATTCGATCAATCAACCTTAGCTTGGTCTTCAACAAAATCCAAACAAAGAACTGATATCATTGCCCATATCCATATCGAAATCATGCAAAAAATCCAAAAAACATCAAAAAATTAGAAAATCCAAACACATTCAAAACATATCAAAATACAAAAATAGGTCAAAAAGTCATTCAAAAAGCCAAAAAATAGGGTCGTCAGTCAAACTATGTCGTCTCTAAGCTTGAACATAGGAAAGGTTGATCTTTGATCATCCCTCGAGACATTTAGGTCAGTCCTATAGGAGTCCATCATAATAAACTGACATCTCATCATGTATATCTTCATTTGTAAAATGGTCAAATCGCCAGTTGAACTACGTGGTCTCTGTGTGTATAACATAGGCAAGGCTAATTTGTTGATCAGCCCCCGAGACCCCTAGGATAGGTCTTTAGGTTAGTATCTTGGTCAAAATCTTAGAAAATCCCAAAAACATTGGAAAACCAAAAAATCAAAACATTTGTAAAACTTTGAAGAATACCAAAAACAGCCTCAAAACATTGCAAAACATCAAAAAAATCCAAATATTTGAAAAAAAAATCCATCCGCCTCATCTCACTTGCACCCGCAATAAACACCATTCATAATAAACTGGTCGTCATCCTCAACCTTTGGTGAAACAATTAGAAACAAGTCTAGCAGGTTAAAAGTAAATCTCAAAAGCGTCAAGTCTCAAGTCTCAGTCAGTACGTAAACAAGTTGGTCAAGTCTTTGTGTCGATAGTCCATCATCCAAATAAGTCCCATATCAATCATCTGATAACATCATGTCCTATGATGAATCCTTCCTACAAGGGGCGTTATTTATCATAAAGAACACTTTGGATAAACAAAATGGCATGCCGCCATCCACTAACATGTCCTAGGATGTATCCTTCCTACAATGGGCATTATCTTTTTGCAATAAGTTTCGGTTCTTATCCTTAAAAAGCACATTCCCTTTTGGTTAGCGGTATTGAAGAACATCAACTTGTTTGTGTGCTTTATCTTTTTCTTTTGACTTATCTTATTGTGCTTAGTCCAAGGACCTCTCAATGATATCCGAACGAAGGATTTAGAGAGAAAGGAATGGGGCATTGATCATTATTCTTTTGTCTACTGTGCTTGTTGGACGTTCTTGTACAATAACTTGGCGAATAATTTCTTTGTTAGATATGTATAGAGGATGTTTTGGATGGCTTGTTGACTATTGCATTGATTGGTTATACCTCTCCATGTTTTGGTCCGAGATGTTTGAAATTTCTAAGGTGCATCCTAACAAGGTTTCTGTATGTCAGGTGTGAACAAGAATACTCCTATCTATTTGTTGAGTCAAAGTCCATCACACTAAGTTCAACGCCATCCTGGTCCTTTATACCTTGATGCATCATGCTTAGGCTTCTAATCAAACATAAAGTAAGTGACCCTTTTAAAATCCCAATCCTTGATAAGCAAATCATCTATTTCTCATCATCATTTCTCATCATCATCTCTCATAATGTTGGCTTGTTGGATCCTCTTGTCATCATCTAATTTCTTCATTTTCCACACTAACATCATAGCATGAATAGTTAATCATCATCACCAATGCATCCATCATGCATCCATCCTGCATCTAGAAAATTGTCAACATACCACATATCATTCATATCATACATAATAGGAAACATTGATCATATTCATGTGCATTGTATTTGCATCATCATCATAATATAGATCTGTTAGTCTAAGCATCTCATAAATCATCCATTGCATAATCACAACATATCACATCATTCACATCATCCATATCATCCATCATCACATCATATAATCATTTAAGTTGTTTAAGATAATATAGATTTGTTATTCTAAGCATCTTAAAAAATCATCTCATTTGCATCATCGTCCATAACCATCCATTTTGAACCTCTTTATCGTGATATCGACCCTCAAATTGAATCTTTTCACTCGATCTCTTGAGGGGGCAATGTACTAGTGTACTTCTTTCCACTGGGGCATCTGAAAAAAATCAGAATTTTTTTTATTTTGATCACGGCCAGTTTATTCTTTGAACCAATGCAACAAGTACATTGCTTCAAAGAGGGGAAAAATGTAGACATGCAAAATTAACATTGTGCATTCAATCAGGTTAATTCATCAACTAAACTAGATTTCACATTAGGTCCATTTATCACTTTCATCCATTCATTAGGTAATCTCATCTCCTAAGGTCATTTATTTAAAATCAAATAAACATTATCATCAACCTTTTAATAAATCAAACATCCATTTAATTAAATCAAATCCCAAATCATACTTCATCCTTTTCTGAATTAAATAAATCAAGTATTTAAGTCATAAAAGGTCAAATCAGCCTAATCATCATTAATTTAATCTAACCATGATTAAAAGCTAATCTTACCCACTTGCATTCTCTAGATATCTCCACTTGCACAAATAAATCAATTTATTGATTTATTAAAACCCTCATTTTCACTCAACATGACAAGTTGATTTGTCCCTCCAACATAGCATTTATTGCTCTTTTCTCTTGTCCCCCTCTCTAAATTTACTGCAAAATTTCAATTCAAATTCTCCCTCTCATGGGCACTCTTCCCAAATCTTTCACATCCATTTACCTATCACCACTTGACAAGTGGCCTCTTCTCATTAGAGGATCTTTAGTCCCACATTCACCCTCTTGGCCAATCTCTCATCAAGAAAATGTATAAAAGAAGGCCTTAATCCTCATTCATCCATCCACAACTTTTATGCAAGGTTACTCTCTTGGTTTGAGAACTCATCTTGCTCTTCATCTCCATTTGCATTTCATCATTTTGGCTTCTTAGCAAGGGTTGGGAAAAGGTCACTAGCACATGTGACACCAATCCACTATGGAATAGGTAACTTGTGGTTGCTTTCATAATGCTTTTAGTTTTCTTTCATCCTTTGTTGCATTTTTGAAGCATTTGCAAGGTATGTCATAGGAGTGTACTTGAGAGATTTGTAGGTGCTAACCTTTGTTTGAAGTTAGTGTTTTCAGATTTTAAAAGCATGCTCACAATTAGCATCCAAGCTTAAACAAAAAGTTTATAAATCATCCCAAAAGAAGTCCTCCACATCAGACTATAGACCTCAATGGATTGGGGATCTTCATCCACCATAGCAAGGTATAAACATGTCTATTGTTGTTCCTACCCCAAAACCTTGGACTTATCTTCAACCATCAAGCCCAAACCAAGATATTTAAAGGCTTCAACTAACGTAGGTATATTTGATATATCTTCCTCATCTTCAACAAAACAAAGGAATCAAATAAGAGGACTGATTCCTCTACTATATCAATTTTTTCTACCTTTTTAATGCATTATTTTGGGGTTGACTAGGAGAGGAACAAGGCTGATTTTCAAATTGATAAGTCTCTTGGGGTTGTTGATATGAATGTGTAGGAATCCAAGAAGACTAAGCAAGGTGGGTGGGTGTTATGCATTTTGAAAATATTGAAAACCAACAACATTAGGGTTTTTTGGAATGGAATAGGAGGCATAACCAACCTGATATACTTGATTGGGAGATGCAAAGCTAGCATTATCATGATATTGAGGGAGTGTAAATATGATTTCCTCTAAAACTTGACATTATTAGGCATGGGAAACACCTCAAAAATTACAAAATAAATGCAAAGGACTTCCCAGCCACAAATTTTGGATACATACCAAAGAATCACCCAAAGAATTGCAAAGTTGCCAAGTTCTTGAAGATTTCCTCCAAATGTTTGAAACATTGAAGAAGGCACCACTTCTTCAATGACATGAAATGGAAGTAGGATGCTTGAACTAGCTGAATTTGAAAGGAGTCACCATGGTGTTTGAATATTTTCCTCCAAAGGCAATATACATTGAAGAAAAAACCAAATTCATCAATGGAGAGAAGCTTGTCCCACTGGGAGTGCAAAAAAATGTTGTCACATAAAACTGCACCTTATTGAACAAGAGTCCAGTGTTCTAATGGCACAATGGAAACAACCTCAAGGTTATGGGACCTTACGTGAATGAGGTTGAATCTCTAGAGAAGATCAACTTCCTCTTCCAAAATAAGTACAAATGTGTTGGTCTAACCTAGCACAAGAAAACCCTATCACTACCCTAATCTAACAAATCATAGAGGAAAAGGGATAGAAGGAGAACATGAAATGAAAGGGAGGTGATGCACCAAGATAAAAATTTGTTTCTTCTTACTTCTAAACAGCATAATACATCAATAAACATGAAGTTAATAGCTGAACTTTATTAATATAAAAGCTTAGAAGCAATCTTTACAATGGTAGAATGCAAGAATGCAAAGTCTACAATAGAAAAGACCTAGAGAAGCCAAAGGAAGAAGCCTTACAAAAGAAATAAAAATTTCCTTTATAGTTCAAGCATAAATAAGGGTTGAATTCAAATCTTTAACCCTAACCTAAGAAGGGTTCCAAAAAGATGAACTCCAATTAGGTCCAAAAAAAAATGAATTGCACCCATTACAGAGTAACTACCAAACCATAAGGGCTCTAACATCTCGAATTAGCCCCATATAATGAATATCATGAATGCAAGGATGGAGCTCCCATGAAATCCGCTAAGAAACTCTTCGACCAATACACCCTAACAGAGAATAAAGAGTCAATAGGACATCAAGGAGTAATGGTGACATCCTTCAACGAATACAACATTGAAAAAAGTGTAAAAAATGATCCATTATTGATTAGATTTGATCCAGTAGTTGAGGATGTCACTAAACAATAACTTCTACAAACCAATTGTGAGTAGGATCAATTAGCCACTGAAGTTTGAATACTGGCCATTGGATCAAGCATGGATTGCTGATATCAAATCTTCAATAAAAAAATAAAAAATGGGCAAGTGCATAAAGATGGGTAGCCAATTTTTGGCCAACTTTTTTAAAAAGTTTTGAAAGCTCATAAAGCGAGCACATTATAACGCACTCATGCTATAGCTTGGTGTGCCAAACCTAAGGCTCAGCCACAATGATCCCATAATGTGAGCGCATTATAATGCACTCATGTTATGACCTATTAAAAGCAAAAAAAACAAACCGAATTCATTCTTGCACTTGACTATGTTGTGTTTCTTGCTCACAGCCAAAACCCCAATTTTTTTGTACTCACATTCTAGGAGGAGCTATTTTGTAAAATTCTTCATCAACAGTTGTTTTTTCATTGCCAAGATGTCGTAATGTCAATGAGGAGACCTGAGAGGTAAGGATTGTTTGTTTTTTGTTTTGAATTTGTTAGTTTTAGGTTGTTTTTGACATTTATTTTTTCAATTTGTAGGAGATGTTAATCAACTTGCAAACCCTCCTTAAAATCCTCAACAAGCATAGCAACAACAAGAGGAACAAAATCCTTAACAAGTATAGCAAGAACAACAACAAAAAGATCCTCAAGTTAATCAACCACAACCTCAATCTCCTCCACCAATCCCTCAACATCCTCTTGGTGCTTAGAAAAACATAATGAGTGAAATTGAGAACAATAAAATAAAAATTGAGGATTTAATCAGGAGGTTGAATAATCCAAATGGTTCAACCATGGAAAGAATGACCCTGGAAACTTCAGTGAAAAAAAATTAAAAACATGTTGATTCAATCAGCAAACAATTAACTGGTTGGCAAGATAGGAGACAGGCAGCTAGGGCTTATTACCAAGATAAATTATCATATAAAGATGTAAAAGATTTAAAAATTACAGAAAGTGATTTGTGCTCATTATTCACTGACCCGTGGTCAAATTCAAATCTTACCCTTAATGCGAAGAGGTTTCCTATTCATTGGTGCCCCCACCAATAGATTAGGAACTTTTTTTGGGATAGGTGGTACATGGTTTTTTATTACCCACCATGAAAAAATTGTGAAATCCCACAATATTTCCTTAGGAAACTATACTGTGAGTTCATCTTGAACAAAATCCAAAATTATTTTGATATGAGGGACTTCCAGGGGAGAGGTGGGGGATCATCTCAAGATAGACACAATGCACATTAGGATCCTACACGGCAAGGGAGATGACCTCTCTCTAGGTCACCTCATGAGCACATTGTTATCCCTTCCATCATGAAGGAGAGTGCCAACATAGAGACTTTGTAGGCCATCAACTCTTTGACCTAGAGTGTCATCCAGCATGCCATCCCTATTCTACAATGTCATCCAGTGGAATCATTGAGTGGTGGGCTTTGATCCCATTTGTGTCAATCTTGCGAGGTGACTTGTTCATATAACCCCACCAACACTCAGGAGGCTGCTATGCAGGATCTGTCTCCAGCTATGGAGATGGCAAGGGAAACTAACATTTTGCATGAGGCCTATGGCATTAATACTCAAGTAAAAGTTAGCATGTTCATTGAATTTAATTTATTAAATTTCAATTTTGAAATACAAGATTAACTAATTTAGTTTTATGATTTTAATAAAATTATAGGGTCATAGTATTGATACTAGATACATCGGCCCTACATCTTCTTATTTCTCCACTGCACCTACCATTGAAGTATGTAACTAGTAAACAATTATAAATTTATTACATGTTAATAGCATTGTTTTATGAATGGTATTTTAATATGTGATTTTGGATGTTGAATAGGCTAATATTGGAGGTTATGAAGGAACACCTCCCAGTGCCAGTCAATTTAGTCAAACCTCCATGCAGGTAATAGAATAAAGAGTTTAACTAATGAATTGTACTTAATAGATTTGTTTAGTTTATATTTATATTGTTTATTACATTTCATTGCACTTATTTCAAACCAAAACATTAGTTCACATTCCATAACTAATAGCTAGATTTTGATAGATGAAAAAATTTCAACTACAATATAGTTGTTTAGAAAGTCAACATAAGCAGTGATGCAGTTACTTCACATAGTATAAGTAATAAGTAGGAGTAGCTTCCAATTGAATTTTCTTGTCATGGAATTCCATGAGACCACTTTTTACTAAGGAATCTTTTCAAATAGTTCACTACCTTGTCTATGTTATGGATGCTTGGAAGGAATATATGAAACAATAATAGTAAGCAATAGCATAGACAAGGAAATGAGTTGTTTGAAAAAAAAGCCTCAAAGAAATGTGGTCTCATGGTGATTTCCATATGAAAGAATAATAGTAAGCAATAGCATAGAAAAGGAAATGATTTGTTTGAAAAAAACGCCTCAAAGAAATGTGGTCTCATGGTGATGTCCATCACCATATGACCCAATTTCTTTGAGGCACTTTTTCAAATAGCTCACTATCTTTTTTATGTTGCCACATTTTCCATACATGCCTACCAAATAATTTTATCAAACAACTCATTTCCTCACTGATGTGGCTAAAAGATTAAAAAATATTTTTTCCAACAAACTATGGATGCTTCGAAAAAATCTATCAAAGCATAATAGTAAGCAATATAATAGACAAGGTAGTTAGTAGTTTCAGAAAATGCCTCAAAGAAATGTGGTCTCATGGCAATGGAATGCCATTCCATCACCATGATACCACATTTCTTCGAGGCATTTCTTCAAATAGCTCACCACCTTTTCTATGATACCACATTTTCCATACATGTGTACCAAAGAATTTTATCAAACTACTCACTTCCTTGTTGCTATGGATAAAAGCCTAAAATAGCTACTTTCCAACAAACTATGGATGCTTGGAAAAATTTCTATCAAAAAATAATAGTAAGCAATAATACCATGGAGAAGGCAATGAACTATTTGAAAAAATTCCTGAAAGAAATGTGGTCTTATGGTGATGGAATTCCATGATGTGTATTTTTTTGTAATGGAGTTCCATTGCCTTCTATATGCCACCATAGTTATCGTACATGTCTACAAAATAATTTTATCAAATGGTTCACCAACTTGATGCTATGGGTAAAATCCTAAAAATGTGTTCTTTCAAACAAGATATGGATAGGGAAAATAGTAACCATGATAGTTAGAAATATATAGTTTAATAAGTACTCAAAATTTTGTTCATTATCTCATACATTATAAGTCATGATGTGGATCACTATTGTAGTTTTTGTGATTGAATATTTTTTTATTTTATTTTTAGATGTTACAAGCGGAAACACCTATGAATATTTAGATGGAAATGGACATCAGTGTTTCATCTGCTATAGAATTCTCGATGGCTCTGAAAAGGGAGGTATGAGACAAATTACTAAATTTCAATTTACATTCACTGTTATAGATGTTAGTTAGTGAAAAATCAAACCATTATTGATTCATAGTTTAATTCCTATCTTGATGGTTTATATAGGGCTTCAGCATGCCTCAACATGGACATTTAAATATTTCCCTCATGGAGAGTGATCATTAGATGGCGGTAAGTGATTATTTTGTTAAATATATCATTTTTTTAATGTAATTTCTATATATTAATGTATTTACTTCCTATTGTAATAGATAAGACTTCACCAATAACTAAACACTAAGAGGAGCACCAGGAGCACTCCTCGACCAAAACATAAACAAGTGATAGACGTATCACCATTTGATCGACAAGCAAAGGGCAAGAGTTTATTTTGAGAGCATAGAGAGTGATGAATTTTGATTCCATAGACCTTTGTTGTATTCCTTTGTATTGGATATATTTGACATTGTATGCCTATATGGAATTCTCATAAGCCTATATGGCTATTTTGTACCTGTATTTTATACTTATATCGACATATATAATTGATGTATGCCTACGTGGATATTTGGTTAATACAAATATTTTTATTGATGGTGTCCATATTTGCATTATAAATCCATGGTTCAGTAGATATGAGTTACATGTATCTAAGTGTATACTTTACAACTTACATTTATACTTTGTGACCTACGTGTATTCCAATGTATACTTTGTGACTTACGTGTTTTCATGCATATACCTTGTATTCATGCATATACTTTGTATTAATTTACATATACTATGTATTCATGTGTATACTTCAAGGCTTATGTTTTTTTTGAGTACTTGTGCTTCCCTTATTCACATGTACATGCTTGACTTATCCACATGTATACTTATTAATTAGTTATCCCTAGCATTGATTATTGTTGTCCTTCATGGTTTGTCTTGAATATTAATTGATTAATGCTAAACAACTTCAATATTTCTAGGAATACTAGTAGATTTACAAATTCCAAAATTGAATAAATTCAAAAGAAAGACTAAATGCAAATAAATGCATTGATTATTAACTTGATAATTGATTAAGAATGAGTATAAAATATATTAAGAGATGAGCCTCATAGAATGGCAACTTCCAACTAGAAAATAGGGAAAGCATTCCCAATACTTTGAAAGTAATAATCCACCCAAAATTGCAATAGGAGAGAAGTGATGCAGAGCAGGGAGACCTTCAATTACCAATCACAAATTCAACTAATTTCAACAAGCCTTCAATATCTAAAACCCCAACTATGGTGATTCCCTTTAGACCTAGTTTATTGGACCTATCTCACAACTCCACTCTCAAACCCATTAACCAATTATATTTTCAAACACCCTTTAAGACATACCAAAACATATCTCAAAATTTCATATAACTCTTTTGGAACAAACCCCTCAAATTGATGCTTCTATGTTGTCCCCTTAAGCCAAATAGGCCTAATTTACAAAGTAACTCTCCTCTAAACAATTTTCCAACCCCAAATACCTATAAAAATTCACTTACCAGTCTATAAAACCACCAAATCTACAACTTTTAGCCATTGAACCACTCACTAAGTCTTCTTTATACAAAACCCTAATTTTTTAGCAAGTTACAAAGGGGTTTACTGAAAATCCCTCTTCCCAACTTCTTTACACATCACCAATGCATCAAACCTACTTAAAATTTCCTACACATGCTTAATCTATGTCCAAAATTTTCTTCCCCAAGCATTTTTCTCACCTACCCACCTTTAACCATCAAATTTCACTCAAATTCAAATTTGACAACTAGGGCATCATGCCCAAACCCCTAAATGACCTCTCTTGCTCCTAAAACCATTAAATCAACTAAATAATACCATATTAGGCCCATTCCACTTAGCTATAGGAGTTACAGTCAGTGGAATGGGCCATTATCACATTTTTATGTCTTCAAAACCTTAAAATTGGAGTTTCAGACCCGCCTACAGGGAAAACTCAATAAGATTCTACAACACCAATGGGAACCCCTCAAACTCAGTCAAAATGTTGGATAGGACATTGAAACAACAATTCAAATCAATTTGGAGTCACGATAAATCCATACAAGTTGTGCAACTACTTTGCAACAACAATATTCAATAGAAAAGATACAAAATTTCAATGAAAACAAGAGCTTTATTATTCCATCTTTCAGAAAACCTCCAAGAACCTTCATCCATTGAGTTTCCAACATATTTTAAACCTTAAACAACCTATTACAACTATTCTAACTTCCCTTTGAATTCCCATGACCATTGGGCATCCTCAGTTTTACATTTTTTTTGCACTTTTACAACTTTTCAATATTGCACTTTTGACAATTTTACAAAAATGTGACAATATAAACTCAATGGGGTATGTGTAGGATCATCATGGAAAAAATAGGCCCTTAAGTGGCAAAAAATTTAGAAAAATCAGAGTTTGGAAACTTGACGTAAAAATTTGAATAAGTTCTCTATATTATTTCAAAAATAGGTAAGAATAGAATCTATAGCAAATTGAATGTAGTTTCTAAACTACTAGGTTTATTTCAAAAGAAAAGAAATTTATTTGGTTAAAATTTGCAATTTCAATGTGGTAGTACTTAAACTTTAGGGAAAAATAAGAAGTAGGCGTCTGTCTGACCACCCTAACCACAATAAAATGATAATATTTTAGATATAAGTAGAAGACTCATGTCCCGATGTGATGCATATTTGTTTGCAATTTTTTTCCAAGTAAATAATTAATTATGAATTTTTTATTACAACTTTTAAGAAATATAAAAAGTTGTATGTCTGACCACCTTAACTTGGTCAAAACTTCATGAAATTCATTTTTTCTTTTTTTAATTCTATAGTATGTGATGCATGTTTTGGATTCAAAAAATGTGATACCGTTTGACAGCTATAGATGTTTTTCAATCAGCCTATCAATTAGGACTTTAGTCATAACTCAAATAGAAAATGAATAATAATTATTTAATAAATTCAAAGTAAATCATAATTTATATTGGTTGAAAGTTGAGAATCTCCTTTAAAAATGCCTTTTGTTTCATAAATTTTGGGTAAAAAAAAGTCATTAGCCACATACCCTACACATACCCATCATATCGCCACTTTTTGGCCCATCATGATCCTACACATACCCAATGACTCCTAATTACCTATTAGATGGTCTATTAGGACCTTATTGAATTGACGTAAACTCAAACACACCTAAAACTATCAAAAGACCTCATTTGACAACATTAACACAAAATGCATTTGGTGCCCTTGCACTAAGAAGGCTTATTTAAGATCCTTGAGCAATGTATTTCCTAATGCTCCCTTGTTCTTACATATCTCAATTCAATTTAATCCAAAGAGTTCCATGAAATGCTTTATCTAAAAGAAAAAAAAATGTTTTCAATTGCTATTCCATGAAATGATTCATAAAAAGATTCTAATAGATTTAATCCTTTGATTGGAACAACTCAATTAATCAAAGGATACATAATCTTCACAACACTTGCAAAACATAATATTCATAGTAGATCAAGTAGTGTTTCAGTGTGAAAAAGGACCATGCCTAGAGTAAATGTACCTATCAGGATACATTGGAGCAATTTTTTTGGTCACATGAATTGAAAAATGAGAGTTATACCACTTTGCAACTTTACACTGCTTGCATTTGACACTTTTTCCATCAAGTGAAAATTGGACACCATGGGAAAATGAATCAAAGATAACAAAAACAAAGAGAGGTTATTGTAAAGGGGGCCAACATGATCTTGTAGGCTTAGATGAAAAGTTCATAAGCATCACGTTTCTCAAGTAATAGCCCGTCAAAGATTTCTTCCCTTTTGCACTTTGGACCCTTGAGGGATCGAGTCGGTTGCATGTAGCTCGAAGTGATTCCATGTGTTTTGGTGTGAAAGGGGACTATTCCTAGTGTAAAATTACCTATTAGTATGCAATGGAGTAGTTTGTTTGGTCACACAAATTGTAAAAAAAAAGTTGCACCACTTTGCAACTTTACACTACTTTCATTTGACACTTTTTCCATCAAGTGAAAACTAGACACCACGAGAAAATGACTCTGAGATAACAAAAACTGAGAGAGGTTATTGTAAAGGGGCACAATGCAATCCCATAGGATTAGTCGAGAATTTTCTAAGCATCATAGTATCTAAGTAACAACATGCTTAAATTTTCACCCATTTTGCACTTTTGACTCTTAAGGGATCGATCCAGTTGAGCGTAGCTCAAAGCAATTCCGTGTGTTTAGATGTGAAAGGGGACCATTTCTAGTGTAAACATACCTATTTGAACATGTTGGAATAGTTTGTTTCGTCACACGAGTTGAAGAACAAAAGTTGGACCGCTTTGCAAATTTCAACTACTTGCATTTGACAACTTTTTCCCCAAGTGAAAATTTGCCACCACAAAAAAATACCTCTAAGATAGAAAAAACCATAAGAGGTTATTGTAGAGGGGCCTAACACAATCACATAAGATCAAAGAAGAATTTTCTAAGCGTTACGGTATCTAAGTAACAACATGCTAAAGTTCGCAGTTATTTCACACTTTGGACTCTTAAGGGATCAATATGATTGAACGTAGATTGGAGAAATTCCATATGTTTGGCTGTGAAAGAGGATATTCCTAGCATAAACATACCTATTCAAACATGTTGGAATAGTCTGTTTGATCACACATTGCAACTTTCAACTACTTGCATTTAACAACTATTTCCCCAAGTGAAAATTTGCCACCATGGGAAAATGCATCTGAGATAGAGAAAATTGACAGATATTATTGTAGAGGGGCCCAACATGATCCCATAAGCTTAGAAAATAAGTTTATAACCATCATGATATCTGAGTAATGGCATGTTGAAGTTTGCAGCCATTTTGCACTTTGGACTTTTAAGGGATCGATCTGGTTGAACGTAGCTCAAAGTGATTTTGTGTGCTTGGGTGTGAAAGAGGACCATGCCTAGGATAAAAATACCTATTTAGATGTGTTGGAATAGTCTATTTAGTCACACGAGTTACAGAATGAAAGTTGCACCACTTTGCAACTTTCAACTACTTCTATTTGACAACTTTTTCCCTAATTAAAAATTCACCACCATAGGAAAATGCCTCTGAGATACCGAAAACCAAGAGAGGTTATTGTAGAGAGGGCCAACACAATTCTAGAGGATCAGACAAAAATTTACTAAGCATCGCAATATCTAGTAACAACATGCTAAAGTTTGTAGTCATTTTGCACTTTGGACTCTCAAGGGGATCGATCTAGTTGAATGTAGTTTAGAGTGATTCTATGTGTTTAGGTGTGAAAGAGGACCATGCCTACTATAAACATACCTATCTAGATGTGTTGGAACAATTTTTTTGGTCACATGAGTTGCAGAATGAAAGTTTCTCCACTTGGTAACTTTCAACTATTTGCATTTGACAACCTTTTCCCCAAATGAAAATTTTCCACCATGGGAAAATGCCTCTGAGATAGCAAAAATTAAGAGAGGTTATTGTAGAGGGGCCCAACATGATCCCATAAGATCAGATGAGAAGTTTCTAAGAATCACAGTATCCGTATAATGGCATATTGAATTTTGCAGCCATTTTGCACTTTGGACTCTTACGGGATTGATCTGCTTGAAGGTAGCTCAGAGCAATTTCGTGTGTTTGGGTGAAAAAGAGGACCATGCCTAGAGTAAACATACCTATTTGGACATGTTGGAATAGTTTGTTTGGTCACACAAGTTGCGGAGAGAAAGTTGCACCACTTTGCAACTTTGCACTACTTTGCAACTTTGCACTACTCCATAAGGTAAAAACTGGACACCATGGGAAAACCACTTTGAGATAACAAAAATTGAGAGGTTATTGTCTAGGGGCCCAACATGATCTCATAAGTTTAGACAAATATTTTGTAAGCACCATGATTTTCAAGTAAAATTCTATCAAATATTATTTCCTTTTTGCACTTTGGACCCTTAAGGGATCGAGCTAGTTGAACATAGCTTCGAGCAATTCCACATGTTTGGGTGTGAAAGAGGACCATGCCTAGATAAATCCACAACTTTTGATCAAAGAATCACTTCCTATGACACCAAAACATGAAACTCGCACTTTATGCCAATCTAAATGGGTTTATTGAAAAACATTGTTCCAGGCTTCTACACAGCCAACCAAGGCCTCAAACACCTTTAGTTATGTCTGCACATTCTTGAAGGTTCATCAAAATTTGTTGCTCCCAAGAGTTTCTACAACTTTCCTCCTCAAACCATCAAATAGGGCATCATGCCTAGGAAATCAGCTCACCTTCCCTACCCTTCCAAATCTCCAAACACTTCAATATATTCCTTCTCATTCCAAATCAATCAACTCCCAATCTTGCCTAAGACAATTTCAGAAAAACCCAACATCTAAACTCCAGTTTTAAGCCAAAATTCACCCAATTTCCTTTGGGACAACAACCAAAAACATTCCTAAACATTTTCCCTACTCCTAAATCTTATTCATACATCTAATCCTACCATTTTAGACTCATTACACTAATACGTAGAGAGAAACAATAGGTGGAATGAGTCATTTATTCATTTTTAGTCTTTAATCCCTTATGGTTGCTTGTATAGACCCACAGTTAGTAATTTGACAATAAAATTCTTAAAACTCAACAAATTTCCTTCACTCCAAATCCAAAACATAGCTAACACCTATCTCTACCAATTATAAAAGATTTTAGGACATAATACTTCTGTACAACCAAGTATAATAGTCTACAACAAAAAAAATCAATGAAACACACAGAATTACAAGAGAAATCAGGGGATTTTTATTGTTTTTCCTTCACAAAGACCTTCAACAACCTCTTCCTTCGAGTTCCCAACATATTTAAACCTTGGAAAACCTATGATAACAGCTCTAACTTCCCTTTGAATTCCCATGACTATTGGGCTTCTTCAAGTCTACATTTTTTTGCACTTTTTCACATGACAACTTTTCAATTTTTGCAGTTTTACATCATTTTGACAAATATGCAATATGAACTCCAAAATGAACTCAAAACCAACTAACATGAATTATTGCATTATAAGTTGGTCTAATATGACATTATTCAATTGACAAAACTCAAAACAAAAAACTAACTTATGACTTCCATGAACCAAATTTACTCAATAGCCTTGGTGCCACTACACCAAATCTCAATATTTGAGTAAATCTCATTACAAGTAAATCTCATTACAATGCCTTAGGTACTCCATTCTCACAGATCTTTTACAATGTCACTCATACATTCGAGATTCTCTTATAATGTCTACATCATAGGTTCTCATAATGAGGTTAACTTCAAATGAGTAACTTGACATTCCCTCGCTAAGTTTCACATGCTCTTTTATAATGGATTCAATTTCGAATTGAGATTTGTCAAGATCATCAAAATAAGGATGTTGCATTTCTTTTTTGGATGAGATTATCTTTGATGGCTCATAAATCTACATTTTCTGCAAGGGGAAACCAATCAATTTTTAGTGGGTTACTTACAAATAGGAAAAGTAAAAGAAGATGGTAGCATTGGCATCAAATAAATTAATGCGCATACAAGTATAAATTAATAAGAAGCAATGTGCATACTTACAAATTAATCCAACAAACCATCTGGGTCTACTGTACTCTTTATTGTGTCAAGTATTTCCTCATGGCCAGACTCACAAACCTTCTACAAGGTCTTGTTCAAAGTTCTACCCCCATATTTGGTCAAATGAACATTGGATGCATCAACAAGGTTCGGGTAATGAAGAATCTTACGATGTGTGTCTATGTCCTGAAATAGCCAATGTTTAACACTCTTATGTGGGTACCCTCCTAGCCACATTTCAGTAACAACAATTGATCCTATAGGGTATTTGATGTTGTCTCCATCTATAACTGAGGCCTCCAATTTCTTTTTGGCCTCAACACAATGATGCAAGTAATAGTTTGTTCCCTCTTTGTTGTCTTCATCTGAAATAACTACACACATTACATGCACTGATATGTCCAAAAAATCTCTTGAAATTAGTCAACATTACGAATACACTACAAAGTAGGATAACAATAGGAATTTCAAAAACTAAGCAAGTAGATATATTACTTGGTTGAACTAGATCTGATATGTGGTCAAAGTCAACCAATGATTCCATATGTTTAAGTTCCAATGTTGTTGGAGGGTGATACGTGTGAAGTGGGCTAAGATAACTTTTCAACCATTTGGAAACCCACTCCCTTGACTCAATCATTCCAGAATTGCATTGTACATGAAGAACAAAAGCATGCCATCTTCCGTGTATTGATACTCCACGAACTTGCATCTGAGCTAAGGAAAGAGTGTAGCTCACTCGATCTTGTTAGTGTACAACAATCCTCATATGGTGCAATGTTAGTATCATCCATCAACCAAAAAAATATACAAACTGAAGACATACCTTCATTACTTGGACCCATCAAACCATTACACCACTCAATGATTGATCTTGCATTTGTCAACTTTGCACTATCTTTATACTTTAACTCTTTTCATGCTAATGCTCTTTTCACGCATGCTCCTACATCATCATGCTCCCCCTTTCCATTCCTGACCTCACAAAATTTCCACATATGCTCAACACTTGTAATGACATGCATCCTGATCAACTAGTAGAACATGCACGAGTTCTTGAACTATGTTGCACAGTTATCCAACCATATTATATGTTGACCATATGATATGCCCCTCTGAGCCAAATCACTGTAGAACATATAGAAGCAACCTTGCACAAACTCTAGATAATTTGTGTGATCATCACTAATATAAAAGTGATACTCCCTCCATATCTTCCTTTGCTCATTTGTACTATCAGCTACATGAATGAATGCTATGTGCACAAATATCGAAACCTGTGTGGAGTTGTATTAGTATGATTGTACCTCATGCTATGGCTATAGAGTGTAGTTCTCTACAAATTCAACACTGATACTATGCTCCCAACTGGAAAGGTTTCCTTATATAGCTTGAATTGCATGTCCAGCCATCGGGCTCTATGCGTATGTCTTGCATACTCATACACTATATTGTCATGAAACATGGACATAAATTGATACACTTCTTGGGACCCATTTGGAAGCAACTGGAACATTTGGAAGCAACCAAATCACACCTTTTTTCTTGAGATCCATCTTTTGTAATGTATGCCACTGTTTTATACTTCCTGAACTCTACTAGTTTATGTCCCACCTCATTTGTGCTTTCCATATGTTGAGATACTGGCATATGCTGCAAGCCACCACAATGCTCACATGAACCATCCAAGCATGTTGTTTTGTAGAATATTTGAACATCCTATATTTCACATTAATTTTTTGATAAGAACTCTCTTGAAGATGTTGGTGGGCCTTTTATGCCACAATCCTATAAAACATCGTTAGTATGCAAATCTATACATATAAAATGATAAATATCATAATGGTTAGAGAATTCAATATGTAGTCTACAACAAGTAGTGCATGTGTGATTTATCTTGTCATAAAAAGGTTTAAGAATTTCAAAAAATCTTTGAAAAATACTAATTTGAGGATAATCCTTTTGAAATTTATGAAAAAATGGGGTTTGAGTCATATTCAAAAAATGCTTTGGATGTAGCTCACGGTTCTAACTCCTGATTCTCCTTCTTACCACATCCCTTCAATTTGGAGATGGCCTTGTGTTATTCTTCCAATACTCTTCAATTAGTGTTCTCAATGCTTTAATAACTTTTTTATCTTTTCATGGCAGTCTCCCTGAGAATTCCCATTACTCATTTGAATCGATGCCTCAATTCTTTGTTGCTATTGAATGGCTTTTTTTTATAAAATTTTTTTACTAATTCTCATTTGTTCACTCATTTTTCTAATGAGACGAGCTCTCTTTGTTTGAATACCTACCAAAGTCGATGTAATGAAACATTGGCTGGCATTACTATCCTTTGAGTGTGAGGTCTTACTCACACTCTCATAAGCATCCATTAGATTCTTCACAATTGTGTTTTCACTTGATGCATTTGATGTTCTCAACCCAAGAGTCTTCATGATGTTTCTATACTTTATACCCCACATCATTTCAACAAATAATTGACATCTTGCAGTCTCATTTAGCCTTTAAAAGGATAATTTCCAAATCTTATTAGCATATCTTCTACAAGTGTGTGTTGGAATCTTACCTTCCATGTGCTACAAAATATCCTCACCAATATTAATCAAATACTCTAGCTTTTTACACAAATTTCTAGTTGTTCTCCTAGGTACATACAACTCAACATTAGGAATTTCATCAATATTTAATTAAGGTGTGATAGATTGTGTACCTTCGATCAAGGGTGGAGTAGAAGACATACCTTGAGGTTCATGTGGGGATGATGGCATACCTTCTTCATCAAATCCGAGTGATGATGTACTCTCAACTTGAGATGTAGTAGATGGTGTCCGACCATATTCACCTGCAATAGATGGTCTCCCTCCATATTCACTTACGGTAGATGGTGTCCCTCCATATTCTCTTGTGCTTAATGGTGTCCCTTCATATTCACTTGCGGTAAACAGTGTCTCCAACTACGGTATTTGAATCTATCCTACCACGATGCTTTCACATTCATTCCCTTTGTGTTGCCAATACATGTTCTATTTTTGATAGTTTAGTTTCCTCTTCAATTGGCTTGTTTTCATCAATCTATCCAATTTCTTGTTTTCATGATATGTCGCCACCCATTCTCTCTCCTTTGCTTTAAAGGGTTCATACTCTTCATTTGTTAGTTCATTCCTTCTTTATTTCTTCAACATAGTAGATACTTTTACATGTAGCATGGTAATGAGATTAATATTAATTCCTAAAAAATGTATCAATTCAAATAAATGAAATATATGTCATTCAACGCTTCATAAAAAATACTTACAATCATCTTATAGAAGAGTATTTCTAGCATAGACAAAGGTGGTGCAGGGGCACCATAGGAGTCCAATTTTCAAGTTTTGTCAATCTTGGTTATGTAATTGCTTTTAGGTAGGTTTTAGGTGTTGTCATCTAAATAAGGTCTTGTTAGACCATTTTCATATTCTATTAGGCATAGTGGGGTTCAAAGTTGCAAAATGCAAAATCTTGTAAAATTGTTGTCAAGGAAAAGTTGCAAAATGCAAAATAATTGGAATACCAATAGTCATAGTGGGAATACCATCAGTCATGGGAGATGAATAGTTAGTTGAGTCAGTTATTCTTGATGTAAAAATCCTATTAATTCCTAAAAAAGATCAATGTAGAGTGGTTGTTCATATTTTGAACAAGAAAATCAATCAAAATCATTGAATTTTCTGATTTTTTATTGTTTTCCTGCTGCTATTTTTCTCTGTATGAATTCATACAACTTGGGTTTGCTCTAAAACTCATTTAAATAATTAGGAAAGTGAACTATCTTTAGTTTTGAGGTGCTTTTATTGAATTCCATCAAGAAACAAAGATTTTACAGTCAATGTACTAACTATGGGTCTGAAACTCTGAGTTTAAGGGTTTTGAAGTTGTAAAAATGTATTAGTGCCACATTCCACCTATTTTTTCTTCTATGAATAAGTGGAATGGGAACCAATAGAGTAGTTTTAGTTGTAGGTGCAGGTTTTTAGCATTGAGTAAGTGAAGATACATAGTTCTTATTGTTGCTCCATGTGATTTTCTGTGATTTGCATGCAAGAATGGATGTCTACAAGTTATGATATGAAGAAATAACAATGGTAAAGGTTGGGAGAAAATTTGTTTAGCTTTTGTAAACCCAATTCAAGGTGTTTGAAGTTTTGGAAAGGTGTATGGAGGGATGGAATCTATACTTACAATAAACCCTCACTATTTGAGCATAGTTTAAGCATTTAAGCAAGGGTTTAATGAATTGTTGCATTAGTGACCAATTTCTTTGATGGAGATTGGTGATTTAGAAGTTTTATAACCTATTTAATATCTTTCCATATTTTTTTGATGTTTTGGAGTGATTTTGATGGTACTTGTTTTGTTAAACAAGCCTAATTGAGCCTTGTAGCAATATGACAGTCCGTTTTAGGTGAGTATTTTTCAAAGTAAGCATACTTGATTTATCTATATGTTTAAGTAGGCCTTAATAGGTTCTCAAAACTACTTTTAGTTTTTGGAGATCTAATTGGTTGATAAATTCTACCTATTTTTTGTGCTTAAGGACTACTACTAGCCTGTGAGCCAGTTGAGAGTGAATGTTTAGGGAAGAGATAGATCAAAGTTTTAGGAACCTTTCCTTGGTTTGAATCAATTATTTTAATGATTTTTAAGGTGTTTTGAGGATTCAATAAGAGGTTTTTTTCTTGGTTCTCAGTTTTGGGTGTTTGTATCAAGAGCTTTGTGAAGAGAATGATGAGTCAAAGGTGGATGAATATGAGAGAATGAAAGAATTGTTTTTTTGGTGGAATTCTTTAAAAAAATGTGGTAATGTGGCATGCCATGATTGAAAGATAGGCTCAAAATGGAAGCATGGACAAGGCATGTGAATTTAAATACCTTGGAAACTTAGTGGAGCATTGGCAAGCTAGCTCACTCACTAACCTACCAATGTGGTAGGGTTGAGAAGGTAGGGGCAGTGTAAGTCTCATAGAAATGGGATCTCATAATTTCTATTAGTCATACACTACCCCTACCTACTCAACCCTACCGCATTGGCAAGCTAGTGGAGAGTTGGCAAGCTAGCTCACTCACTAGCTTGCCAATGTGGTAGGGTTGAGAAGGTAGGGGCAGCGTATGCCTGATCCCATTTCTATGAGGCATACACTGCCCCTACCTTTTGAACCCTGCCACATTGGCAAGCTAGTGGAGCATTGGAAAGCTAGCTCACTCACTAGCTTGCTAATGTGGTAGGGTTGAGATGGTAGGGGCAGCGTATGCCTCATAGAAATGGGGTCTTATGGTGATATACATCATCGTGAGACCCCATTTCTATGGGACATACGCCGCCCCTACCTTCTCAACCCTACTGCATTGGGGTCTCACTCACTAGCCTGCCAATGTGGTATGGTTGAGATGGTAGGGGCAGCATATGCCTCATAGAAATGGGTTCTCATGGTCACCATGAGACTGTGAGACCCCATTGCTATGAGGTATACACTGCCACTACCTTCTCAACCCTACCACATTGGAAAGCTAGTGGAGCATTAGCAAGCTAGCTCACTCACTAGCTTGCCAATGCGGTGGGGTTGACAAGGTAGGGGAAACGTATGCATACATTGTGCCTACCTTCTCAACCCTACTACATTGGCAAGCTAGTGAGTGAGCTCACTATCTTCCCAAGCTCACTAGCTTGTCAATGCTACCACATTTTGCTTTCATTTATGTGAAAACATTATTGTCAAATAATTCAAATGCTTTGTCCATGCTTCCATTTTGAGCCATGATTGTAAAATAGGCTGCACCTTTCCCTATGTTGCTAACTTAGCATTGAATAAAGACTCTTGAAATAGTGGAGAGAAGGGTTAGAATCCCTTGTAGGTAGACTAATCAAAGAAAATTTTAAAATATATCATGACATAAGTGATGAGGTAGGTTTAGTGATGAAGTAAACTTAGAAATAGAGATGAAAACAAAAATATTTTCTAATATCTATCAATGTGGGAGGAGTATATTCCAATTTTTTAGAGACGTGTATGGAAAATTTGGTAGCATAGACAAGGCAATTAGCTGCTTGGTATAACTATTTTCCAAAATACATCAATGAAAGCTTTGGAGAGTGGTATGCACATCCATAATAAAGGATTGAGAAATTATGTTTTATTTTACTTCCTTAAAACTTATGTCATATTTATGTGCATACAAAATGTGGAAGCATACACAAGTTAAGTCAATTTTTAAATAACAAAATGCCTCAAAGAGATGTTTAAAAATATAATTGGAAAGTGTATAGAATTGTGTAATTTAAAATGTGCATTGACAACCTAAGGTTATAAGACAAACAAACAATGATCAACATGGAATATCAAAAATATCAAAAATGAAAGCAAGCCATAATAGAATGAAATAAAATGTGTAAAGAGTTCACATACCTAAAAACCCAGAGTTTCAAATGGAGTTCTACCCAATTATGTAGCCTTTCCTTCTTTCTTCAAACTCCACAACAATTTGAATTTTTCAAAATCTTGTTACCCTCCAAACTTTAATTGTATATCACTTTTGAATGGAATTCAGACTTGAATTGATATTATATTCCTTTCAACGTGAAAAATCTACTATTTCATGCAAAGGTGGTGGAATGTGAAAAACATGCATGCACACTTCACAACATCACAAAAAAGCTACTTTTTGTCAGAGCATGCCTAGAACCAGAAAAATATGTAGAATTTGGGCCTTGAGATCATGAGTATATTGAGGTTTTTAGAAATTTTAGAGCAATCCAAAACCCACTCGCATTATAACGCACTCATGTTATAACGCGAGCATGTTATTTCTTACTAAAAATTGTCATATCTCTACTTCAAAATGAGCTCACATTATGAGAAAGTTGGATTTTTATAGATTTATTTTCTCTCTTTGTCTATACCCTCTATACCCTAGTTATATCTCTCTCCCCTCCACCCTTATACCCTAATTCTATCTCTCTCCCCTCTACCCTTAACCCTTATACCCTCACTCACTCCTATCTCTCTCCCACTCCCTCTGTCTCTCTCTCTCTCAAGTCTCTCCCTCCTACCCCCTCTCCCTCTCTACACTCTCTCTCTGACTCACTCTTATCTCTCTCACCTCTCCTCTCTCCCTTCTACCCTCTACCTTTAACCCTTATACCCTCAACAGTTAAATCCTAATTCTATCTCTCCCCCCTCTACCCTCTACCCTTAACCCTTATATCCTCTATCCTCTATCCTCTATCTCTCTCCCACTCTCTCCCTCTCTCTCTCTCTTGAGTCGCTCCCTCCTATCCCCTCTCCCTCTCTCAACTCTCTCACTCACTCATTCATTTTGTCTCTCTCCCCTCTACCCTCCACCCTTAAACCCTAATTCTATCTCTCTCCCCTCTACCCTCTGCCCTTAACCCTTGTTGTCACCTAGAAATGCACCCTATGCAAAGTTGTAAAACTGAGCTTTCTAGTGAAACATTAGATCACTCCAAGGCTGTGGGTCACCTGAAATTGTAGTGAACCTCTGGAGAAGGCTGGCTTCCTTTGTGGTCACCTAAAACTACTAATTTTTTAAAGGAAAAGGGAGAGAGATAATGCATAAAAATGAAAATTAAACTCTAAGGTGATGCACCAAAATGACAAGAACAATGAGATACTCGAGCTACACTTGAATACTGGTGACATCCATTGGACTGTACAGCAAGATCCTGTAGATCACACATTCAAACAGGTTTGACATGCACATGCCTTCAAGAAGGAAAGGCAGATTTGCACAAACTAGAAGCTCATGTGCATGATTAAGTAAACACAGTTTGTAACCTACATGATACTACTTCTACAAAGAAAGGCATGACATGAAATAAAAGCTATAAGGAGAGAAAAAATTTCACTAAGTAGCTCAATGAATCACTTAAAAAGAATGCACTATACTTGACAAGAATCAGAAGGCAGAATGATGGACCATCAATAGTAACCAAGGTAGATTTTGTATATTATGTTCCAAATTAAGTTACAGAATCCTGCTAATCTGAGAGAGGACTGCAAAAAGGGTCACACTATTCAGAAGAGCATACATCGGAACTGCTTTACAAGAAGGCAATAATGCCATACATATCAAGAGTGTCAGCCCCTTAAGGCCTTACAAAATATCAGTCTCAGAAAAAGATCTACCCTTAGATATTTGATTGAAATTAATGTTGCATCCCTACGTGTCCCTGTTGTTGATGTTGGTGAAGAAACCTTCTCGAAGAATCCCTCAAATCTTTTGCAGCTACTACATTTACTTCTCCTCATGTCTACCCTCTGAACCTCTTCGGCTGAGTGCTTTGAATGCTCCTGAGCTCATAACAGATATGCGTTGATTTACATTCCGTTGATCTTCCTTTGCTAGTCAGACAGCCACAGCTTGCCTTTTTGGCCTTCAATGATTAGCTGGGCACATTCTACATGGGTTCCACTATGATCAAGAGCTCTTTCAGTCAAAATTGCATCTCGGTGAGACACTAGAAGTGTCTCACCGATGTGATTATGCTCCTTCAAGCTATCGGCACAACATGAAAATTTTGATGAGAGCTCTTATCAAGCTTAAAATCTCATACCGATATTGCCTCCGTGGTCACCAAGACAATCGCTATCGGGAAGACCCTTTACCGTGCGCACTTTGCTCTTTCAGGGTGACATTCATTAGTAAGTCGAGGTGTCATAGTGAAGCCTTTTCCTTTTCTTCGTTGACATCACACTTCGCTAAGACATCCTCATTCGTCGTGACAATATGGTGAGCTCAAACCTCTTAGCAAACTCCTGCTCGGTCGGTGAGACATTCACCAATCTCTGAATCCTTTTCTGAGTTCATTCTGACATCTCCCCGAGCTCCTCCTCATTCGGAAACATGCCTGGGTGTCGGTGAGACACTTTACCGAAGACAAAACATTACTCTGAGACCCATCTTTGTCTTCTATCAGTGAGACATCTTCAATGTCACCCCGAACGCATTCCATCCTTTAGTGAGCTCCATATTCCTTTCGCCGAGACATCATCAAGTTGGGAAGACTCCATAGCGAGAATCAGATGTCATATCGATCTCCCTTCTTGTCACTGAGACCACCTCATTCATCGTGAAAACATATAGAATCCCTTTTCCTTCGGCGAACCCCTCACCTCGGGAAGACTCTTGGTGATGACCCCTCGTTGTCGATGAGACATTGGCCTATCGGCCAGACCTCTTGTCAGGCTCCTCATCCTCTCGGCGATGAATTTACTTTGCATCCTGTCAGGGAGACATTCCTACTTTGGCATGACTTTATGTCGATGTCCTCAGTCTCGGTGAAGTCCTTTGTTGTTGGAGAGACTCCCTCTATTAGCAAGACCTCATGGCGAACTCCTTTTGTCTACCTGAGCTCACTTCATTTCACCAAGACCCATCTTTGGTCACTGAGACTTTGTAGAGAAGCTCGCTTGCTTTTTCTATGCCGTTTTCTTTTGGCGAGTCTTGGGCCTTCGCTAAGACCCCTAGCGAAGCCCACCTGCTTTGCCGAAAGCATCCCCTCCCTGTCGGCGAGACATAATGCCCTCGCCAAGACATTCTGGCGAAGGCACCAACCTTGGCCGAAACCACGAGCAAGTCGGGGAGACCTTTGGCAATGACATTATCACACCAAAACCTTATTGTTGTTGGGGAGACATCATCGGCTCATCGAGACCTCTCTCTGATTGCCTTGTTACGTTGATAGATCCTTAAGTCTGGGAAACATCTGGCCTTCGGCAAGACATTATTCCGAAGGTTGAATCCTTCGGCAATCCTGCTATTGGTGAGACCCCTCGTTAGTCGCTGAGACCCTACGCCACATTGATTTTGTCTTGGCGAACTCCCTCCTTTATGTCAATGAGACTCCCGCCAAAGGAAAACATATATCTTTTGGCGAGACATTTTGACCTTGCCTAGACATTACAGTGATCCCTTCGTCTTTCACCAAAGCTATCAAATCCAGCTAAGGCTCTTCATCTTCTATCGGCGAGACATCGGAGTCAGGGAGACCTTACTCCGACTTGAATGCTACGTCGAAGGCACCCTGTTGTCGGCGAGACATCACCAGTTCGCTGAGACTCTCTCTGAATGCTTCATCACGCCAAAGGCTCTTTAAGTTGGGGAGACTCTGACTTTTCACCGGGACATCTCGGTGAGCTTTGTTCCTACGTTGAAAGATTTGTTTTCCGGCGAGCTCCCTTTCCTGTCGATGAGACTCCAACTATTTGCTGGGACCCTTCACTGAGTGCTAGAAGTTATCCCAAAGCCCTTGGTTTCCATGAGTCTCCCCGACAACACAATTGAATGGCCTATCAGCCAGAGAAAACCACGTGATAAGAGGTCATACCGAACCCTCAATGTTATAGCGATAGGCTCTGCAACTTCGTTTGGGAGGATAGAAACTAGGTCACAGCGAACTGTCAAATTGGAAAGTATCAAAGAAGCCAGTCGGCTAGATAGTGAAGATGTCATGCTGACCTAGCTCTAATGGAGGCTGAGCGTAGAATATTGAGACATGCTTCCAACAGAGCAGGCCTCCCAACTGAATCCCATGTGAAATGTCATCAGATGCATGAAGTAACCGTCAAAAGAGACATCCCATCTAGCCCTTATGAACATCTGCAACATTGATGCCTTTCCTAATTGAGCCTGAGGGTGAAATTTAGGTAACAACCCTTATAACCTCTATCCTCCACCCTCAACCCTTAAACCCTAATCCTATCTCTCTCCCCCCTACCCTCTACCCTTAACCCTTATACCCTTTATCCTCTACCCTCAACCCTTAAACCCTAATTCTATCTCTCTACCCTCTACCCTTAACCCTTATACCCTCAACACTTAAACACTAATTCTATCTCTCTCCCCTCTACCCTCTACCCTTAACCCTTATAGCCTCTATCCTCTACCCTTAACCCTTATACTCTCTCTCTCTCTCTCTCTCTCTCTCTCTCTCTCTCTCTCTCTCTCTCTCTCTCTCTCTCTCTCTCTCTCTCTCTCTCTCTCTCTCTCTCTCTCGTCTCTCCCTCCTACCCCCTCTCCCTTTATAAACTCTCTCTCACTCACTCATTCACTCCTTATGTCTCTCTCCCCTCTACCCTCTACCCTTAACCTTTATACCCTCTATCTCTCTACCACTTGATCCTTCCCTCTCTCAAGTCTCTCCCTCCTACCCCCTCTCCCTCTCTCAACTATCTCTCACTCACTCACTCCTTCTATCTCTCTCCCCTCTATTGTATACCCTCAACCCTTATACCCTAATTCTAACTCTATCCTCTCTACCCTCTACCCTAAACCTCTACACCCTAAACCCTTAAACTCTACCCTCAACCAAATACACTAAACAATCAACCCTATACTCTCAATTCTCTATCTCTCACTCACTCACTCCTATCTTTCTACCCTCTACCATTAACCCTCTACCCTCTACCTTAAAGCCTTAAACCCTCTACCCTCTACCCTAAACCCTAAACCCTAAACCCTCTACCCTCAACCTTCAACCCTAAACCCTTAAACCCTAAACCCTCAACCCTCAACCCTCAACCCACAAACCTTAATACCTCTACCCTATACCTAATCCTTCAACCATATACCCTCAAACCTATACCCTCAAACATAATCCTTAAACCATATACCCTCAAACCCATACCCTAAACCCTCTACCCTCAACTCTTAACCCTCAACCCTAAACCCTTTAACCCAAAACCCTTAAACCTTCTACCCTATACCCTCAACCCTAATCCCTCAACCCTCAACCCTAATCCCTCAACCCTCAACCCTAAACCCTCAACCCTTAAACACTCAACCCTAAACCCTAAACACTCAACCCTTAAACCATCTACCATATACCCTCATCCCTCAACCATATACCCTCAACCCTTAACCCTCAACCCTAAACCCTTGAACCTTCTACCCTATACCATCAACCCAATACCCATTACCCTATACCCTAATCCCTCAACCCTCAGCCCTAAACCCTCAACCCTTAAACCCTAAACCCTTAAACCATCTAACATCTACCCTCAAACCTTAACCCTAAACCCTTAAACCTTCTACCCTATACCCTCAACCCAATACTATATTCCCTCAACCCTAATCCCTCAACCCTTAAACCCGTAAACCCACTTAGTAAACTCTATACCCTAATCTCTCAACCCTCTTGACCCTTAATCCCTCAACCCTCAACCCTCAACCATTAAACCCTAATCCTTCAACTCCTATACACTCTACCATATACATTATGCCATCATCCCTAATCCCCAAACCCTATACCCTAAATCCTCTACCCTCAACCTTAAACCCTCAACCCTTAACCCTTAAACCCTAAACACTTAAACCCTCTACCCTATACCCTCAATTCTCTACCCTCTACTCTCAACCCTATACCCTCAATCCTCTACCCTAAACCCTTAAACCCTTTACCCTCTATTGTATAAAACCTTAAACACTTAACCCTAAACCGTCAACCCTCAACCCTTAAACCCTAAAACCTTTAACCCTCTACCCTCAATCCTATACCCTCTACCCTCAACCCTAATCCCTCAACCCTTAAACCCACTTAGTAAACTCTCTAACCTAACCCTCAACCCTCTTTACCCTTAATCCCTCAACCATTAGACCCTAATCCCTCAACCCTTATACCCTCTACCCTATACATTGCATTGTCAACCCTAGTCCCTAAACCCTATCAATCAATCCTCTACCCTCAACCTTAAACCCTAAACTCTTAAACCCTCTACTTGCTACCCTCTACCCTCTACCCTATAAATACTTAAACACTTAGCCCTATACCCTAAACACTAAACCCTCAACCCTTAAACCCTAAACCCTTAAATCATCTAACCTCTACCCTCTACCCTCAATCCTCCACCCTCTACCCTCAACCCTAATCCCTCAACCCTTAAACCCTTAAACCCACTTAGTAAACTCTCTACCCTAATCCCTCAACCCTCTTGGCCCTTAATCCCTCAACCCTTAAACCCTATTCCCTCAACCCCTATACCCTCTACCCTATACATTGGACCCTCAACCCTTGTCCCCCAACCCTATACCGTCAATCCTCTACCCTCAACCTTAAACCATCAACCCTTAAACCCTCTACCCTCTACCCTCTACCCTCTACCCTATAAACCCTTAAACATTGAACCCTAAACTATAAACCTTAAACCCTTAAACCCTCTATCCTCTACCCTCAATCCTCTACCCTCTACCATCAACCCTAATCCCTCAACCCTTAAACCCTTAAACCCACTTAGTAAACTCTCTACCCTAATCCCTCAACCAATATACCCTTTATCCTATACATTGGGCCCTCAACCCTAATCACCCAACCCTATACCCTTAATCCTCCACCCTCAACCCTTAAACCCTCTACCCTTAAACCCTCTACCCTCTATCCTCTACCCTATTAAATTCAACCATAAACCCTAAACCCTAAACCCTCAACCCTTAAACCCTCTACCCTCTACCCTTAATCCTCTACCCTCTACCCTCAACCCTAATCCCTCAACCCTTAAACCATTAAACCCACTTAGTAAACTATCTACCCTAATCCATAAACCCTCTTGACCCTTAATCCTTCAACCCTTAAACCCTAATCCCTCAACCCCTATACCCTCTACCCTATACATTGGACCCTCAACCCTTATCCCCCAACCCTATACCCTGAATCCCCTACCCCGAGCAACCTTAAACACTCAACCCTTAAACCATCTACCCTTACCCTCTACCCTATAAACACTTAAACACTCAACCCTAATCCCTAAACCCTAAACCCTAAAGCCTCAACCCTTAAACCTTAAACCCTTAAATCCTCTACCCTCAATCCTCTACCCTAATCCCTCAACCCTCTTCACCCTTAATCCCTCAACCTTTAAACCCTAATTAGTCAACCCCTATACCCTCTACCCTATACATTGGACCCTCAACCCTAATCCCCCGACCTTATACCCTCAATCCTCTACCCTCAACCTTAAACCTTCAAACCTTAAACCCTCTACCCTCTACCCTCTAAACCCTTAAACACTGAACCCTAAACCCTAAACCCTAATCCCTCAACCCTTAAACCCTAAACCCTTAAACCCTCTACCCTCTACCCTCAATCCTTTACCCTATACCCTCAACCCTAATCCCTCAACCCTTAACCCTTAAACCAACTTAGTAAACTCTCTATTCTAATCCCTCAACCCTCTTGACCCTTAATCTCTCAACCATTAAACCCTAAACCGTTAAACCCTCTACCCTCTACCCTCTTCCCTAATCCCTCAACCCACTTGACCCTTAATCACTCAATCCTTAAACCTTAATCCCTCAGCCCCTATACTGTCTACCTTGTACATTGGACTCTCAAACCTAATCCCCCAACCCTATACCCTATATCATCTACCCTCAACCTTAAACACTCAACCCTCAAACCTTAAACCCTCTACCCTCTACCCTATACATTAAATCATCAACCCTCAATTCTCAATTTACAACCCTTAATCCCTTAATCCTCAACCCTCAAACCCTAAACCCTCAACCTCGATTCCCTCTACCCTATACATTAGACTCAAAAACTCAATGCTTCAACCATTTGTACCCTCAACCCTAATCCCTCAACCCAATACCCTAATCCCTCAACTCTATAGGTCATCAACCCTATACCATATACATTGGATCCCTAACCCTAATATATATATGTCCCTCCCTCCTCTTCTCTACTCTCTATTTCACTTCTCCCTCTATCTTTCTATCCATCCCTCCCTCCCTCTCTACCCTAATCCCTCAACCTTAAACCATCAACTCTCAACACGTAAAACCTAAACCCTGACACCCTCTACCCTCTACGCTCTACCCTCTACCCTCTACCCTCTACCCTCTACCCTCTACCCTCTACCCTCTACCCTAAACCCTAATCCCTCAACCCTAATCCCTCAACCCTTACACCCTTAAATCCAAGAAAAATCTCTACCCTAATCCCTAAAACCTCAACCCTTAAACCCTCAACCTTCTACCCTCAACCCTCAACCCTTAAACCCTAATCCCTCAACTTCTATACCCTCTACCCTATACATTTGACCCTCAACCCTAATCCCTTGACCCTATACCCTATACCCTCAATCCTCAACCCTTAATCCCTTAACCCTTAGAAGCATCCATTAAAATCTGCAAACACTAAACTTCATGCAAGGGTTAGTATTTCACAAATCCATCAAAATGCTCCTATGAAATACCTTGTAAATGCTTCAAAATGCAACAAATGATAAGAAAATATTAAAAGCATCATGAAATCAATTAACAAGTTACCTATTCCATAGTGGATTGGTGTCAAATGTGCAAATGACCCTTTCCCAATCCTTGCTCAAAGCTTAAAATGATGCACATGCAAATATGATGAAGAGCAATATTAGTTCTCAAACCAAGAGAGTAACCTTGCATAAAAATTGTAGATGAAATTGTGGAGATTAAGGCCTTCATTTATAGATTTTCTTGATGAGAGATTGGCCAAATGGGTGAATGTGGGACTAAAGATCCACCAATGAGAAGAGGTCGCTTGTCAAGTGGTGATAGGCCAAGGGTTGTGCAAGATTTGGGAAATGTGCCCATGAGAGGGAGTTTCAAATTCAAATTTTGCAATAAATTTTGAGAGGGGGACAAGAAAATAAGAAATCAATGCAATGTTGGAGGGACAAATCAACTTGTCATATTTTTTCAAAGTTGAGGGAATATTCCCCATAAATGCTATGTTGAGTGAAAATGATGATTTAAATAAATCAATAAATGGATTTATTTGTGCAAGTGGCATAATCTAGAGAATGCAAGTGGGTAAGATTAGCATTTAATCATGGTTAGATTAAATTAATGATGATTAGGTTAGTTTGACTTTCATGACTTAAATATTTGATTTATTTAAATTAGAAAAGGATGAAATGTGAATTTAAATTTAATTAAATAAAGTTTTGGTTTATTTAATTAAAGGGATGATGTTTGATTTATTTGATAAAAAGGTTAATGATGAAATTTATTTAATTTTGAATGAATGACCTTAGGAGATGGAAATTAATGAGATTACCTGATTAATGGATGAAGGTGAACATGATTAATTGATGAATGGACCGAATGTGAAATCTAGTTTAGTTAATGAATGAACATGATTGAATGCACAATGTTAATTTTGCATGTCTACATTTTGCCTCTCTTTGAAGCAATGTACTTGTTGCGTTGGTTCAAAGAATAAACTTGCCGCGATCAAAATTCAATTTTATTTTATTTTTCGGATGCCCCAGCAGAAAGAAGTACACTGGTACATTGCCCCCTAAAGAGATAGAGCGAAAAGATTTGATTTGAGGGTCGATCTCGCGATACAGAGGTTCAAAATGGATGGTTATAGATGATGATGCAAATGAGATGATTTTAAGATACTTAGAATAACAAATTTATATTATGTTAAACAACTTAAATGATGATAAGATGTGATGATGGATGAGATGAAGGATCTGATATGCCATGATTATGCAATGGATGTTTTATGCAAATGCTTAGACTAACAGATCTATATTATGATGATGATATGTTGTGATTATGTAAATGTATGATTTATGCAAATGTGATGATTTATGAGATGCTTAGACTAACAGATCTATATTATGATGATGATATGCATGTGAGATGATATGCAGAATATTAATGGTTTGTGGATGCAAGGTGAATGCACGATGGATGCATGATGGATGCATTGGTGATGATGATTAACTATTCATGCTGTGATGTTAGTGCGGAAAATGGAGAAATTAGATGATGACAAGAGGATCCAACAAGCCAACATTATGAGAGATGATGATGAGAAATGATGATAAGAAATGATGATGATAGATAGATGATTTGCTTATCAACAATTGGGATTTTAAAAGAGTCACTTACCTTATGTTTGATAACACACATAAGTACAATGCATCAAGGTATAAAGGACGAGGATGGCGATGTACTTAGTGTGATGGACTTTGACTTGACAAATAGATAGGAGCATTCTTGTTCACACCTGACATACAGAAACCTTGCTAGGATGCATTTTAGAAGTTTCAAACATCTCGGACCAAAACACGGAAAGGTATAACCAATCAATGCAATAGTCAACAAGCCATCCAAAACATCCTCTATACATATCTAACAAAGCAAGTATTCGCCAAGTTATTTTACAAGAACATCCAACAAGCACAACAGACAAAAGAATAATGATTGTTGCCCCAAATGTTCCCATCTCTCTAAATCCTTCGTTCGGATATCATCGAGAGGTCCTTGGAATGAGCGCAATAAGATAAATCAAAAGAAAAGATCAAGTAATCAAACAAGTCAGTGTTCTTCAATACTGCTAACCAAAAGGGAATGTGTTTTTAAGGATAAGAACTGAAACTTATTGCCAAAAGATAATGCCCATTGTAGGAAGGATACATCCTAGGACATGTTAGTGGATGGTGGCACGTCATTTCGTTTATCCAAAGTGTTCTTTGTAATAAATAATGCCCCTTGTAGGAAGGATTCATCCTAGGACATGATGTTATCAGATGATTGATATGGGACTGTTTGGATGATGGACTATCAACACAAAGGATTGAACAACTTGTTTACATACTGACTTAGACTTTGAGACTTGACACTTTTGAGTTTTCTACGTTTAACCTACTAGACTTGCTTCTAACTATTTCACCAAAGGTTGAGGATGACGATCAGTTTATTATGAGTGGTTTTTTATTGCAGATGTAAGCGAGATGAGAAAGATGGATTTTTTCAAATATTTGAATGTTTTTGATGTTTTGCAATGTTTTGAGGCTGTTTTTGGTGTTTTTCAAGGTTTTAAAAATGTTTTGATTTTTTATTTTTCAAATGTTTTTTGGATTTTCAAAAATTTTGACCAAGAGACTAACCTAAAGACCTATCCTAGGGGCCTCGGCGGCTGATTGATAGATTAGCCTTGCCTACATTATACATGTAGAGACCATGTAGTTCAACTGATGACTTGACCAATTTACAAATGAAGATATACATAATGAAATGTCAGTTTATGATGACGGACTCCTAAAGGACTGACCTAAATGTCTCAGGGGATGATCAAAGATCAACCTTGCCTACGTTCAAGCTCAGAGATGATGTAGCTCGACTGACGACTTTATTTTTGGCTTTTTGAATGACTTTTTTTTACCTATTTTTGGATTTTTATATGTTTTGAATGTTTTTGGATATTTTGATTTTCTAATGTTTTTGGATTTTCTGATTTTTTGATGTTTTTGGATTTTGATTTTCTGATGTTTTTGGATTTTCTGATTTTATGATGTTTTTGGATTTTCTGATTTTCTGATGTTTTTGGATTTTCTGATTTTCTAATGTTTTTGGATTTTTTGATTTTTTGATGTTTTTGGATTTTTTGATTTGAGGACTTTAAGAATATATACACGAATTTGATCCGATGAGAATGTGCCCCCACTGTGATGGAATAGACTACTCCGATAAAGGCAGGACAAACTAACCTTGATGATGGGCTGAGTAGTACTAGGAGGGATCATGATACGAACACAGGACCAAGCTATGGTGTGGATTCGAGTGGATGTGTGATGGATGCAGCCCTGAATGCGATGGATGATGGAAGTGAAATGGATGGATGATGCAGATCAAGTCATAAAGATCCTGGTGGATGGACAGTGCTTATTTACACAGGGTGCCTATTTGCCAGGTTTTCACCTAGGTACTTACCCAAAGTGCCACCAAAGTGGTTTTCACTATAGGACGATTTTTTTTTAATCCTTTTTCTGATTTTTTTTTTTTGCTTTTTGATTTTTTTTTTCTTGTCACCATGATGACTGTTTGCCAGGTTTTCGCCAAAGTAACCATTTTTTTAAGAATTTTTCTGATTTTTTGGATTTTTTGGTTCTATACCTTGAAAGAATTAGGCATAAAACTTTTTGAGATGGAAGCTATTCATGGGCTCCTGCGGAGGTTCCCCTTCGGGCGTTGATAGCTGATATGGCCCTGATTTATAGCTTACTGTGACGATGAAAGGCCCTAACCAATTGGGTTTGAACTTTCCTTTGCTACTGGGATTCGGGACATTCTTCTGATTTTCTTTTAAGACCAATTCTCTAACTTGGAAATTCTTGCTTCTGATCTTCTTGTTGTAGCTTCGTTTGAGTCTATTTTGATAGACTTGTAGATGATTCAAAGCATCTATGTGTCTCTCATCTAGTAACTCCAGCTCATTTAATCTTGACACCCAGTAGTCCTCATTAGTGATGAGATTTTTCAATGATATTCTAAGGGATGGGAGCTCGATCTCAATGGGGAGTACGGCTTCTGATCCGTAAACCAAGGAGAAGGGGTGGCACCGGTGGGTGTGTAGATGCTGGTTCGATAAGCCCAGAGGGCAGGATTAAGCTGCAAGTGCCAGTCACGACCTGCATCATTGACTATTTTCTTGAGGATTTTGAGGATGGTTTTGTTCATGGCTTCTGCTTGGCCATTGCCTTGGGGTTAGTACAGGGTGAAGCGATGATGGATTTTGAATTTCTCACACAAGTCACGAACCTCCTGGTTCTTGAATAGTGTCCCATTATCTGAGATAATGGCTTGTGGAACACCGTAATGACAGATGAGATAGTTCAGGATGAATTTTGAGATTTGCTTCCTAGTGATATACGTCATGGGTATGGCTTCCACCCACTTTGTGAAGTACTCAGTTGTAGTTATAATGAATTTGTGGCCATTGGATGAGGTGGGTGAGATTTTCCCAATGAGATCGAGTCCCCACTGTGAAAAGGGCCATGGTGTGATAATCGGGTGAAGCTCTTGAGCTGGAGCATGGATGAGGTCCCCATGTTGCTGACATTGTAAACACCTTTTAGCATGATCATGTGCTTCTCGCTCCATTGTGGTCCAATAATACCCCATCCTCAGCAGTTTCTTGGCGATGGTCATTCCACTCGAATGTGAGCCACAGATACCATTATGAACCTCAGTTAGAGAGGTTAATGCCTCGTCAGCATTTAGGCAATGTAGCAAGGTACCTTCTATGCTTCTACAGTATAAGGTATCACCTAGGATGACAAATCTGGATGCCTTTTTGATAAAGGTTCCTTTTAGGCTCGATGGTATGTTAGCAAGTATGACTCCAATGCGAAGATATGTGTACATGTCATGGTACCAAGGATCACCAAGACCAACGATTTCACACACATATTTTGATTCTAGTACCTCGAATGTGGGAATGAGAAGCTGCTCAATCAGAAATTCATATTTTGGCACATTATGAGGGATGTCTAATAGAGACCCAATTGTAGCCTTGGCATCTGCTGCTCTATTGTTGGTTCTTGGAATCCACTCAAATGTTATGTCGATGAAGGATTCCTTTAGAGTCTCCACCAATTTCTTGTATGGAGTTAGCTTGTCATCCTTAGTCTGATATTCATTATTGACCTAATTTATGATCAATTAAGAGTCTTCATACACCTTTAGAGCTATGATGTTCCATTGTACTGCTATCCTGAGACCTATAGTCAAAGCCTCGTATTCTCCTATATTGTTGGTGCAAGGAAATGCCAATTTGTATGACTTTGGTATGCAATCCCCTTGTGGGGTGATGACGAAGACACCAACTCCTGATCCATGTTGTGTGTATGAACCATCGAAGTATAGTTTCCAATGGTCAGTTACGTTGAGGTTAAAAATATGGATTCATCTAGGAATTCTGAGACAAGAGGATTCTCAGAGTAAATAGGTGCTTCTGCTAGTTGATCCGCAATAACTTGTCCCTTGATTTCTTTCCTCTCTATATACTCGATGTCATACTCGGACAGTATCATCACCCATTTTGTCATTCTTCCCATGAGCATTTCCTTGGATAAGAGATACCTGAGGGGATAAATTTTCGCGATGAGCTTTATCTTGTGTGCCAGCATATAATGTTTGAATTTTTGGGATGCAAACACTACTGCGAGACAAGCTTTCTTGATAAAAGAGTAATTTAGTTCATGACCGACCATTGTTCTACTGATATAGTAGATAGCCCTCTCCATTCTGTTTTCATCATGTTGAGAAAGAAGAGCTCCAAGGGCTGCTACTATTGCTGACACATATAAGATTAATGGCTTCTTTGGGATGGGTGGCATTAAAACTAGCGGTGTTAGTAGATATTCCTTGATTTTGTTAAATGCTTCTTCACATTTAGCATCCCATTTGTACGCTACCCCCTTGTGGAGTAGGTGAGAGTATGGATTCTGCTTGTCTGCCAGTTGTGCTATGAATCATCGGATGGATTGAAGTCAACCTTGGAGGCCCCTCAATTGTTTTAATGTCTTTGGTGCTTCCATCTCGAGGATTGCTTTTACTTTTGTCGGATCCACCTTGATACCCCTCATGGAGACTATGTATCCTAGCAGTTTACCTGATTATACACTGAAGACACACTTCTTGGGATTCAGTCTGACTTTGTATTCCTCCAGTCTGTCAAAGATAGCACTTAGGGTTGCTATATGATCTTGTCTTTTTTAAGATTTTGCTAGGATGTTGTCAACATAGTCCTCCACCATCTTGTGAATCATATCATGGAATATTAGTGTCATGTCCCTTTGATAGGTTGCACCTGTGTTCTTTAGGCCAAATGGCATCATGTTCCAGCAGTAGGTCCCCCATGGACAAGTGAAAGTCATCTTGTGTTGATCTTCTTTTGCTATCATGATTTGGTTGTATCCTGACAATCTGTCCATTAGTGATAGCATCTCATGCCCTGCTATCATGTCTACTATCATGTCGATGTTGGTAAGTGGAAAATCATCCTTGGGACATGCTTTGTTCAAATCTCTAAAATCCATACAGATTTTGAAATGGGTACCAAATTGGACACCCATTCTGGATAATCAATTGGTCGGATAAATCCCGCATCTAACAACTTTTTGAGCTCCATTTTCACCAATAAGGCTACTTGAGGATGCATTTTTTGGATACACTGCTAAGTGGTGGACCACAGTCTTTAGATCAAGCCCTGGCATATCAACATAACTCCATGCGAAGTTTATTTGTCTTTCCCTTAGAAATGCTGCTAGGAGTTCTTGCTCTTCTAATAATAGTGATTCTACATAAAATGTGATATGCAGGGTCTCCTCTATTCCTAGGTTGACTGGATTGCATTTTTCGGCCAAAACTGCTGACTTTTCCTGATGAATAGCTCTTAAGGGAATATTGAATCCTTCATCCTTGGGCACCTCAAAGAGGTTTTCGCCATTCGATGCATACTTTCTTTTTACTATTTTCTTGTCGGAGAGTGCCACGTGTGGTTTTCACTCAAGGACTTGGATATGATTCTTAGTTTTTCACTTTTGCGACTAAAGGATTCAATCGTTTCCCTGTAATAGGCATGTGTGTCCAACTCCATTATAAACCCTACCTTGTGATCTCCATCTGGAATGTTGTCCCTCAATCCCATGAATTTTGAGAGCACCTCATCATTTTCGAATGTATCGAGAACTGGTGGTCCTCGTTTCTCATAGTCAATCAATTGGGGGTAGACTAAGAGGATCTCATGATTCGGATGATCAGTTTTGAAGGAGAGGGTGCTAATCATACAAAAGGTGGTATCTTTGAATAACCTAGGTAGATTAGATATGGGATCTTTGTCATCGCTACTAATATAGGGCTCAGTTATGAAATTATGTGTGTCTCTACCTATGACTATTGGTGAGTGTACTTGTCTTAGCACTGGCTAAGGAGAGACATTAACTGCTCTAACTAGAGGACTTCGACCACGTATGGTTATTCTCAGAGGGGTACATCCAAGGCCAAGATTTTTTATTGGTCACATCTCTGGCATGATAGGTATTATGAGCCCATTGTCATTTTGTCCCAGTCTTTGATTTCTTTCGTAGCCCATTGCGAGCATCATTTGTAAACCCTTTCTTATGTTATCCATTGGTAAATATGGTGCTAGTCTTTCATCTCGATAGAGCATGTGTGATGGATCTTCCTCAATAACCTCCTGGCCAAGGTCTCCCCAGCTTGTGAATTCGAGATAGTCTTCAGGAGACGTTTGTGATGTGGAAGCATGATTCTCTTGTGGATGACCCCGTGATCTAGGAGATTGTGGTAACTCTCCTACCACAAAAGCATTTGTAGGGAGCCTGTAGCTTCCATAACCGTCATCCTAGATGATGAGCTTGATGTCAGAGATGATGGTAATGGTGTGAGTGGCAGGTGTCTTTGTCACAGAAGTGGATGCGAGGGTGGCGGGATCGATGTATTGTGTGGATGGGCCCTCACCATTTTTTGGCACTTGGGGGATTTTATAATATTTGGCTTCAATATTCTTGCAGTATGAGAAAATTTTAGGATCTCCATGGACAGTAACTTCTTGTCCATTATGTGTGAATTTACACATTGTTGGAAGGTTGATGCTACGGCTTTCATCGCATGGATCCATGGGCATCCCAGGAGGATATTATATGGTAAGTCAAGATCCAAGACTTGGCAAGTAGTTTCCATAATGATAGGTCCTACTTGAATAGGGAGTTTAATTATGCCTTGAGACAATCTTTCTTGGTTGTCATATGCTCTTATCGTGATGCCCTTTCCTTTGTCGATGGAATCTTCTGATATTTTCAACTGCTTGATGAGGCTTAGGGAGCATATTTTCAAGCCTGCACCTCCATCCACCAAGACCCTTTTGATTTTTCTTTTGTGTACAATGGCTTCCAAGTGAAGTGCATGGTTGTGAGATGGTTGGGCGGGGAAATCTTGGTCAGATAATGTAAGGAGATTAGGTGTTATGATATTTCCGACCATAGCTTGGAGTTGGTCCGCATCGAGATCTGCGGGGACAGTGGATGAGGCTAATGTTTCCTCAAGAATCTTTTTATGCATTGATGAGATTTTTAACAACTCCATGATGGAGATGTGTGTTGGCATTCTTTTGATTTGTTCTACAACATTGTAGCTATGCAGAATGGATCTAGATGAAGGGATTCTATTAGGTTGGGATAATCCTGTAATGGTGACTTTGCTGCCTCTTGTGGTGACTCCACAATCTTTGATGTGGGCACCCTTGATGGTGATGACCATGCAGTCTTCATTTAGGGAGGTAACGACTAATTTGTACACATGATTTACACTACCCTTCCCTTTATCATTTTTATTCCCTTTGTTGCCATGATTCGGCATTAGATTCGTGTAGATTTTAAGATCTTGATTTCCTGTAGGTTGTTCCACATTTATGATTTTCTTATCAATGAGATCTTGGATGATGTTTTTGAGTCTCATGCAGCTGTTTATGGTGTGGCCTTTGATTTTGTGAAATTTGCAAAGCTGATTTTCATTATACCACAGAGGTTTGACATCGGGTTCTTGGTAATTCTTGAATGTAGGAGGCTTGATGAGTTTTTCGTCAATCAAATTTTTCATTATGTCCTCGAGCGGTTCCCCCAAAATGGTGTATTTTCATTTGGGATAGATTTTACGTTGAGGTGGTTCCCTTTGGTCATTGAGGTTATTGATGGTTAGATTGTTGTTGGGTTGGTATGTCGTTTGATGAGTGTTTTGTGTTTGTATTTGGGGTGTGGGTGGATTTTGGTGTGGGCCACTAATGACCACCTTGGCATCAACGACACTATCATTAGTAACATGTTTATTCCTTTCCCATGTACAAGGTTTATCATTGTAATTGGATGATGGGTGATTGTTTTGTTGTTCATGGTATGATGTTGATTCTATGGGTTGAGTCACAAGGGCTCTTTCGATGTTGAGCGCCTTGGAGATCAATTGATCATATGTGGTGATACCCTAAACCTTGAGATGAAATGCCAAGCAGCCTTCAAGGTTGGCTATGATGGTGCAAACTTGTTGTTCTTCTGGCATGGTCCACTTGCTTCGATTGGCCTTGAATCGCCATCGTTGAAGGAATGAAATGAAAGATTCATTATTTCCTTGTTTCAGAGCCAAGAGTTCTTCGAGACTGACATCCATTGCAATGTTACATGCGTAGTTCTTAATGAATACATCCCTAATTTCTTGGAATGTTCTAATGCCTAAAGGTAAGCGAGAGAACCATTCTATAGCGGTGCCTGCCAAGCTCCTAGGGAATAGCCGCATTAGATAAGTATTGTCATATGCGACTTCCATGCAATGAACCTGGAATTCCCTGATCTGATCTTCAGGGTTTCCCATCCCTCGATATTTGTCAAATTTAGGGATCTCAAATCCCTTGGGGAATGGTTTCATGTCTAGGCTCCTATCAAATGGATAGGGACACAAGTTGCTTAGTGTTTTCATTGTTTGCCTGGATTGCATATCAAGCACTTGTTGTGAAAGCAACTTGAGTTGTACTGTCACATCATCTTGCAGATCAGGGGGTGGGATGAAAGTGTTTTGGGGTCTTTGAATTGTGGGTTGGGTGGATGGGTTGGTCAGTGCATTGTTCGATGGTATTTGTGTGTTCTAGCGAGCGAAGTAGGCTTCCACTTGCTTTTGGATGAATAATGCTTGTTGTTGATCTTGTTGTTGTTGCACTAGGATTTGTGCTTGTTGTTGCACTTGTTGTTGTTCCAACAACGCTTGTTGTCATTCTTGTTGTTGTTCCCACAACGCTTGTTGTTGGGTTGCCAATTCTGCTACTTCTTGTTGCTCTTGGTATTGCTTTAATGCTTGCTGATATGCTTGTAATTGTGTTGCTTGTGCAAGAAGTTGTGCATGTGCTTGTGCTTGTTGTGCTTCATATTGATTTTGCACTTGGGCTTGTGCTGCTTGAGTGGCTTGTTGTTGTTGTTTTTGCAATAAAGCTTGGGCTTGTTGCACTTGTTGCATTTGCAGTGTGGCTTGCGCAGCTTGAGCGGCTTGCGCAACTTGAGCGGCTTGTGCAGATTGAGCGGCTTGTTGAGCAGCTAGGTATACGACATTTTGTTTTTGTACTTGTTGGTATCCTCTCTGAAAAGCAGCTTGCAAGGCTGTGTTATATTGACTTGATGTGGTGGAAGTTAGTGGTGGTGGGGGTGGTGGTGGATTTGGAATGGTGTTCGTGGTGAGTGATAATGTCGTGTTGATTATTTGGTTGGTGGATGGTGTTTTCATGTTGATTACTTGATTGGTGGATGGTGTTGTCGTGTTGATTACTTGATTGGTGGATGGTGTTGTTAGTGTGGTGGTTTGAGTGATGAGTGGCACTGTTGATGCGATTGGTCCTTGAGAGACCATGCTTTGCGATGTTATGGGGGTGTTTGATGATGTTGCCATTGCTTGTTTGTTTGTTGTTTGTTGTTGTGATATCAATGACAAATTTTGAGCATTTACTGTAATGTTTTGATTGATGGTTGGGATATAGGTTTGATTGATGCTTGGTAGGGGAGGAAGCCCTAGTACAAGGAGTGGTGTGGATGATGACAACAATGGTGGAAGTGGTGGAAATGCGAGTTGTTGTGAGAATGTTGTGGTGTCGAATATGCCCCCTGGTCTGAACATATCTCCCTCCTCTTGTGAATTTGTGAGAAGAGGTGTTTGAGGTGTTGCGTGAAAAGATGATGATGATGGATCGTGATGGAATGTGAAAGGAATATTCTTGTGCAATTGATTTTGAGGTATGTTTTGTTCCAATATTGTGTTTGCATCCAAATTTTGATTATTCACAAGGGGGTGTGCTTCAAGAGCATTGAGGAATGTGTTTCCCTTGTTAACATTGGGTTCGGTTGGAGAAAAAGATGTCGTGATTTGCAGAATGTTTTGCGTGATGTTGTGGGATGGGGGTGTGGATGAAATGGGAATGGTGGATGAGATTGGAGGAAATGATGTCTCCACTATGGTACTCACATCAAAATCCGAAGGTAACTTGGCCCCTTGTTTTGCTAGTTCAAGCATGTATAACGAAGGGTTAAGTCTCATCATGATGTTGATGATTTTATGGTTCTCCAGATTTTGGAGCATTTCAGCTATTTATTCGTGAAACATTCCAAAGGTAAGATCCTCTCCTTGGGTTTCCTCTTGTGGGTTTTGCGATGATTTTGGAAGGTTAATGGTGAGATTTCCATCCCCAATGGGATTCATTTCAGGAGTGGTTTGGCTAAGATCACTTGAAGCGGGTGTTTCTTTGTTGGCTTCCATACTCTTCATGTATTGAGATCTAGTTAGAACCATAAAATGGGGATCAATCTTTGAGAATATGGGAGATGAATCTCTTGATTCTTTGGATTAATCTCTATTCTATGTCCCAAAGTGAAAGTTTTAGGATGCTTTTTTGGGGATCAAAGGTGATGATATGATGATGAATGATATGAATGTTTTGGCTTTTGATAAATCTTGAATGAGACACTAGGCTTTCAGACTTGGATTTGATTGGATTTCAGATTTGGGATTTTGTCCTTGACTTTGATTTTGACTTTGTTTTGATTTTGAACAAAAGGACCCTAAGATGTTTGATAATGATCTAAGGGATGGATTTCTTCAAAGGATGACTATTTGAATATGTGTGAGGAGAAGGATGCATCTACCCACATCTATTCAAACAAGATAATAGCTTTTGCTAAGCATATGGAGAAGGATTCATCTACATATACTAAGCTAGGCAAGATGATTTGGATAAATTTGATTAAGGATATGCAAAAGGATGCATTTATACATTCCTAGCCAAAGGTGATTTTGATAATATTTTTAATGATTTGGATGATTTTTGATTTCACCACAAAGCCTAGTATCAAGGATGATTTCAAGATTTTCCAAAAGATGATTTGTGAGATGGATTTGATGTTTTGAAAGATGGATGAAAGAGGCTTGATTTGTTTTGATCCTTAGGTGAACCTAAAAAGACACCTTTTTTTTCCTAGACCTAGGTATTGAAGAGCATGCAAATGCTTCCTAAAGACCTTTGTAACCAAGAAATGATTTCATTTGAACATTCATTTTTTGATTTCCAATGATTTTTGCTTTGGGATTTGTGAGTCTCCAATCACACATGAATATTCATTTTGCTTAGCTTTGCTTAATGGCTTTATTTTACCAAAAACACTTTCTTTGATTAAGTTTTCAAACTAAAATGTCCAATGTCTTAATTTCTTCAAACTCCACAAGATATGTTATGTGGAAATTTAATGAACTTAAGGCAAGGGTTTCCTATTATTTACTTAAGGAGACAAATTGAAATATAATCCAATGTTTAGAAACCTCTAAGGATGTGAATCCCAAGGGAAAGCAATAACATATGGATTGAGTCAATGGCATTTGTCTCCAAAAGGGTTTGAAATTTTGAATGATATTGTTAAGTGTTTGTTTGCAAATGTTTTCAAATACAACATTGTGTTTACAAGCAATGTAACATCCTAGTTCAATTGGTACAATTTTCTTAGTGGGCTTGCCTCATGCCCTTCGTAGTAGAAGAGATGATTTTACATGCAACCAAGGATAAAATATAAAGGCATGTTAAGAATGAATTCTTAACCTCTATATTTCAACCAAGATCGGACATGGCAAGTAACTTCTTGGAATCTAAGTTCCAATGCACCACTTTGATAAACTCGTTTGGATGGACTGGTTTGCTGCTACAAACAAGGTTCTTAATGAAACAACATCGGGGACATGGCACCTCGCGAGCATCCAGCAAGCCACTAAAGGCTTTAATCAATCCTACTATGGGCTCTTATACGTTTTACAGTAGTACCCTATTCTGAAAGACACTTTACGGCTAAGGCCTACATACCATGAGGACTTGATAGTTTAGTCTTATCCATTTGTATACCAGCCCGAATGAAAAACCAGTTGGAGTCACCTTTGAGTTCTCCTTTCAGATGTGTCTCTTAGGCAGGCCCCTCTAAAGGTAAACAATAATGAGCAAGCACATCCGTAGTTCGATCGACCTTCATTTAGAAACAAAGGGAGAACACACGCGATATACCTAACTCACACTCGCAAAGTGTTTTGTTCAATTTTAAAACCCAAATCAAAGTGTGTATGGGAAATTATTTACACAACTTAATGTCACCAAAAGCCTTTTGATTCTCAAGATCGCCGTGAGGCGTGAGAGAAGCACATACGTCTTTTGATGATATTACTTTGTGTAAATAATTACAAAACAATAAAGGAACACATTCATTTTATCCTTCAAAGCAATGAGTTGATTCGTTTTAAAACACCAAAGGAAAGATGAAGATTTCTTGTTCGATTTTAGCCCAAATTGAAATCTAGTAGGTATCTAAGTTTCAAATTTAACCCTTTGCAAATGAAAAATCAAAGTGTTCTTTTTAGACCCAAACGAAAGTTAGTGTCCTAAAAATGAAAGATAACAATTTCATGAAGAAGTGTTAAACAAACACTTAAAGCATTTAAAAACACTTTGATTTTTCAAAATATCCTCCTTCTTTCATTTTCCTTCGCTAGCCTTGTCTTCCTCGCTTTCCTTCGTTTGTACCTTTTAATGCTCAGCAGCAAACAAATAACCTTCATAATGGCGTCGTAGATATAGAAGAAAAATGTCTAATTCTGTAGACAGATGCTTTTATTGGCACACTTGAGACTTTGACTTGGGTGCGGTAGAAAACGTCTTGAACTCTTTGTATGACTCAGCAAGTTAAAGGTCTACAACATCAGTCATTGCGGCAGTGAAGCTGAGAATGGACGAAAAAGTTGAAGCAAAGTTGCATGAGAGATAAGGGGATGGCAGATTTGGTGAGGAACGAACTTCTTGAATGTGATATCGAGCAGGCCATAACTACACAACTACTATGGAAAGTCAGTTGCAGCAACTATACAGTCACTGCAAAAAAAATTCTTGCAACAATTTCACATATGTTATGGAAAATACACTCACAACAGTCACACAGGTGCTGCAAAAAGATCTCTCACATAAGACACATATATTCTGTGATAAGTTACACAGGTACCCTAAAAGATTATTTGCAATAGCTGGAGCTTTTATCAAAAGGATACATGCATTCTGTCTAATCAGATAAGCTTCAAGAGCATGAACAGAATACTGACCATGAAAGTTAAAGGGAAATGTAAGTTTATTCCTGTATTCACTAGATTCAAGGACCGGAAGGAAGATGCAAGTGTTGAAATGACACAAATTCTTGAACATAAGCAGTATGTCAAGGCACTACTCATACGCATGGAGTTCTACAAACTTTCAAACTAATCACTTCAATCTCTAAATGATTTGGAAACTCCATTCAGTAGGTTTTTAATCACAGAATACAGATATACCAATGCTAAGCAATTTCTTTACAACCATACACTAAGAGAAATTATTTAACTATAAATTCCATACAATTTACCAAAACTTCAAGTCGGACTTCGAATGAAGATGAAACAAAGGATAAAAATCTTTGGTTAAAATTTATCAGTCAAACAAGAAAACAGTGCCATCTAATTTTCTAAAAATGGTGGTCATGGCTGCCCTCCTTCTAGCACCAGAATGAAGCATCCATTAAAATCTGAAAACACTAAACTTCATGCAAGGGTTAGTATTTCACAAATCCATCAAAATGCTCCTATGAAATACCTTGTAAATGCTTCAAAATGCAACAAATGATAAGAAAAGATTAAAAGCGTCATGAAAGCAATTAACAAGTTACCTATTCCATAGTGGATTGGTGTCAAATGTGCAAATGACCCTTTCCCAATCCTTGTTCAAAGCTTAAAATGATGCACATGCAAATATGATGAAGAGAAAGATTAGTTCTCAAACCAAGAGAGTAACCTTGCATAAAAATTGTAGATGAAATTGTGGAGATTAAGGCCTTCATTTATAGATTTTCTTGATGAGAGATTGGCCAAATGGGTGAATGTGGGACTAAAGATCCACCAATGAGAAGAGGTCGCTTGTCAAGTGGTGATAGGCCAAGGGTTGTGCAAGATTTGGGAAATGTGCCCATGAGAGGGAGTTTCAAATTCAAATTTTGCAATAAATTTTGAGAGGGGGACAAGAAAATGAGAAATAAATGCAATGTTGGAGGGACAAATCAACTTGTCATATTTTTTCAAAGTTGAGGGAATATTCCCCATAAATGCTATGTTGAGTGAAAATGATGATTTAAATAAATCAATAAATGGATTTATTTGTGAAAGTGGCATAATCTAGAGAATGCAAGTGGGTAAGATTAGCATTTAATCATGGTTAGATTAAATTAATGATGATTAGGTTAGTTTGACTTTCATGACTTAAATATTTGATTTATTTAAATTAGAAAAGGATGAAATGTGAATTTAGATTTAATTAAATAAAGTTTTGGTTTATTTAATTAAAGGGATGATGTTTGATTTATTTGATTAAAAGGTTGATGATGAAATTTATTTAATTTTGAATGAATGACCTTAGGAGATGGAAATTAATGAGATTACTTGATTAATGGATGAAAGTCAACCTGATTAATTGATGAATGGACCTAATGTGAAATCTAGTTTTGTTAATGAATGAACCTGATTGAATGCACAATGTTAATTTTGCATGTCTACACCCTCAATCCTTAAACCCTAAACCCTTAACCCATGTACCCTCTACCCTTTACATTGGACCCTCAACCTAATCCTTCAACCATATACCCTCAAACCTATATGCTAAACACTCTACCCTCAAGCCTAAACCCTTAACCCTTAACCCTAAACCATTTAACCATAAACCCTTAAACCTCCTACCCTATACCCTCAACCTGTTACCCTCTACCATTAACCCTAATCCCTCAACCCTCCACCCTTAAACCTTAATACCCTAAAAACCATCAACTTTATAGGTCCTTCACCCTAATCCCTCAACCCTATACCCTCAACCGCTATCACTTTCTCTCTATCTATACATATCACTATTGGATGCTATGGATATGTTGTTTATATGTGGTTGTCATTGATGTAAAAACTATTAGCATTTTGTGTATTAAAGGTTGTATATGTTGAGGATATTGAGAAAATTGTAAAAGAAAGTGTTCCAAGTTCCCAGTGGAACTATGTAGGTATGAAGGAGTCTTGTTTTGTACGTTGAAGATCAACTATTATGGACTAAAGGGTTTATTATTGAGAGTATCTAGTTCATCCACCAGAAGTTTTAGAGGTTCGTGTATAGATTTGATCATGTTGTGGTCTGACAATATTTTTGTGGTCTCTATCAGCTTTACTCACTGAATATAGTGTAATTTGGGTAATCTCAGTTGCTATAGATGTTTCTCTATTATTTCTTGATGTTCTTGGATGTCTCTAGATCATGCTCTATCTTTGTAGTACATCCACATTCACTGATGTGCTCCTGGTCGAAGATTTTTCTTGCGCACATTCAAGTTTATGTTCTTGGCCGAAATGATAGTGGTAATGTGTTGTGGATCCTTGAAAAGTTAAATTTGAATGTTTGGCACACTTGTGAATATTGTTTTGGGTCGCATCATTGTTTTGGCTGATGATGTTTGGATCCACATTGAAAATTTAATTGTAAATTTGGGCTAACATTGCAAATATGTTTTATTTTCCTGGCCGACTAAGTTGTTGATGAAATCTCATGTAGCGGATATATAAGAGTGATTGTTTCATCGGTGCAATTTTTTCTTCATGTGTTGGGTGTGCTCCTTTGTGTGTATGTGTGAATATCATTCGATTATAGAGCAAAGTGTGAATAAGATCGAGCCAAGCATGAAGTAGTTTTAGTGAAAAGTGAAGGATTTTTTTGTGCTTAATTGGAACTATAATTAGGCTTGTGTAGAAGCTATTTTCTTAGTTTGTACGCTCTGGATTTTAATCCTATTTTGTATTGTTTGGCAGTGAGCCCCTTCTATAATTGAGCAGTGAGCTATAGGTAGTGTGCATGTATGCATGTGCATTCCCCTTTATTGCTTTCATTATACTTTTAAAAGGGTATAATATTGTGGACTAACATCCACCATGGTTTTTCCCCTAACAAAGTTTCCACATAAAACAAATTCTTGGTGTTCTTTGTCTCTCTGATGTGTTAATTGCTTATTCATCATATATGAGATTAAGTTAAGTTTGAAAAGTTTATTATTTTTTGACAAATGATTCACCCCCCCTCTCAGTTGTTTGTCCTTTTTTTTCCAACAATTGGTATTAGAGAAGGTTCCTCTAAAGAAGTCTAAAAGCTTGAGGTGATCTGAGATGGCAATAGTCAAGAAGGATAGTCTAAGATTTGATGGAGCTAACTACTCAATGTGGAAATTCAGGATGCAATGTCACCTAAGGTTTATTGGTGAAGCCTATTGAAAGATTACAAAAGATCCATATGTTATTCCTAAGAATGGTCCCTCCACTACTAATGAGATCAAAGATGTTGAAAACAAAATTAGGGCTATTGAAGCTTTGGTGAATGCTCTGACAGATTCAGAGATGGAAAATGTGGTAGGACTACAAACAACTCATAAGATTTGGATGAAGCTAGAAACTTTGTATGAAGGAGATGCATAGGTGAAGATGGCTAAGATACAGAGTTTGAAAGGAAAGTATGAGAATTTGAAGATGGGTGAAGATGAAAATATCACTTCTTTTATGCAAAGAGTAAATGAAATAGTGATAGGTATTACATGTGTCGATGGTTCTCTGGATGAGGATGAAATTGTAGCTAAGATACTTAGATCCTTGCCTCCCTCCTACAAAGTGAAGGATCATGCTATTGAAGAGCTCAGATCAATATGTTCAAAATTTCTTGAGATAGGCTAGTTGGTAAGCTTGCTGCTTTTGAATTAAGTGAATTTGGTGAATCTATTCTGAAGATTGAATCAGCATTCAAGTCTACTGTATCTGGAAGTAACAAGCAAAGGTATGGTCTGGGAGAATTTTCTAGAAAGATAAAGATAATGGAAATGAAGATGAATGGGTTTTCGTTGCTACAGTTGAAAATAGTCCTATGGCTATAGAATCTACTAAAGATGAGAAAGCTCTTGCAACCTAAGTTGAAGAAAAGGATGAGTGGGTTATTGACAATCGATGCTCACATCATATGACTGGTGATAAAAAAAAAAATTTAAGTCTAGAGAAGTATGATGGTGGTGTTGTAAAATTTGGAGACAACAATACTAGTGTGATTTGTGGCAGAGGTTTTATTTGCATTAGTGGTAAGGATAACATTGATGATGTTCTTTATGTTGAAGGCATGAAGCATAATCTTTTGATTGTTGGATAAATGGTGGAAAAAGGCTATGATCTACAATTCAAAGATAGAAGATGCAAGATACGTGGAAGTTCTGGCAACATGATTGCTACAAGGAGAAAGACAAAAGGTAATATTTTTCACCTAAATACTACTAGTGGGAGTTGTTTAATTGCTCAAGTAGATGAAAGGTGGTTGTGGAATAGGAGGTTGTGTCATGTAAATTTTGATAATATTGTCAAGGTAAGTTCCACTCAAGCAGTAAGAGATCTACCTAAGTTAGTGAACCCTGCTAACACAATTTGTAAGGAGTGTCAGATGGGTAAACAGACTAGAGTCTCTTTCGAGGGAAAATAGTTTCATTCAAATGATTTGTTGGAGCTGCTACATACTAACATCTATGGTCCCTCCCGAGTTAGAAGTATCGATGGAGAAAGGTACTTTATGCTGATTATTGATGATTACTCTAGAATGATATAGGTTTCCTTCTTAAGAGAAAAATGTGAAGCACTGGAAAAGTTCAAAATTTTCAAGGCTATGGAAAAGAATGAGAAAGGTCTAAAAATCAAGTGTCTGAGATTTGACAGAGGTGGTGAGTTCACCTCCAGGGAGTTCAACTATTTTTGTGAAGAAATTGGAATCAAAGGATAGTTATTTGCTCCCTAAACCCCTCAACATAATGGAGTTGTAGAAAGAATGAATAGAACAATTTTGGATGCTGCTAGAACAATGATGATAGAAGGAAATGTGCCCCAAATCTATTGGAGTGCAGCTGTAAGCACTGTTCTGTACACTTTAAAATGAGTAAATGTTAATGGTAATTCTAGTAAAACCACTTTTTAGCTATGGTTTGGTTATAATCCTACTGTTAATTATTTCAAGATCTTTGGAAGAAAATGTTATATAAAGAGAGATGATGATATAGGAAATTTTTATGGAAGAAGCGATGAAGGAATATTTTTAGGTTACTCTACTAAAAGCAAGGCCTACTGATGTTATAACAAAAGACTAGGAAAGATGGTTGAGAGTGCAAATATCAGAGTTGATGAGGATTTTGCTAAATCATCCAAATATTGTGGATATGATTTAGATGAAGATAATACAAACAAAGGGAAGAATGTTTACACACCAAATTAAGTTCATATTATTCCATATGTTCCAGTAAAGCAACCTTAATTTATTTGGGTAAATCAAGTCGGGAAGCACAAATAAGTGCAAGTGCAGAAGGAAGATCAGAAGAACCAAAATTTCGTGAAAGTCCCAAAACTCCAAGGTATCTAAAGCTAAATCATTCTAAAATCTAAATTATAGGAGCTAAGAATAAAGGAGTGCAAACTAGAAGAACGATTGTAGAAGAGTACTGCCTGATTTCCAAGATTGAACCTAAAAATGTCACTAAAGTTTGCCAAGATGAACACTAGATGGAATCTATGAAGGAAGAGCTAACACGAATTGAAAAGAATGACATGTGGATACTAGTTCCCAAACCTAAAGACAAAAATGTGATTGGTACTAAATGGGTGTTTCAGAACAAACTGAATGAACAAGGTGAAGTGGTCCAAATAAAGCAAGACTGGTATGTAAAGGATATTCTCAAATGGAAGGTTTTGATTCTAAAGAAATTTTTGCCCCTATTTCCAAAATTGAATTTGTTAGATTATTTCTTGCTTATGTTGCATACAAGAACTATAAATTCTATCAAATGGTTGTGAAGTCAAAATTTATGAATGGAGAACTAGAAGAAGAAGTATACATTGAACAATTGGATGGATTTCAACTAACTGACAAAGAGGGCATGGTTTTCCAACTGAAGAAAGCTTTCTATGGACTCAAGCAAGGCCCTAGAGCCTAAAATGCTAGATTGGACAAATACTTACTAAAGATTGGATTCACTAAAGGTACTGTTGATACCAACTTATATTTCAAATTGGATCATGATAAAGAGTTAATTATAGAATTCTTTGTTGATGACATCATTTTTGGAGGAGATGATAATCTATGTATGAAGTTTACTAATGAGATGAAGGGTGAATTTGAGATGAGTATGATTGGAGAGATGAAGTTCTTTCTAGGATTGCACGTTACCTAGTTATACAAGGGAATTTTCATATCTCAGTACAAATATGTGAGAAAGCTATTGAATAAATTTGGGATGGAAGAATCAAAGCCTGTTGGTACTCCCATGGTGACCAAATGCAAGCTAACACAGAATGATGATTATCCTAAGGTGAATCAAACTAGATACAGGTCAGTGAGCAATGGATTTCTCTATTGAACTTAGACTAGACCAGATATTATGAATGTTGTATGTATGGTTGCTAGATTTTAGGCTAATCCAAAAGAATCACATGTGACAGTTAGTAAGAGAATCTTTAGATATCTAAAAGGAACAATTGACTTTTTATTTTGGTATCAAAAGGATGATAATCTCACTTTGAGTGCATATACTAATGTGGATTGGGTTGGAGATGTAGATGATAGGAAAAGTACTAGTGGCAATGCTTACTTCCTAGGGAAGAAGCTGGTGTCCTAGTTGAGAAAAAAGCATAATTCCATTTCTCTATCTACTATTGAAGTAGAATATATTGATGTTGCAAATAATTGTACTCAAGTGATATGCATGAAAAAAATGTTGAAATATATTAGGGTGATATATGAAGAGCCTATTGCCATATAATGTGACAATTCAAGTGCAATAAATATTTCAAAGAATCTAGTACTACACTCTAGGACAAAACACATATCAATCAAGTTTCACTTCTTGAGAGAGAAAGTGAATGAGAAAGAAGTCAGATTGGAATATGTTCCTACCAAAGAACAAATTGCAAACATCTTTACTAAACTGTTGCTGAAGGATACTTTTGAGTATCTCAAAGGAATGATAGGGGTAATTACCCCTCCTAATAAGAACTAAGAGATGCATTTACTTGCATCAATTCGTGAGCTACATTTCTATATTTTGATCCAGATTTATGTTTCCATGGCTGCTACTCAGGGGGAGTAGTCAAATGTGCAAATATGTGGTTAAGAGTTTGTATATGGGAAGGTCATGGTTACCTTTTCCATTGATCTCAAAGGGGGAGAAGTGCAATGTGGAAAATTCTTTTAAGGAGAGAAGAGAAATTGAGTAGAAGAGTTAGAACCAAAGGGAAAGAAAGTGTGTTGGGTTGATGGTATTTTTCACATCATGTGTTGCCATCAATTCCAAAGTGGGAGATTGTTGGATGTTGTGGATGTGTTTCTGATATGTGGTTGTCATTGATGTCAACACTATTAGCATTTGATGTATTAAAGGTTGTATATGGACCGAGGATATTGAGAAAATTGTAAAAGAAGGTGTTCCAGGTTCCCAATGGAACTATGTAGGTATGAAGGTTTCTTGTTCTATACGTTGAAGATCAGTTGTTGTGGACTAAACGGTTTATTCTTGAGAATATCTAGATCATCCACCAGAAGTTTCAGGGGTCCACATATAGATATGATCATGTTGTGGTCTAACAATATTTTTGTGGTCTTTGTCAGTGTTCCTGAGTGAAGATTATGTAATTCTAGTAATCTCAGTTGCTATGGATGTTTCTTTGTTGTTTCTTGATATTTTTGGATGTCTCTAGATCATGCTCTATATTTTTCGTACATTCACATTGATCAGTGTGCTCATGATCAAATATTTTTCTTGCACACATTTGGGTTTTATGTTCTTAGATGAAATGATGGTGGTAACGTGTTGTGGATCCTTGAAAGTTTAAATTTGAATGTTTGGTCAACTCGTGAATATTGTTTTGGGTCACATCATTGCTTTGGTAGATAGTGTTTAGATCCACATTGAAAATTTAAATATAAATTTGGGCTGACATTGCAAATATGTTTTATTTTCCTGGCTTACTAAATTGTTAATGAAATCTCATGTAGTGGATATATAAGAGCAATCATTTCATCGATGCAAAGTGTGTTTCATTTGTTGGGTGTGATCCTATGTGTGTATGTGTGAATATCATTTGATTTGCAGAGCAGAGTGTGAAGAATATTGAGTGAAGTGTGAAGTAGTTTGAGTGAAAATAGGAGTTTTTTGTGCTTAATTAGAACTATAATTAGGCTTGTGTAGAAGCTATTTCCTCATTTTGTACCCTATTGATTTTAATCCTATTTTATATTGTTGGGTAGTGATCCCCTTCTATAATTGAGCAGAGAGCTCTAGGAAAGTTGCCTAAATGCATGTGAATTCCCCTTTATTGTTTTCATTATACTTTTAATACAGTATAATATTGTGGACTAACATCCACCATGGTTTTTCCCCTAACAGGGTTTCCACGTAAAAAAAATCTTGTTGTTATCTGTCTCTCTAATGTTTAAATTGCTTATGGTTAGTTGCTTATTCATCAAATTTAAGATTAAGTTAAGTATAGTTTGAAAGTTTATTATTTTGTGACAACTGATTCACCCCCCCTCTCATTTGTTTGTCATTTTTTTTCCAACACTCACCTCTCCCTCCCTCCCTCTCCTACCCTCTCTAATTGTCTCTATCTACCCTCTCCCTATTTCTATGTACCTCTCATTCAATCAATCCCTACCACCCTCTATCACTCCCTCTATCTATCTCTCTATATCCCTCCCACTCCCTCTCTCTCCCTCTCTCTCAGGTATCTCCCTCCCACCCCCTTTCTCATGAAACCCACCTAGGTATATCTCTCTCTCTCTCTCTCTCTCTCTCTCTCTCTCTCTCTCTCTCTCTCTCTCTCTCTCTCTCTCTCTCTCTCTATCTATCTATCTATCTATCTATCTATCTATCCCTCCCACCCTACCTAGATAAGTACCTCTCACTCCACCCCCTCTTTCTCTCCCTCTATCAGGTCTCCCTCCCACACCTTCTCCCTCTCTTAGGTATCTCACTCACACTCCCTCTCTCTCCCACTTCCCATATCTCGTACTCCCTCTCACTACCTAGATCTCACCCCATCACACTCTCAAGTCTCTCCCTTTGGAACCCTACCTACATAACTCTCTCTTTCTCTCTGTCTCTCTCTCCCCCTCTCTCTCAATTCTCTCTCTCCCACCCACCTCTCTCTCTATCTCTCTCTCTCCCTCCCTCTATCCCTTCCACCCTACCTAGCTAAGACCCTATAACTCCAACCCCTTCTCTCCCACTCCCTCTCTCTTAAATTCTCACTTACACCCCCTCTCCTTCTCTCCATGCTCTCTCTCTCTCTCTCTCTCTCTCTCTCTCTCTCTCTCTCTCTCTCTCTCTCTCTCTCTCTCTCTCTCTCCCCCTCCCTCCCTCTCTCTCCCTCTCCCCCTCCCCCTCCTCCTCCCCCTCCCACCCTACCTAGAAAACTCTAGATTTCTCTCTCTCACTCTCTTAAAATTCTCCCTCCCTCTAAAGAAAGACATAAATACATAAACACTTACATATATACATACAATCCTACATACATACAAGCATACATATACATGTCTAGATAAAATCTTAAATATATATAGGCATACATACAGTACACATGTATTAATACATACAGGAATACATACATACATACATACATACATACATACATACATGCATACATGTACATACAAACATACATTCAACATAAAGCAAGACATAACATGAGTGTGTTATACCGCACTCGTGTTATGTCTTGCTAGACATGTTCCCCAAAAATGCAAAAAACCATGTCAAAACTGAGATATAATGGGAGCGCATTATAACATGTCCACGTTACATTTTGCTTTGGGAATCCCCTAGCCTTGAGATTGGTATTTTCCTTGGAATACCAACCTAAGCGCTTGGAGGGCATTCCCAATAACCATAGACATGTTTTTGCAAATTCTACAATATTTCACATAATTGGGTTCATGCTCACCATCAGGATTGCATGTGGTTCAATATCAAACAAATTGAACATCTAGATAATGTTAGGTTCTCTCTTAATTATCCAACGATGTAATTTTTTTCACTTTCTAACATTGTTAAGCCTTTCATCCATAATTTCTTTTGTTTGTGTCTCTTTTTTGGCATAAATTAGTGTGTGGTGTTTTTTTTCATTATAAATTAATTGTTCATTGAAATTTCAAATAATTTACATTTTTAGAAACTAGACTCCATTCTACAATTTTTTTAAAAAACTTCAATTAGTTTCCAAAATTTCTAGGGGTAGCACGGCCAAAATTCTATTTTTCAAGAAGTTTCCACTTCAAAAATTAGTAAAAAATCAAATATTCATTAAAAAATGATCAAAAAATTCATGCTAGGGTCATACAAGAGTTGTTATGTTATGTTTATCTGACAAAAACAAAAACAATTTTTGTACATCCCTCTTTTGAACCCCTTAATCTCAACCATTTTCAAAATAAATTAGTAGTTTAGAAAGTAGACTCAGAGCAATTTGATCCTTGTTTTTGTTCCATCTCAAAATTTTGAGTCTAACTATCCTCAATTTCATGTCCAATGTCAGTATTTCCTAATTTCAAAAAAAAAGTGGCTAATTAAGCCCATTTTTTGGGAACCATCTTTGTGCACTTACCCACACAATCAGGTGGTATGAAAGACCTCCACTACATCATAAATTAAAATACCTGTTGTGCCCTCAGCACACACACCCCGTTCTTAATGGGGACCCTCTTTTCCTTTCACCTCGTTAGGTTGCTTTGGTCACTACCTCATTGTGTGTGCCCCCTCTTTCGTGTCCTAAATGGTCAATGAGCTTTAGAGAACCATCTTGAGTTAACCATGTTTCACCCTCCTCAAATTTGTAAGACTCTAGGCCTTTGCAAAGTTTCTTTAGCTATTTACCTTTGCTTTTCGGAGCTGACGTCCTTGGAGCGAAGCAGATCTACCCCTTCGAGCCACCCTATGCAGGTTTCCTTCACCCCACGGCCATTTCAAATGACCTTTGTCCAGCATCCTTCTGCTTTTCAGGACCTTCCTCCTTTATTATCCTTTCCTTTACAGAACATTAAAATGGCCAACCACTCACTACCTTCCACCTGGTGAGTTCCACCACTCCTGCTGTCATTTTCATTGCCAAACCCCAAATGGCCAGGCTCTGACTGCAGTCCACCAATCAGACTCTAACCTTCCCATGATTGTTTTCAAATGACTATTTACCAACCTCCAACATCATCATATGATCATTAATGAGGGGCGTTAATTGATGAAAAATCTATAAATAGCCCCTCCTGAGCTATCATTTTCAACTATCAGATGATCAGAAAAGAGTCAGAGAGCCCTCCAACACTGTTGTCGCACCCACCAAGTTTCATTTCCACTTTGAGATCTTTGCTACCTACTCAAGTGTTCACATTCATTGGGTTTTAGAGGTAGGTTTTCTATCCGCGAGTCATGCATTATATTTTCTTTGATTTTTGAAAAGTTCCTAAATCTAAAGGGAGAAAACTTGAAAATTAGCTAGAGTTTACTAGGGCGCACAAAACCCACATGCTAAAATCTTGATAAACTTCAAAATTGATCCACGAACCTCTTGGAAAACCTAAGCTCTCCACTATCGTTCATTAACCAGGGCCTTCATCCCCTACAGTCTCGTGCCTCTCTGTCACCATCATCAACTTTGAAAAATAAGTTAAACTTAACAACGACAAATGACCTCATCACGTCCTCCGTGATGGGATGCTCCCTGTGCTTGGCCGCTTTGGACTTGATTCACAATCCTTAAGGACAAACTGAAGTGATCCATCAACCTTTTCGGGTCCTCCTCCATAGGATTCCACCTTTGGGGCACTTTTCAAGCTTTGCAATTCTGAACAGCTTTCCAACCATGACTTTCTGGTATGTGGATCCCGCCTTGACAATTGCCCTATTATTTTTTTCCATTTTGAATGACTTTTATAGCTTTTCCTTCTGTCTATTGGGTTTCTCCCTTGTCTTTGCTGGCCAATTTCATTTGCACCCCAAAACAACCAAGTGTAAACTTCTTTGTGAGCCCCTCCTAGTGGACTTTTGTCCATGGACTGTTGTGATGAAACTGTTGTCCTAAATGGTTCTTGACAATTGACTTTCCCCCCTTCTGGTCTCAATCCCGTTGGGGCTACTAGTATGTGAAGATGAAAATATTTAAGTGTCAAACCTTAAACGGGTTCCTCCTTCCATGCTGTCATCCATAGGACTTTGTCCTGGTCCCACCATTCTCAAACAGAAAATAATCCACATCATCCCACTATGCAAGACCTGACCTTGCCATCACCTCTAGATTGATGATAAATAGAATTAACACCAAAGCTTTTCTCGGATCCGATGATGTGGATCTCCTCCATTGGGCCTCTATCTATTTTTTGTCATTTTAAATGGCTATTCCTTGACGTCACCTGCATTGCTTGGCCTACCTCCTAAAATATTTCAACTTTCATGATGAAGCGACCACCTTCTAGTGAGTTTATGGGTCCCACATGGTGGAACACTTCCTGTGGAACTCCACCCTACCAGTGTCATTTACATGGTGATAGACCCCAAACAGTCAAGTGCATTTTGATTCTGTATGACCCAAAAGTGACCTTAATTCCCTCCAATCTTCAAAGTGACTTTGACCCACGTACCTAAATGAAGTGGCCTCCTTGGTCAACCCCACCTTATGCCCAAATCCTAAGGTAGGTTGGGACAAGCTGGCTACCATGCCCTAATCACCATCCCTTCTGAAGCTACCTTAGAACAGCCACCAGCCGAAGGAAGTCCGCGCCCCTAGGCCTGTCTTGCTAAAAATCCCTCCTGAGAAAGGGTAATATCAATATGGAAGATATGTTAGGATTCTTAAGTGATGAATTATCTGATATAATGCTCTTTCGTGAGATTTTGGATAAATTTCCCATTTTTTTATGCTTGAATGTGCTTACCTCTTTCTCGCTCGAAGGATATATGGAACCAAGTGGAAGACCTTCAGATGCGGTCGTGGACAAAGAAAAAGGAAAGAAGTCAGCCAAAGAACCTTGAGGAAAAGAGGAAAAAGATCAAATGAAGTACAAGTTCCAAGGGGAACCCCTCAACTCCAAGGTCACCTCAACCTGGAAGGAGATTTCGGATACCAACATCAAACACATAGATATCAATGAATTCAAGCAAACGGTTTGGATTAACCCCACAACAGAAAATGCAACAATAATCAGAAGTAGTGTGTTGGCCAAGGCTACCAATTTTCCACCTGCCCTCATTGCTCCCAAGATTGTATTGGCTTGCAAGGAGGAATATCAACCAGAGTCCAGAATAATTGTGGATAGAGACAAAAATGTATTGGATGACTTATCCACCAAGTCAATAGGAAGAGCTTTTCATATCCCTACCTTCGATGAAATGGAAGAGGCATCCATGAAAGAAAAGGAATCAAGTGAGGGAATGGAGGAAGATACTGAACCTCCAACTGGGGAACGTGACAAAATCCCTAAACACGATGAAGAAAGGCCTCTTTCAAAACAGCAAGAAAAGAATTAAAAAGAAGAGCAAGAAGAGAGCTTCAAACATGATGAGGAGGTGCCACTTCAATATGAGGAAGAGGAAAAGAATGAGGAAGATAAATTTGAAGGAGATATTGAAGCCCATAAGGGCCCAAAAACTGAACATCCTAAAGAGCATGGGCATGATGACGAAGAAGAAGAGGAAACTACTAAAGGGGAGGACAGCCCCAAAGTGCAAACAGTCATCAAATCCCCATAGAAGGAAACAATATTTATCCAAGATTCTGATGAGGAAGAAAAGACAGAATAGGAGGCTTTGGACAACAAGGAAATTGAGATCCAACACACCCTTGAAGAAGAAGGTTATCATGAATCACCAAAAGGAGAATCTCAGATGCCTCAATGGCTCGAGAAATAGTTATAGAAGAAAACCTCAACCCTAAGGGATCTAAGGGAAAGGCTAGTAGCCATCTTGGCTCAAGCCAAAATAAGCACAAAGAAAGAGAAGAAACTAAAGGTTAGGTCTCATCTGAAAATGGATGTGTCTGAATCCATAACATTGCAAATAGCCACCCTAGTGGTGAGTGAAGAGGGGGTGAGCTACAAAGTTTCTACTCTTGATTTAGGAACAATGACAAGAGAACAAAAGATTGATCATCTCCAGGGATCTATCACCACCATTGTACAACGAACGAACAAAGACAAAATTTCCAAGGAGGAGTTGAAAGCACAGGTGGCTGATTTAACAACATATATTCAATAGTGGTCATTAGTGGAAGAGCTCCCCACCACATCCTTGGCACTGCCATAATTGTTGTCCAAGGATCACATTGATAAGCTTGAGAAAAGGAAAAACTAGAAAAATTCCACAGAGGATTGGTTACGGCAGGTCCTCTACAACGACAACATGGGCATCGACCCTGTGGTTAGAACAACAAACAAGTTCCTAGAAGTGCCAAAGATACTCGAGGGAATAAGGAAGCTCTACACTGACTTCCCTGAGCTATACATGATCACATATCCCAAACTTGAGGCTATTCTCAAGATACCAGATAAATCCTGGGAGAAGGAGCTTTCCTTAATAAAGGATGACCATTGGCTCGTAGAAACAGGGAAGGTGGGTTTAGATCAGAGGAAGGAAGTGTTGGAATGAGTGCTCCATGAAATGGAGTTAGATATTGACTAGGTCAAGGAAATCAGGGCAGACTATGTAGAATACCTGAAAATAATGGCAGATCTTGATGTGCCCGCTAGTGAGATGGATGTAGAGAAATTGAAGCCATATTTTCACAAAAAAGTGGAGCAAGGGACACGGATGCACTAACACTAGATTTCATGGGTTTTTCTACACAAGCATTCACTCAATCCGAGCAAGTACTCAAGAACAAGTTGAAATATGACAAGGACTCGGATGGCATCATAACCAAATGAAGGAGGGTGAACTTTTAATTGATCTAATTAGATATATTGGAATAGAACAAAATCCACGCATTGATCCTAAAGTTTATAGAATATGCCACGGTGAAGAAGAGTGAAGGAAATCTTGTCATAGATGATGTGTTCCTCACAAAGTAGCTACAACTAAAGGAAATCAGCAAAAGACAAAAGAGCTACAGTGTTTCCCCAAGAAGAAAAAATAGGGAAAAGACAAGGATGTAATTTTAAATTGTAATATATTTGGGGGGTAGGTGAAACCCTAGTTTGTAGTGAATCTTGGACACACAATGCAAATAAATCTTGGCCATTCATTTTGCTTTCTAGACACTATAAATAGGGGCTCTCCTCTCATTTTCAAAGAGAGTTGAGTTGTTGTAAAGGCATGCTACTGAAATTATAATATAAGTTCATTGACTTTGGTGGATTCTTGAGTTTCAACGGCATATTACATGGTTCTTCTCCCATAGTTAGTTAATTTATGAAGACTTACTTTATTTTTTATGAGCTTTGCATGTTGTTAGTAGATTAGTTAATGTTGTTCACTAGTTTTGAAGAATTTTTTTGTGTGCTGGCAACCTTCCTTGTCCATACTTTTTGTTGTTTATTGATGATAAATGGTTGTGTAATGTTAGTTTGGGCATAAACTAAAATATTCTCTAAACTTATATCTTTTATTCATGCTTATGGTGAATGAATGGTTGAATATTTGTAGTCTTTAGAAGCTTGCACAAATTTCATGAGACTGTGAGGTAATCTGGTTAAATGGACTTTTGTTTTAGGAACGATGTCCACAGTAGAATCCTCCATGATCATTGTTCATTGCTAGTTCAGATCCAAGAACCTCCTTTCCTCCCTTCCCTTTTTCCCTTTTTTTTATAAGTAACCTACACTAAGATTCATTGCACATTGTAAAGCCAAATCTAAAGCTGAAATAGGAGTTTAAGAGTGCTATTTGAACCTGTAGCAATTGTGCAACAACTTCCTCATCTCAAGAACTCCATTTTAAGATCTGACTTCCCTCTAGCTTAACTCTGTGAGTTTTCCTTGTGATTACCAGTAAAATAAAATTGAACCAACTAAGAAATTCCATGCAAGTCATGACCTGATACCTAAGAGACCTTGGGGTGATTTTTAGCAACTTGTTGGAGATTACCTTTCAAGAGATGTAGTGCACCTACATACTACCTGTGATGAGAAAGTCCTAAAATAACCATCAACAAAACTGGCAGTAGAAGGAGGGCATTTGAACTAAGCTAGATCAAATTAGTTCATTCTCCCCTGAAAGATTCCAAAGAGTCTTAAGGTCAACACCAAACAAAGTGGAATTTCAGGAACTATAGCCCCCTACAAGGGCTAGAAGGACTAAGAGAAAGGACGTAACCTCTTCTTCCTCCATTCCATCTGCTTCAACTTCACTTTCACCTCCTTCCTCTTCCCATTAGCCACACACTCATCCTTTCTCTTCCATCTCTACCTCTTCCACTCAACTATCACAAACTGCATTTCAGCCGCTTGCTTCCCATAGCCAGGATGTTCCCCCAGTCCTTGCCTTCCAAGTCCAAGGCTCAATCCCAACTTCCATTGCCCCTATGCAGCCCCAAGTTGTTATCCAACAGCCAATACCACCACTGTCTCCTCTCATGGCTTGGCTCAGAAATAATCCTTCCCCGCTGTTCTTCAATGCTTACCATGACATGCCTAAGAATCTGAAGAGCTTTTGCTCAAAGTTCAATCCTCAAGATCTACAAAGGACAACTAAAGAACATATTAAGATCTTCCAAGTAACATTGAAAGATATGCAGATTAATCAAGAAGATGTAGCATGTAGGCTTTTCCCTTATTCCTTGCAGAAGAGGATTTCTATTGGTATATCAACTTACCAAAGGGGTACATCACCTCTTGGACATTGTTGATAAATGCCTTCTTGTAGAAGTACAAGATCCCAATCAGCTCTTCAGAGCTATATAGGAAATTTATGTCCCTTCGAAGGGAAGTCAACAAGCTGATCAACTCCTTCAACGATGGATTCCACCAAGCATACAAAAGGTTGCAAGCTTTGTATGCACTCAATGATGTTTCCTTGCCCATCTATTATGCCACATTAGATAACCTCATAGCTACATTGGTGAGGAGGATGCGACCAACTCCTAGCACATTAGTGGATGCTTATGCTGAGGAAGTCATTGCTAGTACTGACTTGGGATAGAACTGTTACATATTTTTTGCCTCAACTCAAATGGAGGAGCTGGCTAATTGTTTTCAACAAGAAGTGGAATTGCAGATTATTTTTAAATGTTGTTTCACATTACTTTGTGCATTGAGTAACAGTTATGCATTTTGAAGTTATGAATTTGTAGAGTGCCATTCATATGTTGTAGTTTTAAAAGGAAATACAGAATTGAGTACATGTGCAAAATAGCATTTCAGATGCTTTTATTCATTTCAAAAAAGAACTCATATTTTTACAAGGCTTCATTTGATTTCACAATCAGAATAGTGTTACAATATTGCATAAAATGCATTTTCTTTTCAACTGAAAAGCAGAATTGAAATCAAAGATCCACACAAGCCATGGATGTAACTATAACTATTCCAATACATTTCTAATAGCACAATGCACTACTGAAGTTGTGAAAGGAGAACATATAAGCAACAGCATAGTCATCATTTACTGATTATCAACGCTTGATGATTGAATGGTGCACCTCGTCGTCTCGACCTTCCTCGACCTGTAAGAGGAAAGGAGGGGTGACAGTGGCTCTGACTATGATGCATCCTATATGATGCATCGACAATAGTACATCATACTATTAGCAATGCATCACAACAGTCAATCAATCAAATGCAGTATGAAGAAGTGAGCTGAAGGAGAAGTATCAACATCATAATCAACATGTTCCATTTTTTATGCTAACACTATTTGTTTCTTTGTGCAAGTATAGGTAAATTAATGAAGAGGAACATTATTCGAAGACCAAGCATGTGGAGTAAAACAGGCTCCCACAACGGTAGAGCCCGGCATGTTGCCCTATTCATTAAATGAGCTATTTTTGAAAGATATTTCATCATATACATAAAACAAAATGAAATACAACCGAAAGAGTAAAACAGAGTTATCCATCAAGTAACGAAACCAACTGTGCATTCATAATGATCAGCATTTCTTTCTGAAGGCTACAGGTGAACAGTGAGTTTAGTTCACTTAAGGAATTTAACTGAGTGCATCTGCATCAAAAATTGTTGAATTACTTCATTTTCTGTGCTAATTATAATCATATGTCATATGAGTTTCAATTCATTATTTCTCTTTTGGATAGTGAATAGGCATACATATGCCTTAATATTTTGTTCTAATTTTCATCATCAAAGAGAATAGTTTCTGAGAGCAGTTTGTGCAGTGAAATATAAAAATGCATGAAGAGTACCATGTTGCTCACAAGAACAAATACAGACAGTGCACCTAAGTGTTAGAAAAATTTCTAGTTCTGAGTTGACTGGTGAAGAAGTACTGCATTATCAATGGTAATAATAAAGTGGTCTTTTTAGAAAAAAATAACAGAGGAGCAAGTATTTTCTTTCTAGAATGATTCTGAGTTACTAGTTATACATTTGAACCAATGGTTCATACTGATGCAATGGAAAAAAAACTTCTATAGAATTCAAGTGTAGGAAGTGAAAGCTATTGTGTTAGAATTAAGGAAAAACCAAACAGTTTATTTCCAGAAGAAGGTTTTAAGGTATCAGTTGTGCCTAGGAGCTAAAGACTAGGTACATTCCAGTATGATTCAATGTTAAGATAAAAGCCCTGCATAAGTGCTAAAACAAAAAAACACAGGAGTTCACTTTGGATCAATTTGTGATTTCAGACCTTAACTATGACCATTTATGTTGCAAGGGAGTAGCCGGATACAACAAAAGTAGTGAATTCATTTTGGTTGTGATGGTGCCTCAAATGGGATCATGTGTCAATGATTAGTCAAGGACAACAATCAAATGTGATGTTCTTTCATTTTGTTTTTTGTGAGTTACAGGTGTTAGATAAGATGTCACTTGTAATTGGTGAAGCCATGAATTAAATATAACAAATATGCAGCATGTTGATAATTTCCGGATTACTCAGTCAAGGTCTTCACAAAACAGTAAGGTAAAGTTTCTGTCATATCTACAAGATGAGCACAAAATGCAATAGGAGACCATAATGGAATTTTAGTTTCGAGTTTCATATGTATACGAGGTTCTAGAATGTGCATTCAAGATAGATCTTTCAAATTCTTAGTACCTGGAGAGTATTCTCATAATATGAATGTTGGATGTTTTTTTTAAGAATAGTTTACAGCTCCATGTTAGTAACAGTTCGGTGAATTGAGCTCAGGTATTAAAGTTATCAAGAAAGGTCACATAGATACAAAATGTCACTGGTTATTTGAGTCAAAATCCTGAAAGAAATGCAAGCAAGTATACAGTTTATCACCATTTCAAGCAAGTATGGGAGTTCGAGTTCTATCAGAAATAAAATACATGCTTTTGCTTTGAAAAATTCCAAAGCCAATGATATTGTTTTGTTTCAGAAGTGTGGGGTAAATCACTATTTGTTACTTCATAGTCTCGAATGCTTTCAAAACATAGAAAATGCATTTTTCTTTCGAAATCTTAAATACCCACATGTGGGTTTGCTTTCGAAAAGTACAGAAATATGATAATTGATGATACCCATATGGGTTTTTCATCAAATCAATAGTAAATTACAAATGTGAAGATTTTGTGCTAGGTCGAGCTTCAAAAGAAAAGAAAATGAATTTTTCTTTAATAATTCAAAAGACCCATTTCCAGTTTATTTTCAAAATACAGAAAATGGAGTTTCCCTTTAAAATTTTGAGTACCCATTTTTAGGGTTGTCTTCAAAATACAAAAAGATAGCTATAGAAATACCCATGTAAAATCTACATAAAATGGCAAGAATATTCAACAAATGCAAGCTCCTAGATTATAGTCAGAATACAAAGAAAGTAAAATGCAGATTTATTGAAGTTTCTTTGATACCCAGATGCAGAAATGTTATTAAATCGACATAATGGAAATCTATTGTTCTGGGCCAAGCTAAAAAGTAAAGAAACTGTGCTCTTTTGGCATAGCCTATCTACAAAGAAAAGAAAATTACCAGTTTCAATTTCTGATGGAGTCTAAAGTCATGGCCATAGCTTTCTCTTTAGTTTCCCAAGGCATGATTTTGAGTTTTGAGGAGTGGCCAAGCTCTTATGACGAGAATGTTACACAGCAGCGAGCACGAGAAGCACACAGAAGTTTCAAAATAAAGACATCAGAGTGAGTTCACCACGGCCTCAAGGCCAAAATGGAGATTACAAAAACCATTAACTAAAGCTTACCTCTGCACAGTGAAGGAGAATAAGAGCAAGTCGAAGCTTTCATGAAGTCGACTGTAGAAATCAAGCTCGAACTCATAATGGTATGGAGAAATCAAAGTAAGAGAAAGTCAGAAATTAACAGGTTGCGCCCTTAGGGATTTTTGATGCTCAAAATAATGAAGTGGAAAAGCTATTTCACCAATGAAAAGAAGCTTACCCACTTGAGATTCGGTCAACTAGAGAGCAAGGGAGATTTCTGAAGCACACGGGCTCGAATCCAACACCATACCATAATGGTGGCAATTTTTTCTCAGACATAGTTTCCTTCTTCTCAAGTCACGGGTGAAATGAATGATAATTAGGGTTTGACCCTATTTCCCCATGCCTAATTCGAATACCATCATCATCCAGATTGTTCGGTTTTGAGCATATGTCACAATTCAAAGTGGGGTCAAAATTTAAATTTATGCCTTATGTTTTTCAAGTCTGAAGTCTAATGTATTTGAGGGTGGCCGAAATCATGTGCCTAGGTTGATGGATAAGTCTTGATTTATTCTTTTGCCTTAGTGGGAAGTGAAGACTTGGATGTAGGTCATATTATTGTTTTATGAGAAAACAATGAGAATGCAATGGTGAATCCCTCCCTAGTAACCTAGAGTTAGGTTTTGATGATTACCTATTTAAGGGTTTTTTTTTTAAATTAATTTTAAAGAAATCAATGAGTTTTTTTTTAGGTGAAAAGAAGATGATTATGATTAATGTTTTTATTGACTTTTTGAGAAAAATCAGAATGATATCTTGGAGAAATAAGCAGTTTTATTTTTTGCAAAAGATTTCCAATCTTTGAGTTGCAAAAATAGACAAAATTGTAAAAAATATGCATCTTGTAAAGTAGAAGCATTAAAGCGATATTCTATAAATTGCTTTGTGTTTTCTTTCTATTTTTAGCAGATCTTTGACTGAATTTTCTTCTTGGTCAAATTCCAGACTTATCTTGGAGAGATAAGATGTTTTTTTTAACTTTTAAAGCACGATTTGCCTATTTTTAGGGGCTTGACAGTGTAATCATAAAAGCTTTGTGCTTTTTTCTGCTTTAAAGCAGTTTTTGAGTTTGTTTGAGGCCTTTTTTCCTTGAACTTTTTTTGAGCTTGGATTAGGGTTTCCTTGAGAGTTCTTTTGATAGATTTAGTCTTTCACCTCTCCATTCTCAATAGTTCAAATCGGTTTCTTTCCCTTACTCATTTCAGGGAGCTTGTAAACCTTTTGATACTCAGTTTGGACAAATTGACACTCTTCCAGTTTTAATAGAGCAGCAAATTTCTCCTTCTTATTTTTTGTCTCAAGTTTTGTAATAGCAATCTGATGTACTTGTGTTTTCAAATTGAAATCCTTTTATGTCTTGTTGTTATAGGTGGTGTTTCAGAATTACATGTTTCAGGTTGTATGTTGTATTTTTTTTCTAGATCTTCATGCAAATCATTGATGGGACGTGTGCCAATGAGATTGTGAGGATTACTGCAATAGAAAAGTTGTTATGAGTGGTTAGGTCTGAATTCTTATAAGTTTGGTGAATCATATTTTAGAAATAAGTTTTTATGTTCAGTTATTCTTCATCCCTTTCCTTAGAAGCTATTTTAGAATAGAATTCATCATTCAGAGAACCAGCTCACTCTGGAGATTCCTCTTTCACGTAAGATCACCCACATCTAAAAGACGTTTCCATGTTTCAGTAGTTTGTTGAATACTACATTCAGCAGGGTGCAAAACTATTGATAACAGTTTTTGGCACACCCGGTGGGACTCTGAAAATCAATTTCAGAGAAATTTTAATCCTTTAAGGTTGTTGTTTGGTGTATGAAGCAAGTTTTTCAGTCTTTTGGAGGCCCTTTTCAATATACCTAGTGACTCCATTCTCTGATTTTCAAGAAGATCCATTGTGAATAGCACACAAAAGAACTCATACTGAAGGGTCAGGTGTTCCCTTTAGAATTATCAGCCTTTGGAGGCATAGTCATCAAACACCATGGTGACTCCGAGAATCCTTTTCTAGTTTCAAAATGATCAAGTGTTGGTATGCTGTTAGAGATTCTAAGTTTTGCTCGTTTTTAGCCTTTAGATGAATAAATATGTCAATATTTCATGGGCATGTATCATATCACCCGTCATATCATGAAGATACTACTTACCTATCTCCATATCAGCCACATTCGCATAATCATGCTGTTGGTTTCAATTCTATGGCTTTTCAAAACCAGCATGCGCAGTATAGTTGCCACCCACCCACCCCTACTCATTATTCATCTCAGCCCTCCTATGTTAAAAATCAGTCCCAAGAGATAGAAGACTTGAGTTTTAGAGAAATAAGGTTGAACTATGAAAGGAAAATGAGTCAAATAGATCAGCAGGAGGAGATGGCAAGTATAAAAAGCACACTGCTTGATTACATGAATCAGCTCACAGAGATTAAGAAGCAGTATGAGTATAATCAGCAGCAAGAGGAATTGGCTTATCAGGCCTATCTTCGTGAGCAGGAGTTAGAGGCCCAAAGAATATAGTTTAAGGAGGATTTGGAGAGAGAGGCAGTTGTGCAAATCGAGCTTTTGCTTGCTCAATTTCAAAGGTATGAAGCCTAAACAACTCCTTCCATTTCAGTGCATCCTATTTAGGAAGAGGTTCATAAATTCAAGTTTCCAAGTTTTATGAAAACTAAGCCTCCTAACCCAACTAAAATCAAGATTCCTAGCTTAAGAGATTTTTCACCTTTGCAAGAATCCGGGTTAGAAATTTCTGAGCCTGTTGGCATTCGAGACCAGTACATAAGGCAACAACCCTTTTTCCATCACGAAACTCCAGAGATCCCACAAGTTTCCCAGCCACACAATTCTGATTATCCCGTCACTATTAAGGACAGACCTATTGTCTTGGAAAATGACTCATCTTTCGCCATGGAAAAAGCTAGAGTAAACTTATTGCATATAGCTATGGAAGAATATCACTTGCAGCAGCAAAATATTGAACTAGAGAAGTCTTCTACTGATGATTCCTTTCATGTTTTCACTAATGAGTTGCCTTGTTTTGTGGAGGATGGAGACAACTTTTTAGAGGATCAACAACATATCAAGCAAGAAGTTTATGTTGATTACTCCATTTTTTCAGTGGAACCAAAGAAAGTCTCCAATTGGGATAGTGTTAAAAAAGACCCAGAGCGTCATGAGCCATTGCTGCAGGAGGTAGAGGAGGCCCTATTTGAAGAGCAACATATTCTAGATCAAAGAACAAGTGACAGTTCTCAAGTCTTGCTTGATTTGTTCAATGGATTACCATTCTTTGTGGATAATGAAGTAAGCACCCCTCAGATTACACCCGTACCAGCTCTAGAGCAATGGGAGGAAGTTCAAAGTTCTGATGTTTTGATACCTCTGAAGAGTTGCAGTGATGAAGAAAATAGCTCTCTTCCACAAAAAACTAAAAGTGAAAGGGAGGACGACATGTTTTGGGATGATCTTGAGGATTTTGTTTCAAATTTAGATACCAAACGCTTATCTTTTGAAGATAACATGGTTATCAAATGCCAAAACCTCGATGAACCTGGTGCAAATGCTCAAATAGAATGAGATCAAGTTGCACATAAGCATGACACTGTTGCACAAGGTAATGGCCTTGATATCTTTACAAGTTTTCAAGAATGCAGTCAGGAGGACACCTCAAGGCCTATTATGCATACAGAAGATAATAGTGGGACCCACGAGGACTTGTACGCTAATATAATTGATGAGTTTTGCACAAATTTGGATGATATGTTTTCAAATGATCCTCATCAGAAGGATGAGATTGAAGTAGTAGGTAACCAACAAAGAACCAGAAATGCAAGTTCCAGTTTCACCCTTTCGAGAGGTTGTCCCATCAGACATCTAGCCAGTAATGTTAGCAGGATCCAAAGGATTTCCAGTGCACCTAAGGATGAGGTGGCAGTCGAGGGGTAGCATATCCCACCTTTTCATTCTGGGAAAATTGGAGGTATGCTTGATCAGACTCACACGATCTGTGCTTTTGATTGTAACCTACAAGTTGCAGTAAAACAATGTGTGGTAAGCATCTTCATTTTTCACCATCTAGTGCAAATTTGTGAGTAGGAAAAATATCCTCAGCATATTAGGAAAGGCAGTTATTTTTCAAATCCTGTAAATGGTTTCATCTGAGTGCCTATTTACTAGTTAGCATAGAGTAGATGAGTAGTTTGCAAATAAGTGTGTTTTGCACATTTCATTTTGATAGTTTGCTTTCTCTAAGCGCGGCTGCGCATTATTTTGTTGGCCACCAAGGCCTATTTCTTTGCTTTTAGTTTTGTTTCATTTTCTTGCTATTGTTTGGAGTGTTGCTGTTCATGTTTCTAAGTTCACAAGAGGGGGCAGATTTGACTCCGTGCACAATGAATTTTTTTAAAGGCCACTGATCTATGCTTAGCAGGCAAGCATATAGCAGAAATTGCCAAAATGTTACGTATTTTTCACCTCATCTCAAATGGAGCAGCTGGATGATTATTTTCAACAATAAGTGGAATTGCATATTGTTTTTAAATGTTGTTTCACATTACTTTGTTCATTGAGTAACAGTTATGCATTTTGAAGTTATGAATTTGCAGAGTGCCATTTAGATGTTGTAGTTTTAAAAGGAAATACAGAATTGAGTACATGTGCAAAATAGCATTTCAGATGCTTTTATTCATTTCAAAAAAGAACTCATATTTTTACAAGGCTTCATTTGATTTCACAATCAGAATAGTGTTACAATATTACATAAAATGCATTTTCTTTTCAACTAAAAAGTAGAATTGAAATCAAAGATCCACACAAGCCATGGATGTAACTATAACGGTTCCAATACATTTATAATAGCACAATGCACTACTAAAGATGTGAAAGGATAATATATAAGCAACAGCATAGTCATCATTGCCTGATTATCGACGCTTGATGATTGAATGGTGCACCTCATCGTCTCGAGCTTTGTCAACCTGTAAGAGGAAAAGAGGGGTGTTAGTGGCTCTGACTATGATGTAACCTATATGATGCACTGAAAATAGTACAACATACTATTAGCAATGCATCGAAACATTCAATCAATCAAATGCAGTATGAAGAAGTGAGCTGAAGGAGAAGTATCAACATCATAATCAACATGTTCCATTTTTTATGCTAACACTTTGTTTCTTTGTGCAGGTATAGGTAAAGTCATGAAGCAGAACATTATTCGAAGACCAAGGATGTGGAGTAAAATGGGCTCCCACAAGGGTAGAGCCCAACATGCTGCCCTATGCATTAAATGGGTTGTTTTAGAAAGATATTTCATCATATACATCAAACAAAGTGAAATTCAACTGAAAGAGTAAAACAGAGTTATCCATCAAGTAACAAAACCAACTATGCATTCATAACAATCAGCATTTCTTTCTGAAGGCTACAGGTGAACAGTGAGTTTAGTTCACTTAAGGAATTTAACTGAGTGCATTTGCATCAAAAATTGCTGAATTACTTCATTTTCTGTGCTGATTATAATCATATGTCATATGAGTTTCAATTCATTATTTCTCTTTTGGATAGTGAACAGGCATACATATGCCTTAATGTTTTGTTCTAATTTTCATCATCAAAGAGAACAGTTTCTGAGAGCAGTTTGTGCAGTGAAATATAAAAATGCATGAAGAGTACCATGTTGCTCACAAGAACAAATACAGAAAGTGCACCTGAGTGTTAGAAAAATTTCTAGTTCTGAGTTGACTGGTGAAGAAGTACTGCATTATCAACGGTAATAATAAAGTGATCTTTTCAGAAAAAATAACAGAGGAGCAAGTATTTTCTTTCCAAAATGATTCTGACTTACCAGTTATACATTTGAACTAGTGGTTCATACTGATGCATTGTTTCAATTCAAAAGCAAATGGAAAAAAATCTTCTATAGAATTCAAGTGTAGGAAGTGAAAGCTGCTGTGTTAGAATTAAGGAAAAAGCAAACAATTTGTTTCCAAAAGAAGGTTTTAAGGTATCAGTTGTGCCCAGGAGCTGAAGACTAGGTACATTCTAGTATGATTCAATGTTAAGATAAAAGCCCTGCATAAGTGCTAAAACAAAAAAACACAGGAGTTCACTTTAGATCAATTTGTGATTTCAGATCTTAACTATGACAATTTTTGTTGCAAGGGAGTAGCCGGATACAACAAAAGTAGTGAATTCATTTTGGTTCTGATGGTGCCTCAAATGGGATCATGTGTCAATGATTAGTCAAGGACAAAAATCAAATGTGATGTTCTTTCATTTTGTTTTCTGTGAGTTACAGGTGTCAGGTAAGATGTCAGTTGTAATTGGTCAAGCCATGAATTAAATACAACAAATATGTAGGATGTTGATCATTTCCAGATTACTCAGTCAAGGTCTTCACAAAACAGTAAGGTAAAGTTTTTTTCATATCTACAAGATGAGCACAGAATGCAATAGGAGATCATAATAGAATTTTAGTTTTGAGCTTCATATGTATACGAGGTTCCAAAATGTGCATTCAAGACAGATCTTTCAGATTCTTAGTACCTAGAGAGTATTCTCATAATATGAATGTTGGATGTTTTTTTTAAGAATAGTTTACAGCTCCATGTCAGTAACAGTTCAGTGAATTGAGCTCAGGTATTATAGTTATCAAGAAAGGTCACATAGATTCAAAATGTCACTGGTTATTTGAGTCAAAATCCTGAAAGAAATGCAAGCAAGTATACAATTTATCACCATTTCAAGCAAGTATGGGAGTTCGAGTTCTATCAGAAATAAAATACATGCTTTTGCTTTGAAAAATTCCAAAGCCCATGATATTGTTTTGTTTCAGAAGTGTAGGGTAAATCACTATTTTTTACTTCATAGTCTCAAATGCTTTCAGAACACAGAAAATGCATTTTTCTTTCGAAATCTTAAATACCCACATGTGGGTTTGCTTTCAAAAAGTACAAAAATATGATAATTGATGATACCCATATGGGTTTTTCATGAAATCAATAGTAAATTACAAATGTGAAGATTTTGTGCTAGGCCAAGCTTCAGAAGAAAAGAAAATACATTTTTCTTTAATAATTTAAAAGACCCATTTCCATTTTATTTTCAAAATACAGAAAATGGAGTTTCCCTTTAAAATTTTGAGTACCCATTTTCAGGGTTGGCTTCAAAATGCAAAAAGATAGCTATAGAAATACCCATGTAAAATCTGGAGAAAATGGCAAGAATATTCAACAAATGCGAGCTCCCAAATTATAGTCAGAATACAGAGAAAGTAAAATTCAGATTTATTGAAGTTTCTTTGATACCCAGATGCAGAAATGTTATTAAATCGACATAATGGAAATCTACTATTTTGGGTCAAGCAAAAAAGTAAAGAAATTGTGCTCTTTTGGCACAGCCTGTCTACAAAGCAAAGAAAATTACTAGTTTGAATTTCTGATGGAGTCTAAAGCCACAGCCATAGCTTTCTCTTTAGTTTCCCAAGGCATGATTTCAAATTTTGAGGAGTGGCCGAGCCCTTATGACGAGAATGTTACACAACAGCGAGCACGAGAAGCACACAAAAGTTTTAGAATAAAGACATCAGAGTGAGTTCACCACGGCCTCAAGGCCAAAATGGAGATTACAAAAACCATTAACTAAAGCTTACCTCTGCACAGTGAAGGAGAATAACAGCAAGTCGAAGCTTTCATGAAGTCGACTGTAGAAATCAAGCTCGAACTCATAATGGTATGGAGAAATCAAAGTAAGAGAAAGTCAGAAATGAATAAGCCACACCCTTAGGGATTTTTGATGCTCGACATAATGAAGTGGAAAAGCTATTTCACCAATGAAAAGAAGCTTACCCATTGGAGATTCGGTCAACTAGAGAGCAAGGGAGATTTCTGAAGCACACGAGCTTGAATCCAACACCATCATGGTGGTAGTTTTTTCTCAGACAGAGTTTCCTTCTTCTCAAGTCACAGGTGAAATGAATGATAATTAGGGTTTGACCCTATTTCCCCATGCCTAATTTGAATACCATCATCATCCATATTGATCGGTTTTGAGCATATGTCAAAATTCAAAGTGGGGTCAAAATTTTAAATTTATGCCTTGTGTTTTTCAAGTCTGAAGTCTAATGTATTTGAGGGTGGCCGAAATCATGTGCCTAGGTTGATGGATAGGTCTTCATTTATTATTTTGCCTTAGTGGGAAGTGAAGACTTGCATGTACGTCATATTATTTTTTTATGAGAAAAAAATGAGAATGCAATGGTGAATCCCTCCCTAGTAACCTAGAGTTAGGTTTTGATGATTACCTATTTTAGGGTTTTTTAAAAAAAAATGATTTTAAAGAAATCAATGAGTTTTTTTTTAGGTGAAAAGAAGATGATTATGATTAATGTTTTTTTCAATTTTTTGAGAAAATCATAATGATATCTTGGAGAAATAAGCAGTTTTATTTTTTGCAAAAGATTTCCAATCTTTGAGTTTCAAAAATAGACAAAATTGTAAAAAATTTGCATCTTGTAAAGCAGAAGCATTAAAGCGATATTCTATAAATTGCTTTATGTTTTCTTGCTATTTTTAGCAGATCTTTGACTGGCTTTTCTTCTTGGTCAAATTCCAGACTTATCTTGGAGGGATAAGGTGTTTTTTTTAACTTTTAAAGCAAGATTTGCCTATTTTTAGGGGCTTGACAGTGTAATCATAAAAGCTTTGTGCTTTTTTCTTCTTTAAAGTAGTTTTTGAGTTTTTTTGAGGCCTTTTTTCCTTGAGCTTTTTTTGAGCTCGGATTAGGGTTTCCTTGAGAGTTATTTTGATAGATTTGGTCTTTCAACTCTCCATTCTCAGTAGTTTAGATAAGTTTCTTTCCCTTACTCATTTCGGGGAGCTTGTAAACCTTTTGATACTCAGTTTGGGCATATTGATACTCTTCCAGTTTTAATAGAGCAGCAAATTTCTCCTTCTTATTTTCTGTCTCAAGTTTTGTAATAGCAATCTGATGTACTTGTGTTTTCAAATTGAAATCCTTTTATGTCTTGCTGTTATAGGTCGTGTTTCAGAATTACATGTTTCAGGCTGCATGTTGTATTTTTTTTCCAGATCTTCATGCGAATCACTGATGGGACGTGTGCCAATGAGATTGTGAGGATTACTACAATAGAGAAGTTGTTATGAGTGGTTAGGTCTTAATTCTTATAAGTTTGGTGAATCGTCTTTTAGAAATAGGTTTTTATGTTCAGTTATTCTTCATCCCTTTCCTCTGAAGCTGTTTTAGAATAGAATTCATCATTCAGAGAACCAGCTCACTCTAGAGATTCCTCTCTCATGTAAGATCACCCACATCTGAGAGAGGTTTCCATGTTTCAATAGTTTGTTGAATATTGCATTTAGCAGGGTGCAAAACTATTTATAACAAGAACATCTCTAGTCCACTGCCCTCCTTGGGGCAGGCTACCCATCCTCTACATATTCAAGGACTCACACAACCCTTATAACATTAGACGCCCCTAATGAATCAAGTGCCATGGCTGCCCATAGTGCCTCATCTAGAGTAGCCCATGAACTAGGCGCCACTAGTGACTCATCACTTGCAGCCTCAACAACAACAGGCCTATGCAAAACTGCCACAGGTATCGGCATACCCACAAGGGCCCAAATTCACACCCACTCAACAAAACTAGTTAGTCGCACAACTCGTCTTCCTCCAGAATCAGACGCCACGACCAAGCAATGTGGAGAAAGATTAGTTGGAGGAGTTAATAGAGATGATCTAAAAGATGTCCATCAACATGACTCATCTCCAAAATCAAAACAATCAATTGTAGGCCTCTCAACGTATCCTTCAAGCCAATCTCAATTGTGATAGCTAAGATAATTGTGAAGCGGGTACCCTGTCAATACCAAATTATGAGCAAGGGCAAAACTCCAATCATAACTTTGAAAGGAGACCCCCACAAAGACAAAACTGAACATGGAATACAAGGCCAAACAATGAGGGTGTTCCCACTCCTCTTGATCAACCTGCCAGTAGTGAGAAGACAACCAGTGGAGTCTATCTCGTCGAGGTTGCCTTATCCGAATGGTGTAGGATTCACAAGACTAGGAGGAATTTTGAGTTGGACTGCCCAAAGCTCCAAACAACCATAGAAATCTTTTAAGTGGAGGTCCAAAATGTTTTTGACAACACAAATTGTAGAGACATAGTTGCATCTGACCCATATGATTCCTCCTATCTCATGGTCAATGAGACCCCATTCCCGCAAAGCAAGAGCAACAAGCCATAGATCGAGACCACCTCTACCAAAAATGAAGAAGTACAAGAGGTAAGTAACGAAGAAGATTTATCTTAGCACTTTACTTTAGTAGATAATAGTACCATAGATAAATAAGAGTCTCATGAAGATGAATTCCAAATGTTCCATCAGAGATCCACTCCATACAACTTAAGAAATACACAAGTGGGGGGGCGATGCACTACTTCTATTCTGCCTGACCCTAATGCAAGCAATAACCTAGGCTATCCTTATGTGCCTAAACAATACTTGAACAAAAAATAGCTAAATCAAATGTAGAGTCAGCCCACTAGTTCGTTCATAGGGAGATCCTTTGAGGTTGAAATTGAGCAAATGGGCGAATATGTAGCTAAAGAGTTCAAGAAGGTTAAGATTAGCTTGTCTGCCTTTGAGCTACTTAAAGTTCCATTAGTTAGGCATGCCTTCTTTAGGGTAGTTAATGGAACCCCATCCTCTAAGAAAACACAAGAAATACCTACCAAGAAGGTCACCTTCGAAGAGCTACCACATGAACCAGCAATCCAAGAAATTCTAAGAAAGAAGGACACTACTCCAACTCAAAAAATTGGAAAATAGTCTACCAAAGAGAAAATCCAAGGAAAATCCAAGGAGAAGACAAATGAAAAGGACAAGGGTCAAGTGGCCTAGGCTAACATACTTATGGGTCTCTTCAAAGGAAGGTTCGAAACACCACCCTTCCTCACCATAATTAGAATATTTGGAAAGATTTTAAACAATTGTTTGATTGAATCTGGAGGATTAGCCAATATAATGTCTTTGGTTGTGTCCAAATCTATTGGGATTGTCCCCACACCTTCCAGAAGAAAAGTGAATCAACTGGACAAAACTAAGTTTAACATTGTGGGGACACCAATCGTATCCCAATGTAGATTGCTGTAGACTCAAGGGTGTATCAAGTTATTGACATCCAAGTTGCGGATATTCCTGACACATATATGGAATTATCCGAGGATGTAACTCCACCTAAGCATTGAATGGGTATGCCACAACCAACTTTTCTCACATGTGGCTACCTTGGAAAGGGTTGCCAAACCAAATTTAAATAGATCAAGAGCCACACATGAAATTCATGATCACATAATACAACAACTCCAATGAGTTTTTGTTTGCTAAAACGGAGCTGGGAAATTATTGCAACCTTTCTTATCAGAAATAAGTGGATCCTCAAGAAGAAGATCTAGTTGTAGAGGTCTTCCTAGTGCAATGCAGTCCTCCAGCCAACTTGGCCTATGCACCTCAAAGAAAATAAATTTTATTGGAATCAGAAGATGACGAGTCCTATGAAGATGATAATTTAGGACTGCTAGATGGATTCCAAGACTTCATGGAGAAATGCATACAAGATCAGCTCAACCTAGGGGCAAGGATGAATTTTCAGGAGATCTTGTTGCCTAGTTGGTGCAGAGTTCACAACACTACTCACTCAGAATTTGATTGCTGCTTGTGTCAGGTAGTAGTAGAGCACATCAAAGGACAATCCATATCTCAAAAGGATCCACCAACTGGATAGCTTGTCACCAACCACAACGAGCCTATTCTTGTTCCAGAAGTGACAAATGCAAGTGAGCAACCAAGGAAGATTGTACACATGATTGGCCCCAAGGTCAAAGAGCCCCCCAAGTTTTGGACACTACACTTCGATGGGTCCAAGTCCAAACAAGGAGCTAGTTCCGGATTTGAACTCATCAAGCCTACGGATAAGACCTACTTTGTTGCTCATAGACTTTATTTTTATTGCACCAATAACATGGCAGAATATGAAGTGTTAGTACATGGTATTTTAATGGATTTGAGAAGGAAATTCAAAATGTTGCAAGTGTTTGGTGAATCAGAACTAGTAGTTAAACAAGTTAGGAAATCATACTCCTACCATGATAGATGGCTTGGAAATTATAGGCATAGAGTTTAGGATCTTTTAGAAAGCCTAGATGTTGTTAACATTCAGCTGATCCCTCACTCCCAAAACCATATTGTTGATGCCTTGGATCAAGCAGCTATCACTTTGCAACCCCTCTCTTTGTTAGGCCTCAAGAGATTCACTGTTGAGTTGACTTTCACCCCATCCATGCCAGAAAATGTCACTCATTTTCAAATTTTCAATGATGAAAAGCACATCATGGATTTTATCACTAGTTTTGACGTGTTTACAACCCAAATAATTGATGAAACTAAGCTCAAAGAAGTTGAATTGGATATAGAAGGAGTCATCAATCTCAAAATGAACACTATTCCATGGGGCATGGTTCAACCTGAGTGCATATTCAACTGGATCAGATCCAATACCAAGATCAGTAGGCAAAGGACTCCATCAACAATCAGTTCGACATTCACAACCTCGAGACAATAGAGGAGGTTAAAAATGTGTTTATTGGTAAAGTTTGCACATCAGAAGAAAAAATAGGGATCATTGATGCTTTGCGGAAGTATCACGATGTGGTAGCATGGAGCTATGAATATTTTAATACTTATGATACCTCCACTATTGCACATACCATCCCTCTTAAGCCCAATGTAAGACCATTCTGGAAATGGCAGTGTCCCATTAATGCATTAGTGGAACCTATCATTCATAAAGAAGTGCAGAAGTTGTTGTCAACCATAATCATCTTTCCAATCAAGCACTCCACATGGGTGGCTAATTTGGTCCTAGTTAGGAAGAAGAATAGAGAAGTCAAATTATGTCTGGACTTCTGTAATCTGAATAGAGCTTTAGAGAAGGAAAACTATCCAATGCCTTCATTGGATGAGGTATTTCATATTTTTAATGGATCATAGATGATGTCCTTCCTTGATGGGTATTATGGGTACAATCAAGTGATGGTGCAGCATGAATATTGGCACAAGATAGTATTCACCACCAAGTGGAGAACCTTTTCTTACAGAAGAATGTCGTTTGGACTCATCAACACTAGAGTTACTTTTCAACGTACGATGGACATATCCTTCAAAGATCTAATCAAAAAGTGCATAATCATCTACATGGATCATTTGACCATGTTTTCAAAGGAGTGGAGTGAGCATGTCTCTGATCTATGCAAAGTCTTTTAGAGGTGTTGAGAATTTGGGTTTTCCCTTAATCTGAAGAAGTGCATCTTTGAATTCACTGAAGGAAAGTTACTCAAGAACGTTATTTCAGAATGAGGAATTTCCATATACCCCGAGCATATCCAATCCTTGCTGAAGATTCAACTACCAGGTAGCAAGAAGAACTGAAATCTTTCTTTAGAAAGATAATTTTTTTCAAGAAGTTCATCACAGGCTTTCCTGAAATTGTCAAGCCACTTAATGCCATGTTAAAGCAAGATGCCAAGATTGAGTGGACTCTAGAAGCAAAGAAAACCTTTAACGAAATCAAGAAAGCCATTGTTAAAGCACCCATGCTCGTTATCCCTGATTATTTGAAGCCCTTCTATATTTATTCCTTCACTTCAGACCACTTGTGTTCCAACATCTTAACCCAAAAGGATGACAAAGGAAATGAGCACCTAATCACCTTCATGAGTACTCCCTTAAAAGATGTTGAACTGAGATCACAATGTGGAAAAATAGGTGCATGCCCTCATCTGAGGAGTTAAGAAGTTCAAGCAATACATCTTGAGGAATAAGGTGTTTGCCATTGTCCCTAACCCATCAATGAACATGTTGCTCATGCAAAATGAGCTGGGGAACGAAGAGCCAAGTGGGTTACCCTACTACAGGAATATGACATGGAAATTCAGCCCATGAAATTGGTGAGAGGATCAGCCCTCACCTGGATGATAGCTGAAACAGCAGCGGAAGCAGGACCTGAACTCATAGTTCAGCAGTATTAGCTCGAAGATGTCTCCCCGGGGGAATGGTATGATAACATTGTTTTCTACTTGTTGAACAACAAGTATCTGCCTCACTTATAGGGAGTTGAAAAATGTGCCCTTAGGCTGAAAATCAGTAGTTATATGCTGCCAGGATCCATCCTTTAAAAGAAGAACCATGAAGGTGTCTATCTGAGATGCCTTGGAAAAGAAGAAGCAAACTGGGTCTTGAAAGAATTCCATGAAAAGTTTGGCACCGGTCACAGGTCCAACCCTTCTACAGCTCATCAAATCCTATGAATAGGTTACTATTGGTTGATTATCTTCAAGGATGCTCATAACCATGTCCTCACATGCCATATATGCCAAACCACCACAACCAAAGAAAGGAATGCTATTGTCCTGCTGCAACCAGTCTTGGAGGTGAGGTCGTTCACACAATGGAGTCTCGACTTCATTGATCTAGTAAGCCCACCATCATCTTTAGGACATAGGTACATTCTAATCACCTCTAATTATTGTACTAGATGGATAGAATCCATTGCATGTAGGAAATGTATGACAAAGGTAGCTATAAATTTTCTTGAAAACTTCATTTTAAATTGATTTGGTTTCCCATATGTGTTAGTATGCATTAATGGTCCAGCCTTTTCCTCGCTTATATTCGCTAGTTGGGCCTTCAATTATGGTATTTCCCTTAAGTTCTCATCCAACTACTATCCTCAGGGCAATGGCCTAGCCGAATCTACAAACATAAACCTGATTACTGTCATCAGAAAGTTACTTGACAAGAATCCCAAGGACTGGCATACCCAACTCTGCTTTTCCCTTTGGGCAGACCGCACATGCCACAAGGATTCCCTTGGTGATTCTCTATTCCAGCTCATTTATGGTTTAGATCCTATATTCCCAATTCACCCACCCTCCAGTTCATCAATGACTTTTACGAAGAAGGGGATCGCATGGAAGCTCGCTTACCTGAGCTGCTATACCTAGAAGTACATGACCATTCTATTGAGAAGTTTTCTAAACACCAGGGTGTGGTCAAAAGAGGGTTTGATCGATGAGCCAAAGTCAAGACCTTTAGAATTGTTGATATAGTCCTATGTTGGGACAATGCCCATGAGAAGAAAGGGGGCCATGACAAACTCGACAAGCTCTAGCTTGGACCCTTTCAAAATGTTGAGATCCTCAGAGATAATGCTTTTTGCCTCAAAACCTTCACTAGTGAAGATGTCCCATTGCCTATCAATAGGTAGCACCTAAGGCATTACTTCCAAGCTTGAGCTCTTTTGGAGTTGTTCCTAAAAATACTTGTATATAAGTTAGTTTAGGCTGCTTTTGGTTTGCTTTGTTTTTTCATTTCACGTCACTTTTGTTTTGTTCATTTTCTGACTATTTTACTTTGATGAGAGTGTTCTTTGTTTCTACTGCGGTGGTCGTGCTCATTCCATGAATGGTTCAATTTTTTGCCCGCTCTTGGTGTTCTTTGGCTAAATATTCACTCTCAACTTCTAATCTCTGATAGCTACTGAGGAATGGTTTCCTCACTTGAACTTTGACTTGGAACCCAACCCTTGGTTGAATCTTCATTTTACATTCATCTCAGACCCTACACCAAAACACATACTAATTATTTCCAAAGAACTGTACAACGATTGTTTATGATGACTTAGCAAGAAAAAAAATCTTAAGTTTGCTCCAGTGACCACTGTGGTTCCCAAACCCATAGTAGGCTTCAATGCTTACACGGTTGAGCAAAAGAAGAAAGTATTAAAAGTAGTATTGAAAGAAAAGAAAAGAAAAGAAATGTTGAAATCAAGTAATTGTATGGGTGTGTGAATAACTCTACGGAGGCTATGGACATCTGGCTAGTAGTAGAGCAATGTTTGTGGGGTCACAACGACAACTCTATCGGGGCTATGGACACCTAAGTGGTAGCGGTGCAATGTCTAGGTTGCTTTTGGGGTTAGATGATTCATGTAGCTTGCCTAGTTGTATTAGCTACCACTTGTCACAGTTTCCAAGGGAATGGAATGATTTCACTAAATGCATAGACTTTTGAGATGTTTCGTGGGTTGATTTAGCTAATGATCCAGTTCTCCTAGTTCACTCCTAGAAACAGGTTTCTAGTCTGGGAAACTAGAGATTCTGGGTTCCAAGTGAACACTTATCCTTAGAACATACAAAAGTGTTACCTAGCAGAGTGGCCATTTTTTGTTCCCTTCGCACACATGCCCCATTCTGAACAGGGACCCTCTTTTTTTTTTGCCTCGCCCGGTCACTTTGGTCACCACCTCGTTGTGCGTGCCCCCTGTTTTATGTCCCAAATGGTCAATGAACTTTAGAGAAGTCATCTTGAGTTGACCATGTTTTTCCCTCCTCAAATTTTCAAGGCTCTAGGCCTTTGCTAAGTTCCCTTAGTTGTTTTCCTTTGCTTTTTGGAGCTAACGTCCTTGCAATCAAGTGGGTCCGCCTCTTTAGGCCACCCCATTCAAGTTTCCTTCACCCCATAGACATTTCAAACGGCCTTCATCCAATGTCCTTCCACTTTTTAGGACCCGCCTCCTTGATTTCCATTTCCCTTACTAAATGTTCAAATAGCCAACCACTCATTTCCTTCCCCCTAGTAGGTTCTGCCACTCCCACTATCATTTTCATTGTCAAACCCCAAATGGCTAGGCTGTGACTGTAGTCTGCCAGTCGGACTCTGACCTTCCTGTGACTATTTCCAAATGACTATTTACCAACCTCCAATGCCACTGTATGATCATTAATGAGGGGAATTCAATAATGAAAAATCTATAAATAGCCCCTCCTAAGCTATCATTTTCACCTGTTAAATTATCAGAAAAGAGTCAAACAACCCTCCAATGTTGTCGTCGTGCCCACCAAGTTTCATCGCCACTTTGAGATCTTTGCTACCTTCTCACGTGCTCAAATTAATTGAGTTTTAGAGGTAGGTTTTTAGTCTGCAAGTCATGCATTATGTTTTCTTTGATTTCTAAAAAGTTGCTAAATCTAAAGGGAGAAAACTTAGAAATTAGCTAGAGTTGACTAGGGTGCACAAAATCCTCATGCTAAAATCTTGATAAATTTAAAAATGCATCCATGTGCCTCTTGTAGAAACTAAGCTCTTTTTCACCATTCATTAAGCAGGGCCTTCATCCCCTGTGGGCCTACACCCTCCCTGTCGTCATCATCAACTTTGAAAAATAAGTTAAACTTAACAACAGAAAATGACCTTATTGGGTTCTCCTCGGCGGGATGCTCCCTACGCTTAGTTGCTTTGGACTTGATTCGCAATCCTTAAGCACAAAATGAAGTGATCCATCAACATTTTTGGGTCTGCCTCTATGGAATTCTACCTTTGGGGCACTTTTCGAGCATTGTCATTTCGAACGACTTTTCAACCATGACTTTCTGGTGCACGGACCCCGCCCCGACAATCACCCTATAAACTTAAACTTCAAGTAAATCTCCAGCCTCGAACCATCGTAGTTCCCTCCTTGTGGAATTCTTCTTGCAATGTTCCACTTGTGTTTTTCTATTTTGAATGGCTTTTACAGCTCATCCTTCCGTCTGTTGGGTTTTTCCCTTGTCTTCACCAACCAATTTCATTTGCACCCCAAAATGACTAGGCATAAACTTCTTTGTGGGACCCTCTTAGCAGACTTCCATCCATAGACCACTGTGATGAACCTATCATTCTAAATGGCTCCTAACGACCAACTTTCTGCCCTTTGGGTTCCAATTTTGTTGGGGCTACTAGTATGCGAAGATGAAAATCATTAAGTGTCAAACGTTAAACGGGTTCCTCCTGTCGGGTTGTTGTTTGCGGGACTCCATCCTAGTCTTTCCATTCTCAAATGGAAAATAATCCACATTGGTCTGCTACATAGGATAGGACCTTCCCATCACCTCCAAACTGATGATAAATAGAATGAATGTCAGAGCCTTTCCCAGATACAACATTGCAGATCTCCTCCACCAGGTCTTCATCTGGCTTTTGTCATTTTAAACAACTATTCCTCAGTGTTGTCAAACATTCCTTGGCTCGCCTCCTAAAATATTTCAATTTTAATGACAAAGATTCCACCTTCCAACGAGTTTGCAGGTATCACATGGTGGAACTCTGCCCTGCCAATTTCATTTCAATTGCGGCATACCCCAAACGGTCAAGGTGCCTTATGATTCTGCATGACCCAAAAAGTGACCTTAATGCCCTCCAATCTTTAAAGTGACTTTCATGCAAATGCCTAAATGAAGTGGCTTCATTGGTGGACCCCACCTTATTCCCAAATGCTAAGGCGGGTTGCGATAGGTGGGCCGCCCTACCTTGATTGTGGTCCCTTCTGTAGCTACCTCAGAATAGCCACCAGCAAAGGGAAGTCCGCGCCCCTGGGCCCACCTTGTTTAAACTCCATCTTGAGAAAGGTTAATATCAATCTAGAAGATATGTTAGGATTCTTAAGGGATGAATTATCTAATCTAATGTTGTTTCATAGGATTTTGGCTAACTTTCCCATTGTTTTATGCTTGAATGTGCTTACCTCTTTCTCACCCGCAGGATATATGGAACCAAGTGTAGGATATTAGAGGCGGTCATGGAGAAAGACAAACAAAAGAAGTCAGCCAAAGCACCTTAGGGAAAAGAGGAAAAAGATCAAATGAAGTACAAGTTCTAAGGGGAACCCCTCAGCTCCAAGGTCACCTCAGCCTGGAAGGAGATTATGAATACCAACATTAGACACATACATATCAATGAATTCAAGAAAAGGGTCTGGATTAATCCCATATTAGAAAATGCAAGAAAGATTAGAAGTAGTGGGTTGGCCAAGGCTTTTGGTTTTCCACCTACCCTCATAGCTCCCTTGCTTATAATAGCATATAGGGAGGCATATCAGCCAAAGTCCAGAACAATTGTGGACAGAGACGGAAATGTATTGGCTGACTTATCCACCAAGTCAATAGGAAGAGCCTTTCATATCCCTACCTTCGATGAAATGGAAGAAGCATCCATGGAAGCAAAGGAATCAAGTGCAGGAATGGAGGAAGATATTGAACCTCCAACTATGGAACATGACAAAATCCCCAAACATGATAAAGAAAGGCCTCTTTCAGAAGAGAAAGAAAAGAAAGAAAAAGAAGAGAAGGAAGAGAGCCTCAAACATGATGAGGAGTTGTCACTTCAAAATGAGGAATAGAAAAAGAAAGAGGAAGATAAATCCAAAGGAGATATTGAAGCCCATAAGGGCCCAGAAGTGGAACATCCTCAAGAACATGGGCATGATGAAGAAGAAGAGAAACTATTGAAGGTGAGGAAAACCCCAAAGTGCACATAGTCACTGAATCCCCACATAAGGAAATAGCATTTATCTAGGATTCTGATGAGGAGGAAGAAAAGACAGAATAGGAGGCTTTGGGCAACAAGGAAATTGAGATCCAACACACCCACAAAGAAGAAGGTGATCATGAATCACCAAAATGAGACTCTCAGATGCCTCAATGACTTTAGAAATAGTTGGAGAAGAAGACCAAAACCCTAAGGGATCTGAGGGCAAGGTTGGTAGCCATCTTGGCTCTATCCCAAATAAGCACAAAGAAAGAGAAGAAATTGAAGGTCAAGTCTCATCTAACAATGGATGTGTCTGAATCCAGAACTATGCAAATAGCCACCCCAATGGTGAGTGAAGAGGGCATGAGCTACAATGTCTCTACCCTCAATTTGGGAATAGCAACAAGAGAATAGAATTATGATCATCTCCAGGGATCTGTCACCACCATTGTACACCAAATGAACAAAGAAAAGACTCCCAAAGGAGGAGTTGAAAGCACAGGTAGCTGATTTAACAACATATATTCAATAGTGGTCATCAGTGGAAGAGCTCCCCACCACATCCTCGGCACCGCCACAATTGCAATCCAAGGATCAAATTGATAAGCTTGAGAAAAGGAAAACTAGACAAATTCCACAAAGGATTGATTCTAGTAGGTCCTCTACAACGGCAACATGGGTATCAACCATGCGATCAAAACAAAAAAAAAGTTCCTAGAAGTGCAAAAGATACTCGAGGGAATAGGGAATTTTTGCACTGACTTCTCTAAGCTATACAGGATCACGTATCCCAAACTTATATTCTCAAGATACCAGATAAATCTTGGGAGAACGAGCTTGCCTTGGTAAAGGATGACGACTAGCTCATAGAAATATTGAAGCTAAGTTTAGATCATAGGAAGGAAGTGTTGGAACGAGTGCTACATTAAGTGGAGCTAGATATTGACTGGGTCAAGAAAATCAGGGTAGACTATGTAGAATACCTGAAAATGATGGCAGATCTTGATGTGCCTGCTAGTGAGCTGGATGGAGAGAAATTGAAGCCATATTTTCACAAGAAGGTGGAGAAAAGGACTATGGATGTGCTAACGCCGGATTTCATGGGTTTTGATTGACGAGCCTTCGCTCAATCCAACTAAGTAGTAAAGAACATACCGAAATATGACAAGGACTAGGATGGCATCACAAGAAAATCAAGGAGGTTGAAATTTCAAGTGATCAAGTTAGATATATTGGAATGGAACAAGCTCCAGGTTTTGATCCTAAAGTTTATAGAATACACCACGGTGAAGAAGAGCAAAGGAAATCCTTTAATAGATGATGATTTCCTCACAAAGTAGATACAACTAAAGGAAATCAACAAAAGACAAAAGAGCTACAGTGCTTCCACAACAAGACAAAATAGGGAAAAGACAAGGATATAATTTTAAAATGTAATGTATTTTGGGGGTCGGTGAAACCCTAGTTTGTAGTGAATCTTGGACACACAATGCAAATCAATCATGGCCATTCATTTTTCTTTCTGGACACTATAAATAAGGGGTCTCCTCTCATTTTCAAAGAGAGTTGAGTTGTTGTAAAGGCATGCTACTAAAATTTTAATAGAAGTTCATTGACTTTGGTGGATTCTTGAGTTTCAACTGCGTGTTACATGGTTCTTCTCCCATAATTAATTTATGTAGATTTACTTTGTTGTTTATGAGTTTTGCATGTTGTTAGTATATTAGTTAATGTTGTTCACTAGTTTTGAAGAATTTTTTTGTGTGCTAGTAACCTTCCTTGTCCATAATTTTTCCTATTTGTTGATGATAAATGGTTGTGTAAAGTTATTTTGGGCATAAACTAAAAGCTGCTCTAAACTTCTAGCTTTCATTCATGCTTATGGTGAATGAATGGTTGAATATCTATAGTCCTTAGAAGCTTGCACAAATTTCATGAGACTATGAGGTAATCTGGTTAAGTGGAATTCTATTTTAGGAAGGTTGTCCATAGTAGAATCCTCCATGATCGTTGTTCAATTCTAGTTAATACGCAGGAACCTCCTTTCCTCCTTGCCCTTTTTCCTTTTTTTATAAGTAACCTACACCAAGGTTCATTGTGTATTGTAAAGCCAAATCTAAAGTTGAAATAGTAGTTTAAGACTATTGTTTGAACCTACAACAATTGTGCAACAACTTCCTCATCTGAAGAACTTCATTTTAAGATCTAAATTCCCTCCAGCTTAACTCTGTAAGTCTTTCATGTGATTACTAGCAAAATCACATTGAACCAACTAAGAAATTTCATGCAAGTCATGACCTGACACCCAAGAGACCTTGGGGTGATTTTCAGTAACTTGTTGTTGGATATTTCCTTTCAGGAGAGGTATTGCACCTATGCACTTCCTTTGTTGAGAAAGTGCTAAAATACCCATCAACAATACTATGACAAGAAAAATGAATAGTGCAATATAGTGGGAATAACCTACCACCCCAAAAGAGAGAAGATCATGAAGATCAGTAGTGTGGTAACAATCTTCTTGTCCCACAGAAAAAAATATTAATATAAGCAATAGAGTGGTCAGCCAAAAGAAATTCTTAAGAGTAAGCTCACAATATCATGGGCTAAACGTTTAAAGATTGTAGTGTAGTGGTAAGAATCTCGCTACCCCACGATGAAGCATGAAGGAGCTTATGGTATAGCAGTTGAATCCCACTACCCTACGATGAAGCATGAAGGAGATTGTGGTATAGTGGTATAATATTTCTACCCTATGATGAAGCATGAAGGAGATTCTGGTATAGCAGTAGAATCTTGCTACCCTACAATGAAGCATGAAGGAACCTGTGGAATAGCAGTAGAATCTCCTTACCCCATGATGAAGCCTTAAGGAGCTTATTGTATAATGCTAGAACAAAGGTTGAAAGACAAAAGAAGAAAGGAAAAAATGGAAGAGGAGATGGATGATAAGGGGTAAAGGGTAATCAGATAAGTGATGGCCCGAAACCCTGAAATTCGTGGACTTAGCCAAATTTAGGGACCCTCAAGGAAAACTCATGCAAGATGGCCCATGTAGGATCTCTCGAATCGAATATTAGTGATTGGTCATCTAAGGGGGCATGAAATGTAAAAAAAAAAAAATCTTGCGGAGTAACAAAAAAAATCACATGATACACAGGAACACTCTCGTACAGCCATTTCACAACTCCATGCAACAATAAGTTGGTGCAAGCCAATAGACATAGAAACTAGTCACCTAACAACATATTCCTAAACAATGCCACTTCAAACTTTCTCTATGGGAGGAAAAATGATATGAAACTTTGTATATAGAACCTTCACAACATCAAAAAAGCTTATCTTATCATCTACACAACCATATCTGCAACCCTAGAGAAAATCAAATCCAACCTTTACACCTCTGAGAGCATCTTCATAGAATCAATACAGACTTCAAATTGTCACTCACAAAAACATCTTTCAAGAACCCAAATGAACTGAAACCAAGGATCACACATTCCTTGAGACACCAAAAATCCACTTTCCAAAGTACAGGGGAAAATCATGATTAGCAAAGAAATGTAGAGCATTTATTAGAGACTCTGGCAACCAAACAACCAGAGTGCAACATTCTTTTTTCATCAACAACTTTCTTACATTAATGAAACCACACTCCAACAAACTCAGACATACTTTTGACATCAATGACAACCAAGCTTTTTGAGCTACAACAAATGAGGTCCTAGGTCCTGGTCACCTGTTCCTAGGTCTTGGTTGCCTATTCCCAGTGCCTAGTCACCTGGATAGTTTTTAGACTTGTTTAAATAAAAAACAAGGTCAAACAAGCTATTGGAATGGGAAAAAGAGCCTGACAAGCGATGAAAAAAACTTACTAAATGATGGAATAGGTTCCTCGAATAGTGAAACGAGACCCCTAAAAAAAGAAACAGATTCCCTGAATCACAAAATGGGTTGCCCAGACAACAAACAAACTCTCTAAATGGGCGAATGGATTCACGAAACAGGAGAATAAACTCTTAAAATGGAGAAATGAACTAACAGAATGATGGAACGAATGCTTGGAATGGGAAAATGAATGGATAGACTAATGGCACAAGTGCTTGGAATGTGAAAATGGATTGATAGAATGATGGAACAGGAGACATAACTAATTGTTTAAGATGCAAAAAAACCTATTTAGGTGTGGCCACCCCTCTTCAGGACATAGTCACCCTTGGATAGGGCCTGGCCACCCCTGGACTGGTCTTGGTCACCCCTGGACTAGTCCTAGTCACCCCTCTGGGTGAAAGATGGACAATTTTGACTCAAACAGATTGGAAAATGACTAAGAAAGAGGGTGGGATCACCCTTGGAAAGGGCATGGCCACCTCTGTCAATAGACTTGAACTTGACTTAGGAAAAATGACTATGGAGAAGGACAGAAAACACTTCAAACAGCAAGGAGAAAGACAAAATTGACTTGAGTAGTAAGTTATACAGAAGTTTTTCACATAAAAGAGAGTTTGAGCAGCACAAATCCTATGATTAGTATGAAGGGTATGGCCAACATGGTTCGATAACTAGGCTAAGCAAGGCAACCTAGGGGGTCCTCGATATATGCTCAATACATGAGGCACAACTGTGAACACCAATCTATCAAAAGTGTGCATAAAGAACATCAGCAAGATACTGAAGGCTCAAACCAACTCTTCATGTCTATCTAGGTATCACCGTAGCTTCGACAATCCACCAGACACAACATGACTAGATTGGAGTACAGGTTTGGCTCTCTCCATTTATATACCCTATCGGTACACGTGGTCAGGATCGTCCCTTAGGGTGATGAAATCCTTAAACAGGTCCCGCTAAGAAGAGAATACTAACCATTTTTGGCTACTCCCCAGGCTCACATGAAGTGCAAGGGAAAAGCTTGAATGATGTAACACCCCCTTGGGTAACACAAAGGACTTAAGTAAGCTATGATTTCTCTTCACGCAGGATCACCAAATGGTGCAAGTAGATTAGATACGTCAATAGCTTACTTAAAAACACATCATACAATTTATTGACTCCCCTACTTAGACTATGTGCTTAATTAATGTGAAAATGAAAGTAAACAGCTAACTAAAAGTCTTGGTCTTTTTATCCTACAACAAACATGTTAGTAGTTTAACCTTCATTCTTTGTCAAGCATGAAATAAAATGTACAAACATTAGTAAAAATCCTCACTATCACCAACAAGACTAGTTAGGGGGTCAATAATAACCAAAATGATAGAAAACTGTTTGTAAAAATTATTTAAAATGTTATTTCTACCTTTGCAGAAAACTTTGTCTGGGTCTAGTCACCCCTCTTTTGGTCCTAACCTCCCCTCTACAGGTCTTGGCCACCCCTCTAAGGTCCTGGTCACCCCTTTATGGTCCTGGCCACCCCTCTGGTCAAAATAGATACCTAAACTATAATTTTGTCTGAGATAGGCATTTGTGTTTGGGCCTACTCACCCCTCTGTAGGTCCTAGCTGCCCCTCAGAGGTCCTAGCCACCCCTCTGGTCAAAAAAAGATCTAAACTATAGTTTTGTCTCAAACAAGTGTCTGTGTCTGGGCCTAGTAGCCCCTCTTTTGGTCCTAGTCACCCCTCTGAGGTCCTAGTTGCCCCTCTGCAAGTCCTGGTTGCCTTTCTAAGGGCCTGGTTGCCCCTCTACATCACCTAAACCTAAAAAATGTCAAAAAAAAAAAGAAATGTGAGAGTAAAAAGGACCCATTTGTGGGTCCCACCAGATGTTCCAGAAATGTGTGCAAGTGATTTTTACTTCGAAATATGCAATACAAACTAAAAATGCAATGTAAAGAACACAAGACCACCTCAATAATTAGCCTAAGTTAAGCACAAAAAAAAGATAAAAATAAGAGCGATTATACCTTTGCTTATGTTGATCTCCTTCGTTGGCCCTTGATAGAAATTTGGTTGTGTGCTCCTTTGATGGAAAGGTGATGAAAAATGGATGCAAGAGGATGAGAGCTAAGCTAGGTATGCAAAATGGCTTGAATGCAAAGAAGTGCTTGATGATTTGAGAGCTTAAGAGAATAAGTGTGATAAAATGCTTAATATAAATGAATTAATGACGAAGGGGGGTATTTATAGAAGAAATTTAATTCTCTAGAGAATTCAACGGTCAGGATTTAGCCACCATGCCCAAGATGGAGGGCTATGGTGAGTTGAGAACCCACAAGCCCTCACATCTTACCATGTGGAGGATGAAGTATCCAAATGACATGGTGAGATGGAAAGGGTACAAATGATGTGGAGCAAGGACAAGTGATGTGGAAGAAGGACAAGTACTTTGAAATTACCTTGCAAGGGGAGAAGATTTCCTCAAAAAGGAGGTTCTTGTCCCCAAGTAAGAATGGAAGTGACATGAAAAATTTTAGTATTCCTCAAAAAATCTCCATGGAGAAAAGAGAATTGGTTGGAGGAATAAATGTGAATATTTAATTCACATGATTGAAGTGGATAAGGTAGTTGGGAGAATAAATATGAATTTTAAATTCATATGATAAGCACCTTGTGGATAAGACAAGGTTTTTATGAAGGAGGCTGAAAAGTACCTTGTGGATAAAACAAGGTCCTTATAATAGAAGGTTCTTGGCTTCATGTGACTTGTTGTGACCTTTCAATGATCACATGGGGAAGAGGAGAATCCTTGGAGGAATAAAAAGTAAATTTTAAAGAGGTTCTATGCCAAGTATGGAAAATGTGAAATTTGACCAAAAAGGTATGCTAAATGTAGCAAGGAGACTAGATTAAGGTTGTGCAAATACATATTCAAAAACATAAAGGGATATTAGAAGCAAGTGGGAGAATATGGAGGATGCGACATTAATTTTTATTAAGGTGTGCACATCCTAATCATGGATTAATTAAATTAATCCAAATTAGAAGAGGGTTATGGACGATGTGATAAGGAGAGAGAAAAGGAAGAATTTAAAATTTATTTTATTCAAAAAGGTCAAATGACTAATTTAAATAAGTTGATATGTTTATTTAATTTAGAGAGGAAAGGGTGTAAGGTAAAGTATTTAATTGTTGAATTAAATACTTTAGGAGCCTTAGGAAAAATGTGAAATATTAATTAAATAAATCATTTAATTAATATTGGCGGAATAGACAAATAGAGTAGATGAGTTTGACCATGTGAGAGTGGTCAAATTTGGATGTCTACATTTTTCCCATCTTCGAAATATTGTTAGAATAACAGTGTTTTGAAGAAAATGCAAATGAATCTATAGAGGAAGTGACTAGAAAATGATGCCCCAACATGGAAGAAGTTGCATGAGCTGTCCAAACGAAGGGAAATGGAGGGAGATGCCTCAATCTCGCAAGAAAGTGACTATGACTGAGGGATAGGAAAATGGTAGGGTATGCCCCCTCGAGAGGGAAGTTGAGGAAGAAAAAGGGGCCCTGGGTGACTTCTCAATATGAACAAATGAAACGTACAGTTTGATAGAGGAAGGTTTGACTTTTGAACAAAGTGGATCAAATACACGGAGTGCAAATGGCAGCCTATGGAAGTTTGGGAGTTAGTTAGGGCCTAAAAAGTTAAATAAAAAGTAAAAATATCCCACTTAAAAGTAATTTAAAAATTAGGGGGAAAATTACTTATAGTAATTTTAGAGTTACTATTCCTCAATTGCACACCTGGTAGTTGAAAAAGAGAGAGAGAGGAGAGGAGTCAAGGAGACGAGAAGATGAGGATATCGAATGACTATGATGATGAAATCATCCATCAAGTGGATGAGGTGTAGGAATTCTTCAACGCACGTGCGGTTCCACACCCCTCTTTCTGATTTTAAGCATATTTTGATATATGTTTTAGAATTTATGTGTTTTTGAAAATATGGGTTTTGTTTTTGGGCTAGTTTAAAAAATGGGTTGGTGGCGAAATTGGGATTTCGCCAATGGGGTAGGTAGAATACGCTGTTAGAGGCCATGGGAAGGGGGGGAGTTGCTCAATTAGTGGGTAAATTATCCCCAAAAATTAGAAAAACCATGCCCAAAATGGGCTGGGGGGAAAAAGGGGAGGAGCAGACTTGCCTCGGGATCAACCCAGGACGAATCCGCCTAATGGAAAACCTAGGTGCTCATAAAGGAGTGTCCATTCCCTAGGGCAGGAGTAGTCTTGCCCCAAAAAAGGTGGTCACATCCCTTGAAGGGGCGGTCATGCCCCTTGAGGGGCAGTCACGCTCCTTGAGGAGCGACCCCACCCCAAAAGGGGCGATCGTGCCCCTTGAGTAGTGGCCCCACCACTTGAGGGGCGGTAGTGCCCGAGAAGGGGTAGCCTCACCCCGGAAGGGGTGATGACAACTGAGAAGGAGCAGTCCTACCCAGAAAGGGTGAAAGGGCCAAATAGAAATTAAAAAAGGAGAGGAAAGAAAAGAAAAACACAAGTAAATTGGGTAAATTGGGAAACCTAGCTAAAGAGGGAGGGAATAGTTAGGTAGAAGAAAACTTGGGGCTAGAAAAGGAGAGAATAGAGGAAATGACTGACATAGCGTTGTAGTATGGATGCAACAATTTGAGTGGCTACGGACACAAGAGAGATGGTTTGAGGTTTTGGGGGTGACAATAGCATCCATGACTAGAGCAATCACCATGCTCTAGAACTAGAAAGAGTGTGTTATCTACTAGGATATCTGATGATTAGAGCACATTGAGCGTTGATGACAGCGTTGATAGAGTGATGGATTTCAAAGACATCAACTTTCTATCTCCCAACAAGGGAGATGACGATGACATTTGAGGATGTATGGCGTATTTTGAGGCTCCCTATAGCAGAGCATCTAGTGATTGAGTTGACGTTGATGGGGGAAGAGATGGATTAGACACTGCATGTGTTGTTTGGTTGAGAGGACCTTCCTGTTTAGAAGAAGGGGTTAGATGTGAATCATTGTTTAATGGTGGGGGTGCCAGCACTACTACTCTATTTGTGCAAGCTGATAAACGGCCTACAAATACCGGATAGGAATGGGTAGTTCTATAGTCTAAGGTATATGGAGATTATTCGATATATTATCGAGGGGAGAGAGGGGTAGTTCACATGGGGTACATGTGTACTGAAACAGTTGTATAGAGATATGCACATGGTGTGCTGTCGAGGGGGCTTAGCTTGACATATGTGACCCTCTTGCAGGTATGGTTCTGGGAGCACATTAGTGTGACCAGACTAAGAGTGGTGAGAGTAGGGATAGGGGATGGGGAAATGCCTATAGCATGGTGGTACGAGATAGAGTATGGTTGGGTATGGCACTATGAGAGCCAAGTGAATTTAGACAGATGAAGGACGACCATAGATGGCCTATAGGAGGAGCACATAGTGTGGCAACTATACATGTTTTGGTAGTTTACTAGGTGGAGGGAGGAGGAGGTGAGACATAGGGGATAATTTAACACCAGGTGCTTCCTAGTCAGTTTGGAGCCTTGCATAGTGGAGGCGCATAGGCCAAAAAAAGTGGTCAAATAGTTTGGGGTTGTATAGGATATTTCGTAGGGTCCAAACATGTTTCAATGGATCACATAAGAGCAGCCATGGGGGGAGCCGATTTCACCAAGATTTTCTAGAGATCACTGGGAGACATTGTAGCTAGTGCCCTACTTAGGGAAGACCAGAGGGGAGCAGGTGGTAGGAGTGACACATTGATATGTTGAATGGTTCCTTAACCATCAATGGGAGAGGATTACACCAGAGGATCCCATTACAGAGGCATTGGGCTTTGGATCAAAGTACAAGTGGAGGTTGGCGGCATAGAGGAGAGGGAGGGGAGAGCCCAAAATAGGGTAGGTTAGGAGGCAGTTAGGATGGTGGGACAGTAGGATCTAGGTATTGTAGGACAACAAAAGGCAGGTGTCATAGGACATCCAGCGAGGGTGGAAAAGAGGAGGAAGTGAAGGAGGGAGTGGGTGGTGCTCGAGTAGGAGAGAGATGAGCCAGAGGTGGATGGGGGAGCTACAGGGAAGTAGATGAGGAAAGGGAGGAGGAGACAACCGAGGAGACCTCCTGTGGAGATCAAGGCCGAACAGGATCATGATGAGGCAGAGATGCAGGTGAGGGAGGAGAGAGGACTTGAGGGGGCAGGGGCCATAGGACATCCAGCGAAGGTGGCGAGGCAGAGCAGGCAGTGGAGGAGAGCTCAGGTAGAGGTTGAAGCCGAGCAAGAGCCTGATGATCTAGAGATGGAAATGAGAGAGGAGAGAGATGAGCCTAAGGGGGTGGTGAGGTTTGTAGGACAACAGATGAGGATGGAGAGGAGGGGACAGCTAATGAGAGTTTACGTGGTGATCAAGGCTGAGCAGGAGAGTGAGCCACAGGAGGATGTTATGGATGTGGATGTTCTTGTGGTGGAATTGTTGGCAATGATACCATATTTACCACTTGAGGACCCTATCATATTATTGAGGGGGGTCCAGGAAAGGCTAAAGATGATAGAGAAGAGGTTGAGGGTTGCAGAGGCAAAGGTGCAAAAACTTGGGGCTAAGGGGAACAAGTTTCAAATAGAGGTAGCTAGGTTATAGGTCAAGGGACAAAGGGATTATGGCTTCATTGTCGACCACCTGACCTCACATGTATAGGATGCAAAGAGGGAGAGGGATGACCTACAAGTAGAGGTGCAGGGAGTATGCAGTGAGCTAGCCAAGATGACCTAGGATTGAGACAAACTATAGGCAGCGATGACAATATCACAGGCCAAGGGACAGTAGGAGCCCAGAGGGGCAGTTGATCAGGTATCAGCAGAGGGTCAGCAATAGGCTGAGAGGGAGATAGAGGAGTTGAGGGTACAAGTGATAGGGCTACTGAGGGAGAGGACTGAGCTCTAGGAAAAGGTGTCTATGGAAAAGATAGCATTTTGGGATGCTAGGTTGAGGGTAGAGGTAGCAGAGGCCTGGTTAGAGATTGTACAGAGAGAGAGGGACTTAGTGCATGCAAAGGTGGAGGCCTTCCAGGATGAGAGAGATAGAGCAAAAACACAAGGACAAGTGATGCAGGGGGAGAGGGATGTTGCATGGGCATAGGCATAGGATATGAAGGGGGAGAGGGATGTAGCATGGGCACAAATAGTGACATTGTAGAGTGGTAGTGTTGGGACAGAGGTAGACATACAAAGACTACAGAGAAAGAGGGATGCCACAAAGGCACAAGCAGTGGTTGTAGAGGAGGTGAGAGATCGACTACATGTAGAGATTGATCAGTTGAGAATGGCCCAGGAGGTATGGGGACAAGAGAGGAGAGTCACTAGCAAAGATTGAGATAGATAAATACATGAGAGGAATGAAGTTAGGTATTAGGTTGCGAAGAGATATGAGTACATGAGGAAGGCATCTTTCTAGATGGTTAATTATTAGCATGTGGTTCCAAATCCTGCACAACACACATTTCATTTTGTCTGAAAAGTTTCTCAGATGCCTGCACCATCCTAGTCGCTAGGGACATGGACCCGAGGATATAGTGACTCTTAGGAAACCATCCCTCATAAAGGGTTAGTTTCTGATTCTCCATAAAGGTTAGGTGTGGGTAGCTCTTTTGGAACATGATAGGATACCAGATTGTGATAAGTGCAGGGTGGATGGACAGTACAGAGTATATGAAACAAAGGAAAGTTAGCATCTAACACATAAATTAAACACAACAGACAAGAAATCTATCCCAACACCCCAAAGTGACAATTACTTTGGTCAAGCTAGGCATTGGGATAACCACAAACACAAAAGGATGCCCTAGCGTAACACAAGATCTTAGAGATCCCAGTGGGTACTACGTGGGACAACCCAACAAACATTAACAAGTCAAAAAGATCAAGATATGCCCCTATGTTAACCAATCAAAAAACACCATAATATGATAGATCATAGTGACCTTGACTAGTTGTAATAAGGAGCTCAAAAAATAAACAAAATCTAAAAGCGTCAAAACATCACAATTATTTTCAAACGTCCTTTGTCATAGGACAAAGGGGGTGGATGGGATTGATGAGGTCTATTAGGAAGGATGCGTCCTATTGAGTCTGAATGGAAACTAAACTAAGATGACCCACATGACATAGGATATTTGATACTAATTTATCTCCTAATACTAGCAGATCTCATTTGTGAAGAACTAGCTAGATAGGGACACACTTGACAAAAAGACACAAGACACAAGACTGACAAACCCTATAGAACTAGGGGCTTAAGGGCCAATCAAAGATTAGCCTTTCCTATGTGAAAGCGCAGAACCCTTGTAGTTCAAGAAAAGATCATGGATAAAAGTGGAAAGAGGAACAATGGAGACAAGCGATGGAAGAACAATGACAAAGGAAACAAAGCCCTAGGGTGGATCAGAAGATCGACCTTTCCTACATGAAAGTGTAGCGGAAACATAGTTCAGAAAAGGACAAACAACGACTGGCCATGGATAAGAGTGAAAAGGGGACAATGGAGACAAATGGTGGATGGCCAAAATGGGACAGTCAAAATACCCTAAGGGTGGATCAAATGATCAGCCTTTCCTATGTGAAAGCATAGGGGCAACATAGTTCTACAAATACCAAAACGACCGGAAAGACACGATGGGAACCAAATGGAGATAATCACGACAAAATGATGAAGGACAAATGTCAATGATCGACGTAATGAAGGACATGAGATGATGAAACCGACATAAGCTCAAATTAGGATAAAAAACCTCAGGATTATGAATTTCTGATAATCATTCAATGCTCAATCAAAACATACCAAGCGGACAAGGATGGAATGTGGATGAAGTGATAGGATAGGATAGGATAGGATGTAAGGAATTGGATATGAGGATAGGATGGATGGAGACATGCAGTAACTAGGACATAAGGTAAATAACGATTAAGCTATCTACGAATGATGCCTATTACCAGGTTTTCACCAACCGTACCTATCTAAGGTGCCACCAAGGGTGGTTTTCACCATAGAATGAATTTATCTCTTTACTATTTTTTTTTTTTTGGATTTTTGTATTTTTTTTAATTTTTTTTTTTCTAATTTTTTGGCAAGATAGGAGGACCTAGCTGATTTAGGTATAAAAACTCTTTAGGTGCATGATGTTGATAGGCTCTTCAAGGGGCTCCCCTTCAAGTGTGACAAGGTGGTACACCCTTGATCCATACTTTGCTATAATAACATAGGGACCCAACCAATTCAGTTCAAACTTTCCCTTCTTGTCTCGGTCCTGTTGGGTACGTTGATTCTCTTTAAGGACTAGATCTCCAATGTTAAATTGGCGGGGATAGACTTTCTTGTTGTAACCTCTCTTAAGATGATTCTAATACACATGAAGATGATTGTATGCTTTGATCTTTTTTTCATCTAAGAGCTCCAATTGAGCGAGGCGAGCAACTTATGAGTCTTCTTCAGTGATGAGATTCTTCAAAGATATTCCTAGGGATGGGATCTCAACTTCAATTGGTAAGATGGCTTTAGCACCATAACAAGGGAATATGGAGTGGCACTAGTGGGAGTGTGGATGGATGTGGAAGTGCCAATCTCAACCAGTACTATTGACAACCTTTTTCAAGATTTTAATCAAAGTTTTGTTAGTGGCTTCTGCATGTCCATTACCTTGAGGGTAATAGGGCATGGACCACCGATGTTGCATATGGAAGGTGTCACATACCTCTTTTATAGCCTATTTTTTGAATGCTTTTCCATTGTCGGAAATGATAGTAGAGGGGATGCCATATCTACAAATAATATGGTAAAGGATGAATTTGGATATCTAAGTATCCATTATCTAGGAGAGTGGTATGGCTTCCACCCACTTAGTGAATTACTCAGTGGTAGTGATAATGAAGGTGTGGCCATCAGAGGATGGAGGATATATCTTGTTGACTAAATCAAAATCCCACTAAGAAAAAGGCCATGGTGCTACAATGGGTTGTAGATCTTAAGTAGGAGCATGTATCAGATCTGCATGTTGCTGGCAAGGTAAGCATTTCTTCATGAATTCACAAGAGTCATGCTCCAATGTAGGCCAATAGTAACCAGCCCTAAGAATCTTCTTAGCTAAATCCATGTCATTTGAGTGGGCCCCATAAACACCACTATGTACTTCTGTAAGCGCAGTGTGAGCTTCAGCTCCATTAAGACACTGAAAAGAGTTCCATCATATCAGCGATGATAAAGAGTATCACCTATGATGGTATATCAGGATATACATTGGATGAATCACTTGTGTTGATTGCAGATAAGGTCAATGGGTAGGATTTTTTCATGAAGATAAGCATATATCTCATGATACTAGGGGAAGGCAAGACCTACAATTTCACACACCATCTCATTCTCAGGGATGTCATATGCAAGGATTAAAAGTTGTTCAACCAGGAATTCACACTTTGTCTTATCCTTGGGCATGTCAATTAAGGAACCAATTGTAGCCATCACATTAGCAGCTTTGTTTTGTATTCTAGGGATCTAGTCAAACTAAATAGAGGTGAAAGACTTCTTAAAGTCATCGACCATGCGTTTATAAGGTAACAGCTTCCCATCCTTTATTAAAAACTCATCATTGACCTATTTGATGACTAATTGTGAATCACCGAAGACCCTTAAGTGAGTGTTATTTCATTTTATTGTGATTTTAAGGCTAGTGAGAAGAGCTTCATATTCAGCTATATTGTTTATGCACAGAAAGGCCAATCTGAATGACTTTGGGATATAATCACCTTGGGAGTGACAAACAAGATTCCTGCCCCCAATCTGTTATGTGTGTATGACCCATCAAAGTATAGTGTCCATGTGGTGGCTTTTGCTATTGTAAGGACCTCTTCATTAGGAAATTTTGTTACCAAACGATGTGCATCAACCAGGGGAGCATCAGCTAACTAATTTGCTATCACATGTCACTTAATAGATTTGAATTCCACATATTCTATGTCAAACTCACTCAACAACATGACCCATTTAGTCATTCGACTAGTCAAAGTTGTTTTGGATAGCAAATACTTAATCGGGTCAACTTTTGATATTAACTTGAAAGGATGACTGAGCTTGTAATGTCTAAGCTTTTGTGAACAAAAAACTAGGGCTAGGTAGGCCTTCTCCATTGAAGAATAGTTAAGCTCATAGCCAACTAAGGTTTGACTGATATAGTAGATCGCTTGTTCTCTGGATGACTCATCATGTTGCCTAGCAATGCCCCCAATGCCACTGAAGTAGCTGATATGTACAATAAAAGTGGCTTCCCTAGGATTGTAAGTATAAGGACAGGAGAATGAGCCAAGTATTCCTTAATCTTGTCAAAACCTTGCTGACAAACAAGATGCCTTCCCCCAATCTGTTATGTGTGTATGACCCATCAAAGTATAGTGTCCATGTGGTGGCTTTTGCTATTGTAAGGACCTCTTCATCAGGAAATTTTGTTACCAAACGATGTGCATCAACCAAGGGAGCATTGGCTAACTAATCTGCTATCACCTATCACTTAATATATTTGTAGTCCACATATTATATATCAAACTCACTCAACAACATGACCCATTTAGCCATTCGGCTAGTCAAAGTTGTTCTGGATAGCAAATACTTAATCATGTCAACTTTTGATATTAACTTGAAAGGATGACTGAGCTTGTAATGTCTAAGCTTTTGTGAACAAAAAACTAAGGCTAGGCAGGCCTTCTCCATTGAAGAATAGTTAAGCTCATAGCCAACTAGGCTTTGACTGATATAGTAGATCGCTCGTTCTCTGGATGACTCATCATGTTGCACTAGCAATACCCGCAATGCCACTGAAGTAGCTGGTATGTACAATAAAAGTGGCTTCCCTGGGATTGGACGTATAAGGACAGGAGGATGAGCCAAGTATTCCTTAATCTTGTAAAAACCTTGCTGACACATAGGATCCCACTTGAAGGATGTATTCTTTCTTAGGAGGTGGGTTAATGGTTGACACTTATTAGCTAACTGTGCTATGAACCTTTTGATGGACTATAGCTTACCCTGGAAAATCCTTAACTATTTCAGGTTGTGAGGTGGAGGTATATCCATAATTGCTTTGACCTTGGTCAGATCCACTTCTATACCTCTCCTAAAGACAATGAAGCCTAACAACTTTCCTGAGGTAACCCTAAGCACACACTTTTTCAGATTGAGATGAAACTTGTAGTGCTCTAGCCATTCAAAGGTCTTCCTTAGGACTACAGGGTGTTCTAGTTTGGTTCTTGATTTTCCTAATAGATCATCAACATAGTCTTCCATGATGACGTGGATAAGATCATGAAAGATGACGGTCATTGCACATTGGTGGGTTGCCCCTAAGGGCATAACATTATAATAGAATGTACCCCAAGGTGTAGTGAAGGATGTTTTATGTTGATCTTTAGGCACAATCTTAATCTGATTATATCCAAAAAATCCATCCATGAGAGATAGCATCCTATGCCCAGTAGTGAGATCAACCAACATGTCAATGTTTGGCAAGGGGAAACCATCCTTAGGACAGGCCTTGTTGAGGTCCCTGAAATCTATACAAACTCTGATAGTGTCAGTTGGTTTGGCTACAGGTACTATGTTTGAGATCCATTTTGAGTATTTGATTGGCCTTATGAATCCAACTTCCAATAATTTCTCCAACTCTTTCTTAACCACCAAGGCTACTTGAGGGTGCATTTTCTGAAGCTTCAGCTTACTCAGTTTTGCATTAAGATGCACATCTAGATAGGGTACCACCAAGGAAGGGTCTAATCGAAGCATGTCTAAATATGCCCATGCGAAATTCATTTTTCCTTCCTTAAGGAGTTGGACGAAGGTAGAGTGTTCTTCTTCTGAGAGAGGTTTGGCTACATATGTGATTTTGGGATCCTCTTTAGCTCCCAAATTTACCTCTTGTTTTTCCTCGATCAGAATGGATGATCGTTCAGACCACTATGTTCCCACAAGGGGAAGATGAACATCCCCATCTTCAGGCACCTCATTGAGGTTTTCACTGTCAGATACGCCCTTTGTTTTGACTTTTTTTGAGTCAAGAAGTTCCTCAAGGAGGTTTTCACTAGGTGAACCTTTTGGATTTTTCTTTTTCTTATTTTTGCGAGTAGGGCATTCATCTTCCCATAATCCCATGAGGTGTACATAGGTATCCACTAAGGGAAGTGAGTTAATAGGTGTTCTTTCACATAGGTCCGAGTCTATGAGTTTGGGATGGCGAAGGGAAAGGCTGATAGTGCAAACAGATAGGCATTCAAACATGGAGTAAAGGTCTATGTGATCTGTTAAAATAAATATTTGAACAGCTCCCTTCGGTTTTCTTTTTGTGAATGTGTGTGCGTCGGCCTGTGAGTCGCTGAGTTCAGTTGGCTTTCCATCGAGTTTTGATCTCCTGCTGTATGCATCCTCTCTTCGCAGCTTCGGGTAGCGGCTTCCCTTTCGGGTCCTGAGAGGCTGCATTGGGCATCCACGTGTCTCGCTTGCAGAGATTCTTATTTCTTTTTGCCTTGAAGTCTCTTTGAGTTGCGAAAGCCTTCTGTCGGGGCCATCACTTCTAAAGATTGTCAGAGGGACCCACATCTTGCTACGTGGCGGCATATCGTAGGCTTTTCATGCAGAGATGAAATAAGTAGTTGCAGGCTGTGAAATGCTTCCATAGGCCTTCTTTTATTTTGGCGGGCCCTACCTTCTGCCGGGTGGCAGCCGTTCGCAGCCTTTTCAACGCAACAAGGAGGTGAACACCTCAGGCTGCGAAATGTTGCCACATGTCTTTCGCACCCAGTTTAGGCAACTTTCTATCCATATCAAGAAGGACCTCAGCTCATTGGACACTTGTTGCATCTTCGCAATCTCTCGGTAGCAAGGAGAGAGTTTTTCATTCGGGCAGTGACAGGATGCCACGTACCTTACAACTGATCCTTGAGGCGGGCGATAGGCTAGCTGGTGAGATTATATTATTAGATGCTGCTCTTCATGGTTTTTCAAAGCGGTGGATGACACTTGTCACCTCAGGTATGGCTGGGACCACTGCCATCATTGCGAAGGGCATGCCTGCACCTGAATGACCAGATGTTGTGTTCTAGCTCATTGCTGTTGTAACGCCATTGGGAATCTTCTGATTATGGCATTATTACAGGGGATTGTGGGATCTTTTCTGTTACAGCTTTCCAAAGCAGTGGGAGTTTTCTCTCTAGCTATATATATACTCTCTCTGTCAACCAGAAAGGGAGTCCAACAGTAAATAAATCCAAGAGCTTTAAGAAAAAGGATACTGGTTTTAGCAAGAGACACCAGGCCTCTTTTACATGTTTATTTTCAAAAACCTTTCAGACTGTGCCCACTGTTCGGCCTTTCTGTTTTTCATGTTTTGATCAAACTATAAACTGTGCCTTTTATTGTCTTAAGCATTTCATTTGACAAGACTTCTATATATTGAATACAAGCTTGCTTATATAAATCATGTCTAAATGACTCTTCTTAGTAGTAAGGATGTATGTGATATTATTTTATGTCAATAAATGAACTGTTTATGCTATAGCTTTAAGTTTCTGACGTTTTGGAATGTGACAACACCATTTCGGCCCTTAAGTCTATGATTTATCGTGCCCATCAGCAAACTTTGGCGCATCGCCTTAGATTAGATTTTGCTTCGTTATATCTGTTTCATTTTCCCTTTCCAAAAAACCATTATAGAAGAAGTTGGCTTCTATAAAAATCCGAAGGTTACTCAGTTTGGTGCAAAGGGGTCCCCCTTGAACTGAGTTTCCCATAAGGCACTGTTACCTCGTCAATTTTTGGCGTTAACAGTTTGTCCTTTTTCTAGCACGCCTAGTGGGACCCGAACTAATGAACTAGGGACGGTCCAGGCCACAAATCAGTTAGTAACTGTTCCATTCCCACCGCCCCTTTCTCTCACCATGTTGCCGGCTGTGAATAGAAACTATGTAGCATGGGATGCTGGAAGTCCCTTGGTAGCTTCGGTAGCGCCTGCTATTTGGGGCACTATCCCGGTTTCAACCCTGAAAGCTCTTCCTAAATTTTCCGAGGGGGTGATCCCACAATAGTGGTTTACATTTTTTGGCCTAACTGGACACTGATATTTTTTTTTAACACAATCTCCACATTCGGGCACCTATAGCGATTAAACCGTAAGGAATTTCAAGATGATGTAAACTAGAGTCTTTTCACATTTTGTCTGTAGATTCTAAAAATATTTTTTTCAATTTTTTTGGAATTAGATTGCACTTCTTTTTCCATCTCCCACAAAAATTGGTTTTTTTCAAAAAACAGCATTTTTAAAAAGTGACGCACACCGTATAACACATAACTTTTTTTCCATGAAGGATAAAATTCCAATTCTTTCAAATTTATATTTCTAACTCTGATATCTAGTGCTTCCACTTGGTTAGATAGTTTTTTATTGAATATTTTTTCTTTAATCAAGTTTTGAAGTTAATCAAATGACAATTCAGACATAGTGCGACCGTATAACGCATAACTTTTACTATATGTATCGAAATTCTTTTCTTTCTTTTTTTTGTTGGATCAGGGACTCCAATATCTAGTGCACTCATATTTTTAAATTTTTTTTTTTTATAATCTTCTATTTTTCCACTTGTGCACAATAGAGAGTTTTGTTTTCAGTGAAAAACCTATATTTAATAAAACTTAAAAAACAGATAGATAATATAATCAAAACATACTAAAATTATATTCGTTGGATAGCTCGTTTTGAGAGGAACTTGATACTAGTTGGGTTTTTGAGATCTCCATTTTCATTCTGAAATCGAGCTTCGAAACGCAAAATTTTCAACAATCCTGGTGCCTTAGGAAGCAAGGGTGAAAAAAGAGGGGTTCGACCGAATATGTGTTCGGTCGAACATCTTGGAAAGGTTCGGTCAAACCCTAGTTTGACCGAACCACCATTGCATGCAATTAAAAAAACCCTATTAAATGGGTTCGACCGAACATTCCAAGAATGTTCGGTCGAACACCCTATTTTTAATATTAATATACATATTCTTAATTATATTATTTTTAAATGAGAACTTAAATTTGATGGCCATATGACCGTATTTAAAGATTTTTGCAATAAAATACAATCAAAATTTTAAGAAGATTGTAAAAGGAGATATTTTCGATAAACTATGAAAATTTATATAGAATTATAATTATATATATGTTTGACTTATATATAATTTTACATACACTAAGGTATATCATAATGTTTTAAGGGCACCCTTCAATAGATAACCGTAATTAAAAAATTTGTTGACAGGTAAATTCAACCTTCAAATTTAATCCTTTAGAGAGAGAGGGGGTGAGTGGGAGAGAGATAAAGGGTAGGGGGTCCTAGGGTTTAAGGGTTAAGGGTAGAGGAGCTCGAGAGGGAGGGTGGGTAGGAGGGATAGACTTTTTAGAGAGGGGGGGAGTGGGAGAGAGATAAAGCATAGAGGGTGTACAAGGATTAAGGGTAGAGGGGAGACGGGGAGAGGGTGTAGGAGGGAGAGACTTGAGAGAGAGAGGGGGGGAGTGGGAGAGAGATTGCTGGGTAGGGGTGTACAATGGTTAAGGG
>VDFB02353493.1:191649279-191779963 GCA_007258455.2 Sequoia sempervirens | reverse complement strand
TTGGTTCTATACCTTAAAAGATTTAGGCATAAAACTTTTTAAGATGGGAGCTATTCATTGGCTCCTTAGGGGTTCCCCTTCGGGCGTTGATAACTGATATGCCCCTGATTTGTAGCTTGTTGTGATGACAAAGGGTCCCAGCCAGTTGGGTTCAAACTTGCCCTTGCCATTTGGGTTCAAGACATTCTTCTGATTCTCTTTTAGCACCAATTCTCCAACCTGGAAAGTTCTGCTTCTGATTTTCTTGTTGTAGCTCCTTTTCAGTCTATTCTGATACACTTGCAGATGGTTTAAAGCGTCCAGACGTCGCTCATCCAACAGTTCCAGCTCGTTTAGTCTTGAAACTCGATACTCCTCGTCCGTGATGAGGTTTTGCAATGATACTCTGAGGGATGGTAACTCAATCTCAATGGGCAAGATGGCCTCTGATCCGTAGACCAAGGAAAATGGTGTGGCACCAGTGGGTGTGCGGATGCTGGTTCGGTAAGCCCAAAGGGCAGGATTAAGCTGCAAATGCCAGTCACGGCCTGCGTCATTATTTATTTCTTAAGGATTTTGAGGATGGTTTTATTTGTAGCTACAGCAGCCCATTGCAGCAGGATAGTATGGGAATTCAGCGATGTTGGATTTTGAATTTATCACATAAGGTCCACGGACTTCGATTTTTGAATGGTGTCCCATTATAAAGGATAATAGCTTATTGGAACACCATGGCGGCATATGAGATAGTTTAGGATGAAGAACTTTGAGATACGCTCTGTTATGTAGGTCATAGGTATGGCTTCAACCCACTTGGTGAAGTGCACCGGTTCACGGATTATAATGAATTTGGCGTTGGATGAGGTGGGTGTGATTTTCCCAATGAGATCGAGTCCCCATTGTGAAAAGGGCCATGGCGTGACGATTGGATGAAGCTCTTGAGCTGGAGCATGGATGAGGTCCCCGTGTTGCTGACATTGTAGACACCTCTTGACGTATTCATGTGCCTCTCTATCCATGGTAGGCCAGTAATACCCACTCCTCAACAATTTCTTAGACAAGGTCATGCCACTCGAATGAGAACCACAGATGCCGTTGTGCACCTCAATTAGGGCAGCCGAAGCCTCCTCAGGGTTAAGACATCTTAGTAAGGTTCCTTCTATGCTTCTGCGATAAAAGGTTTCTCCTAAAATGACAAAACGAGATGCTTTCTTGATAAAGGTTCGTCTAAGGCTTGAACGCAAATCGGCGGGAATGATACCTATCCTAAGGTATGTGTAAATGTCTTGGTACCACTGATCATTTGGACCAATGATTTCACCCACAAATTCTGACTCTGGTACCTTGAATGCTGGTACGAGAAGTTGCTCTACCAAGAAGTCATATTTTGGAACATTTGGAGGGATCTCTAAGAGTGATCCAATAGTTGCCATTGCGTCTGCTGCTCTATTGTTGGTTCTTGGTACTTGCTCGAATGTGATGTCAACAAAAGATTCCTTGAGATTTTCCACCATCCTTTTGTATGGAGTTAGCTTATCATCCTTTGTTTGGTACTCATTGTTCACTTGATTTATGATAAGCTGTGAATCTCCATATACCTTCAATGCCATAATGTTCCACTGTACTGCTATCCTGAGACCTATAGTTAAAGCCTCGTATTCTGCCATGTTGTTGGTACAAGGGAATGCTAGTTTGTATGATCTTGGTATACAATCCCCTTGTGGAGTGATGAAGAAGATACCAGCTCCTGAACCATGTTGTGTGTAGGATCCATCAAAGTATAGTTTCCAATGAGTAGCTATGTCAATGTTGAAAATGGATTCATCTGGAAATTGTGAAACAAGTGGGTTCTCTGCATAGATAGGTGCATCTGCCAGTTGGTCTGCAATGACCTGTCCCTTGATTGCCTTGCGCTCCACATACTCAATGTCATATTCTGATAATATCATTACCCACTTAGCCATTCTTCCTGTAAGCATTGCCTTTGAAAGAAGATACTTTAAGGGATCAATTTTAGCTATGAGTTTGATCTTATGTGCCAACATGTAGTGTCTGAATTTTTGGGATGCAAACACCACTGCTAGGCAAGCTTTTTCAATGAATGTATAGTTTAACTCTTGGCCCACCATTGTACGGCTGATGTAGTAGATGGCTCTTTCTATTCCATTTTCATCATGTTGTGCTAGGAGAGCACCAAGGGCTGCTGCAGTTGCTGAGATATAAAGGATCAATGGTTTGTTATGAATTGGAGGCCTTAGTACTGGAGGTGTTAACAGATATTCCTTGATTTTGTTGAAGGCTTGTTCACATTTGTCATCGCATTTGTACGTTACCCCCTTGTGGAGTAGGTGAGAGTAAGGGATTTGTTTGTCTGCTAATTGTGCTATGAACCTGCGAATTGACTGAAGCCTGCCTTGGAGACCTCTCAGTTGTTTCAATGTCCTAGGAGCTTCCATTTCAAGTATTGCTTTCACCTTTGTTGGATCAATCTCAATGCCTCTCATTGACACTATGTAGCCCAACAACTTTCCTGATTGTACGCCAAAGACACACTTCTTGGGATTCAAACGAACCTTGTATTCTTCTAGTCTGTCAAAGATAGCACTCAAGACTGATATATGATCCTTCCTCTTTTTGGATTTGCCCAAGATGTCATCGACATAGTCCTCAACTATTTTGTGGATCATGTCATGGAATATTAGTGTCATGGCCCTTTGGTATGTGGCCCCAGCATTCTTTAAGCCGAATGGCATTACGTTCCAGCAGTATGTTCCCCATGGGCAAGTGAAAGCCGTCTTGTGTTGATCTTCTTTTGCTATCATAATCTGGTTGTATCCTGAAAATCCGTCCATAAGTGATAGCATCTCATGCCCTGCTGTCATGTCTACTATCATGTCGATGTTGGGGAGTGGGAAATCATCCTTGGGACATGCTTTGTTCAAATCTCTGAAATCCGTACAGATTCTTATGGCTCCATCAGGCTTTGATACGGGTACCAAGTTTGATACCCATTCTGGATAATCAATTGGTCGAATGAATCCAACATCTAATAGCTTTTTGAGCTCTATTTTGACTAACAAAGCAATTTGAGGATGCATTTTTCGAAGCTTCTGTCTCACAGGTTTAGCTTCAGGATAGACTGCCAAGTGATGAACCACTACCTCTGGATCCAATCCTGGCATATCAGCATAGGTCCATGCAAAATTTATCTTCCTTTCCTTTAAGAAGGTAGCCAACTCCTCTTGTTCTTTGCATAATAATGCCTCAGCGTAGAATGTAATATGAGGAGTTTCTTGTGTTCCCAGATTGATGGGGTTGCACTTTTCTGCTAGCATAGCTGACTTTTCTTGGTGTATAGCTGTAAGAGGAAGATTGAATCCCCCATCCTCAGGTGCCTCAGAGAGGTTTTCACCATTGGATGCATCCTTTCTTTTTACTTTTTCAGAGTCAGAGAGTGCCACAAGGTGGTTTTCACTCAAGGACTTGGAGATTATTCTTAATTTTTTATTTTTGCGACTGAGGGATTCAATCGTTTCTCCATAGTATGCATGTGTATCCAGCTCTATGATAAAACATGCCTTGTGATCCCCACATGGAATGCCATCCCTAAGTCCCATGAATTCTGAGAGCGCCTCATCGTTTTCAAACATGTCAAGAATTGGTGGTCCTCGTTGGTCATAATCAATCAGTTGGGGATAGACTAATCGGATTTCATTGCTTTGGTTTTCAGACTCATAAGATAAGGTGCTAATCATAAGTACATTAGTATCCTCAAACAGCAAAGGTAATCCTATTTCTGGTGACTCAATTAAATCAGTGGGCATTCCTAAAGTCATGGAGGATTGTGGAGTAGTTATGGATTCCTGAGGAGGCATTCGGTTCTGTCTACCATGGGCACCTCGACCAAGTATAGTTACCTTAGGAGTAGGATGACTAATGCCAAGATTTTTTATTTGCTTCTCAGGTATAATGGGTATTACACGCCCGTTATTATCTTGGCCTAACCCTTGGTTCCGGTTATAGCCCATCAAGAGCATCATCTTCATACCTTTGTTTCGTTCATCCATAGGCAATTCAACTGCTGGTATATCATCTCGATAGAGGAGATGAGATAGGTCCCCCTCTAATGTTTCCTGACCAAGATCTCCTGCACTTGTGAAGGTGGGGTTTCGTTCATAGGAGCCTTGAGATGTTGAAGCTTCTTGTGATTGTGGTCGTCCTCTTGATCTAGGACATTGTGGTAGCTCTCCTACTACAAAAGCATTCTTAGGCATTGAATAGTTTCCACAACCATCATCTTGTATTATGACTTTGATATCAGAAAAGGTGGGGATGGCGGGGGTGGAGGGTGTCTCTGTCACAGAAGTGAGAGTGGCGGGATCCACGTAAGGTGTTGATGGGCCTTCATCGTTCTTGGGTACTTGCGGGATCTTGTAGTATTTTGCCTCTAGATTTTTGCAGTAGGCAAATGGCTCAGGATCTCCATGGATAGTAACCTCTTGCCCTTCATGTGTGAATTTCACACATTGATGAAAGGTTGAAGCTACAGCTTGCATTGCATGTATCCATGGTCGCCCTAGGAGAATGTTGTATGGTAAATCGAGGTCCAAGACCTGACAGTTGGTTTGCATGATGGCGGGTCCAACCTGAACAGGAAGCTGAATGGTGCCTTGGGATACCCTTTCCTGGTCATCGTATGCTCTTATTGTGATGCCTTTTCCTTTGTCAATTGAATCCTCTGAAATGTTCAAATTCTTTAGAAGCTTTAAGGAACAAATATTTAAGCCTGCTCCTCCATCTACCAAGACTCTCTTGACTTTCTTTTTATTTACGTACACCTCCAGATGAAGCGCACGGTTGTGAGATGGTTGTGTGGGGAAATCTTGTTCAGAAAATGTAAGAATGTTAGGTGTGGTGATACTTGCGACCATAGCTTGGAATTGTTCTGTATCTAGATCTGCGGGGACAGTAGATGACGCCAAAGCTTCTTCTAGAATCTTTTTGTGTGCAGATGATATTTTGAGTAACTCCATGATGGAGATATGTGCAGGGGTTCTTTTTAATTGATCCAAGACATTATAGCCACTAGGGTTAGACCTTGGATTGGATGTGGAATTTCTACTTGGTTGGGATGGTGCTGCAATGGTAACCTTTCCACCTCTTGTGGTGACTCCACAATCGGCTTGGGCCCCTTTGATGGTGATGACTCCACAAAACTCATCTAAACAAGCAACAACACCCTCGTATGTGTGGTTGACATTTTTATAAGCCCCTTTTCCTTTGTCTTGATCTTTGTTTCCTTTGTTGCCATGATTCGGCATCGGATTCGTGTAAATCTTGAGATCTTTGTTTCCTGATGGTGCTTCCACATCTATGATTTTGTCATCTATGAGGTCTTGAATTAGATTTTTGAGCCTCATGCAGTTGTTTGTCGTGTGTCCCTTGAGTTTGTGGAAGTCGCAAAGATAATTCTCATTATACCATGGTGGCTTGACCGATGGTTCTTGATAATTATTATGTGTAGGGACCGTTATCAATTTTTCATCTACCAATCTTTTCATGATTGCTTCAGCAGGTTCCCTAAGGAGTGTGTATTTTCGTTTGGGGAAGAACTTGTTTCGCTGTGGTTCTCCTTGATTATCAGTGTTGTTTGTGTTTTGGTTATGGGATGGTTGGACCACAGTATTGACTTGTCGATTGCTTTGATTGGTATTTTGGTGTTGTTGTTGTTGGGATGGTGGATTGTTCTTCCGTGGGGCACTAATGACAACTTTGGCGTCAACGACACCATCATTGGTTACATTACGATTCTTTGCCCATGTTCGTGGTTTTTCATGATAACTGGATGATGAGCGACCTTCTTGATATGATGAAGTTTCTCCCTGTGTGGCAAGGGCTCGTTCGATATTGAGCCCCCTAGGGATCAACTGGTCGTAAGTGGTGATGTTTTGCATTTTGAGGTGGAAGGCCAAGGGCCCATCAAGATTTGCAATGATAGTTCCCACTTGTTGCTCTTCAGGCATGGACCACTTGCTTTGATTAGCTTTGGATCGCCATCGTTGTAAGAAAGCACCGAATGATTCATTTTTCCCTTGTTTGAGAGATGATAATTCCTGTAAGCTAACCTCCATGGGAGTGTTGAAGGAATAATTATGTATGAAGGCATCTATGATTTCTTGGAATTTTTTGATTCCCGAAAGTCGAGAAAACCAATCAATAGCGTTTCCAGCCAAGCTTCTTGGGAATAATCTCATCAAGTACGTTTCGTCGTAAGCCACCTCCATGCAATGTACTTGGAATTCCCTGATGTGATCTTCAGGGTTACCTGTTCCGCGATATTTGTCAAATTTAGGGATCTCAAATCCTTTTGGGAACGGTTTCATTTCTACGCTCCTATCAAATGGATAAGGGCATAGGTTTTTTTGTGGTTTTGGTGTCCTTCCTGATTGAAGGTCAAGCACTTGTTGTGACAGAAATTTTATTTGTGCGGTGACATCCAATTGTGGATCAGGAGGTGGAATGAAGGTGTTCTGGGGGGGTGGAGTGGGTGTTTGAATGGGTGGAATGTTTGCTTGTTGTACCATGTATGCTTTCAACAACGCTTGTTGTTGATCTTGCTGTTGTTGCGCTAATAGAGCTTTTTGTTGTGCTTGCTGTTGTTGGTCCAACAATGCTTGTTGTTGATCAGCTAGGGCTTGTTGTGCTGCTTCTTGTTGCTCTTGGTATTTCTCTAACGCTTGCTGATATGCGAGTTGTTGGGCTGCTTGTTGTTATTACAAGAAATCTGCTAGCGCTTGTGCACCGTTAACTAGGCATCTTGGGCATCTTTGCAGCAATGCGGCTGACTTAATGCGGCTTGTCTGCGGCTTGAAGCTGAGCAGCTTGTGCGGCTTGTGCAGCAATGCGGCTTGAAGCGGCGAAGCGGCTTGTACAGCAATGGAAGCTTAGCTGACTTAATGCGGCTTGTGCTTCGTTGTTGTTGTTGCAACAAAGCTTGGAGCTGTCTTTGCTTGTTGTGCTTGTTGTTGTTGCAGCGATGTTTGAGCTTGATTTTGCTGTGAAGCTTGAGAAGCGTGTGTGGCTATAGGTGCTTGCTGAATCGTTTGATATTGTTGGAGCAATTGTTGGTATGCTTTGAATGCAGCATTGTAATGGCTTACTTGGCTTGGTCGCAATGGTGGTGGTGGTGGGATCGGAATTGTGTTGGCAGTTTGAGATGTGCTTAGAGCGATGGTGGTGGTGGGAGGTTGCGATGTAAGGGGTGTGATGGGGGTAGTGGAAGTTTGAGGTATAGTGGATGTAGTGGTTGGAGTGAATGTGGTGATAGGTGCATTTGGGATGGGTGAAGTGATAGGAATGGTGGGACTAGGTGAAGTGGTAGGAATGGTAGAGATGAGCGAAATAGTGGGTATTTGAAAGACCGTATTTTGATTAGCTATCATGTGTTGGTTTGATGTGGATGGTGTGTTTGAAAGATGTGATGTACCCCCTTGGTTGGATGAATTGATTTGGATGGGGCGATTTATGTTAGGGAAAGGTGGAAATTTAGGTAAAGGGGAGATCCCTAAACCAAAATATGGTGTTGACGTGGTGGGAGGTGTGAATGGTTTGAATGGTGGAAAATTTTCTTGTGCAAATGAAGAGACAAATCCATAGGGTCTCTCTATTTCGGATGAGCTTGCTTGTACCAAAGGTCTAGACACTTGCGTGTCAAGAGAAAATGATGAGGTGGTATGGTAAGGAACCTCAGATGTATCGATAAATCCAAGTGGGTTGTAAAGTGGATTTTGATGCGTGTTGAAGAGGGTATCATCCTCGTTGATAGTAGGTTCTATGGTGGTAATGGAAGTGGTTGATTGTGGAAGGGTGTTTTGGTCATTTGGTACAAGAAGCTCATCCTCAATAGTGTTGAGAATTGATGGATTTATTTTATCCATTGCGCGAAGAAACTTTTGTAGTTTTGGTTGTTTGAGCATCTCAAGAACTTCTTCCTCACTTAGTTCTGTTGGTGTGATGTCTTCCACCAAGACCTCTTTTTGTGGTTCGTGTGTAGTGATAGTGAGGTCTGGAAGTGGTGTGTTTTGGATTTCTGGAATGTTTTGGCTTAGATCACTTGTGGTTGATGTTTCTTGATTTAACTCCATGTTCCTCTTGTGTTGTGATCTTGTTTGAACCATAAAAGAGCAAACTAGGATGTGTAAAAGATCAAAGATGTGAAGATGAAAGGTGTATGATATATGGGTGAGAATGGAGGTTTTGAATTTGTATTGAAAATCTTGATGTGATGCTAGGTACTTTGGGTTTGCTTTGATTGATGTTTGTTTGATGTTTAGACTTTGAATTCTGTCTTTTGAATGTTGATGTTTGAGCAAGAGATATCCCCAAGATGTTTGGATGATGATCTAAAAAGATAACTAATGCTCATAAAGGATAATTTGATTTAGGAGTGAGAATAGGATGTGTCTACTCACAAGCTAACCAAAAGATAATCCAAATTAGTGATGGGAGAAGGATGCATCTATCCACCATTAATTTGAACAAAGTGATAATTCAACTAAGCATGTGCAAAAGGATTCATTCACACACAATTGAGTTGAACAAGTTTGATGTTTGATGTTTGAAGAATTCAAAGTCTCATGTTTGAAAGGTTTTGATGTCTACCAAAGGAGCCTAGCATAGTTGTTTCAAGATTTTCTCAAAATGTTGGTGAGATGTTTATGGTTGATGATGTTTTTGATGGATGAATGTTTGTTTTGATCTTAGAATGACCCTAGTTTAGACTTTTGCTTAACAAGACCAAGGTATTGAAGAACGTGTTATGCCCTAAGCAAGGTACCCAATCCCTTGAAACAATCTTGGATTTTGTGTGTAGTAAAATGAATATAAAGTGGGGTTGTCTCTTGAAGCATGTCTATAGAAATTAGCCAACAACTTTTCTCTAAAATCATATAACCTTTTGAGTCTTTGTTGATGTTGTTTTGGGCTAAGTTTCTTTTTCTTGGTTTTTTGTATCTTGATCTTGTGAGAAATCATTGAAAAGACATGTGTGGGGCTCAATTGCTTATCTTTGCTTTTAATGACTTCTTTTTACCAAATGCACTTTCTTGATTATGTTTCAAACTAAAGATGTCCTATGTCAAAATTCCTTTTCTTCCCACAAAGTGTTGTGTGGGAGTTCCAAGAAATTGAGGCAAAGGGATTTCCTAGGTTAACCCTAGTTAGAGCAAATGACGACATAAATTCAAGTGATGAGAAACCTCTAAGGACATAATCCCAAGGGAAGGCAACAACACTTAAATTCGTCAAAAGGTATTTGCTCTATCCAAAGGGGTTTGAAATTTGCATGATCATGTTTAAGTGTTTGTTTTTCCAATGTTTACGAACAAGCATGTGTTTTTGTAACCCAAAAGCATGTACAATCCTATGGATGTGTAAGACAATATTTGTTGGATTCCCACTTGGACAAGTCCAGCTACGCTTATCTCTAGTGGATGGTTAGATGCTTGACCCAGCTCCCGGCACTCCTTATCACGGAACGTGAGCACCAACACCCATGAGAGCTCCATGGCATGCTTTCCATCTCTACTAAAGAGTAAAAGGTGTGGGGAGCGACCGTTCTTGCACCAACAAAATGATTAAGGATTTTGTAGATTCTAGCACATGGGTTCTACAAGTAAGGACTCCGTTAGTAGGAGTTGACCCAATGTGGCAGAGTCCCCACTTCGGATCCATCTTGTCCGAGTCAGCATTGATATTAAGCGTTTCTTCCTAGTAAGACTTTCCGTCAGAGTTGTTGACCCAATGTATGGTCCCCTCGGATCCATCTTGTTCCGGAGTCAACCGCTGATATTGGCGTTTCTTCCAATATCCACATTTATATCCCGGCTGGAAATACTCTTGGCTTTAGAGTGTTACCGGTTGAGCCGTTCCCTGGGGTGATTACTTTTTCCCACAAGGCGGGCCCTCTAAGATAAACAAAAGCGAATGAAGAACAATATTCGTAACTCGATCAATCCTTGTAGGCAACAAGGAGAGAGAATGTACGCAACAAAGTCCCCACTCACACTCGCACAATAGTTTGTTCAATTTTAAGCCCAAATCGAAGTGTGGAGGTGATTGTTTTATCTCAACCCAAAGTCATGGAAAAGACCTTTTGATTCTCAAGATCGCTATAAAGCGTGAGAGAAGCGCATACGTCCTTTTCCAATGGCTTTAGTCTAAGTAAGCCCTCACAAACAAACAAAACTACACTTGTTCTTTTTAAACCCTCAAATGCAATGATGATTTCGTTTTAAAGCACCAAATGAAGTGTGAGAAATTGCCTTGTTCAATTGTTAATCCAATAAACCAAATCTAGTAAGTTGTGATCCTAAAGTTCATTTTAGCCTTTGCAAGAAATGAAAAAGGTTCCTTTTAAGCCCAATTGAAAACTAGTGTCCTAAGAAAGAGAAGGATGACAAATTCTTTGAAGAAGTGTTAAACAAACACTTAAGTGTTAAAAAACACTTTGATTAGATAAAATATCATCTCCATGCTCCTCTTTCTTTCGATTTCAATTTCCAACCTACAAAAGTGATCAAAATATTAGATGAGATCAAAAGAAACAAAAGGATATAGGGGTTAGATAAACCATTTACCAAAACACCCTAAAACTTAGCCAAGTTATCATGTGTTTACTTTAAATGTAAATTTGAAAATTTTAACTAATTTAAAGTTAACAAACACCTACACCATTGGATAGCTTGTGAAATTCTACCCTATTTTAAAAAAAAAAGCATCAAAAAAGACCTACGTATGACCAAGATATGGTCATTTTAAAATTGAATCTAAAAACACTAAAATAGTGATCATATGCGGGTTAATGAATAGTGCTGTCACAAAACAGTGAAATTTTATAAAAAAACGTGTTGAATTTGAGGTGTATGCCCTCCTTCTAGCGCCAATATGTGAACCATTTGAATCTATACCTTGCACAAACACAATAAACATGCAAACAATTAGATCAAACACAAGATTAGAAACCAATGATTCCTCAAGAAATCCATTTGAAATTTGCAAAAGATGAGAAATGAAAATGAAGAACACAAATGAAACAATTAAATCATATCTAATGCAAGCAAACTCTTGATCTCTTGAGGGAGTTGGTGCAAATAGGTGTGTGGAGATTTGCCCTTTCCCAACTCCTTGAATGCAAATGTTGATTGAAGATGATTGATCCACTTGATGAAGACTTTGAATGTATGCTCCAAGCTTAAAATCTGCAAAAAAAACCTAGCTATGATTCAATGAGATGGATGAGAATTGCTAAGTATTTTAGCATGGTAACTTTGCTTGAAATGTGGATGATAAAATGAATGGTGAAGCATTGTATTTATAGAATGATAAGTTGAAGAGATGTACAAATTTGATCAATGTGGGACAAAGATTCAACCAATGATATAATGCCACTTGTCAACATGTGAGAGGATGAAGGTTGAGCAAGTTTTGAGGATTGTGCAAGTTTGAAATTTGAATTTGATGAGATGACATGTTTAGGGGGGATGAAAAAATGAGTTAAATGCCAAGTGGGAGACATGTAAGAGACAATGTAAGAGCTTTAAATGCTTTGTTGGATGGACAAGTCCCTTTGGGGGGAGATTTCAAATTTGAGGAATATTCCCACTTAGATGTCTTTTTTGAATGAAAATAGGGAATTATTAAATTAAATAAATGATTTAATTATGCAAGTTGCAAAATCTAGAGGATTTGAGTGATTAGGATTAAATTAATCAGGATTTGATTAATTTAAGGGGATATTTAACTGATTTGACAATTTGATTTAGATTTTTGGATTAATTTAAATCAAAAAGAGAGGAATATGATAAGAGGCTAATTAAATAAAGATTTTGATTTATTTAATTAAAAGGGATGGTGTTAGATTAAATCAAATAAGGTTTTAATTTATTTAATTTAACAGATAGACTCTAGAGATTTAATCAAATAAATTGATTATTTAATTAAATAGGGATAATTAGATCAGATGAACTGATTTAATTAACAAGGGAAAGTGACTTAATTAGACAAAATAATTTATTTAATTAAGAGACGACTATTCATGAATTTAATCAGATAGGGGAATTTGATTAAACAGTTAGACCGAGGGATGATTTAGGAAGAAACGATGTTAGTAGATCAAAGTTAGATGCGCAATGTCAACTTGTACATTTTGCATGTCTACAGGTATTAATAAAAATTATAAGGGTACTTATTCTTCTTCTTATGTACTAGTGATTGAGTTTTATAGAAATTTCTATGGACTAACTAGTATTCAAACTTAGGACCTCCCATTTGGTGTTAGGATGCTCTACTATTGAGCTAATGGCTCACATTGTGATGAGTCTTTTTATGACTTAGGTGTGTATCATTTCTCCAACACACTCCCTTGAGCCACCACATAGGTGTCAAATGCACCTAGATTGGCTCTAATACCATACAAGAATACCAATTATGAGGACCTCCTATAAAAATATGACATGAAAAACTGTGAACAATATTTAAAAGATAATCCATAGTCTATCTTATTATTTATGCATATTTTCTAGGACCACCTATGCCCAAAACACAAAATAGTTTTTGTAAATACACCAATTAGATCTTATAAAATGCATTACTTATATCAAATTATATGGTGAATTAAATATAATTAATGATTACTTTTTCTTTTAGTATGAAAGAGGTTAAATTCCAATATATGTTCTAGTGGGCTTGATTGAGTGACAAGGTGGAGTGATTGTTGTAATGAAGAACTTGCTAGGAAAGCTAACCAAGTTAAAATGTACACCTATACATACATCATTGTGGTAATATAGACCTATGTCATAAAACACAATTGAATCCTATTAGTTCCAAAGTATTTTAGCAAAGAAGAGATAGAGGAATTTCCAACATGAGGCATAATTCAATCATAATATAATAAAACCATTAATCCATAGTTCTATGTATAAATGGACTGTTGTAGAGGAAAATATACACATTTAATTTGCAAGGCATAACTCAACAATATGAAAACATATAGTAGAATATTGTACATTATTCTCAGGATTTTTTCTTATTTGTGAGAAATGCAAACCTTCCATGCTAATTTTCTCTAGAACACACAAATATAGGGGGCAGTGTAATATCCCACCCTTTCCTAAATTTTTCCATAGCTAGTGATATGATAATATCCCAACAACTCTATGAATTTTAAAATTGAATGTTATGGACTATATTAAAATTATTGTGTGGACTAATAAACTAAAGAATATTCTTGATATTTAATTACACGTCTCTTGAGAAAAACAATGATTTAATATCTTATGAGTATTAAATTAGATTATGAGTATAATTTAAAGAATTATAGTCATGATTTTGTAATTGTCATGTAATAGACATAAATATCATTCATTTTGTTGGTAAAACTACATATTTAGAGTAATATTATGAAGGCTAAATTTAAATGGTTTATCTAACACTCAAATAATCATTCTAGACTAATAGTTGATTTAAAATTTCTTTTACAATGATTATTGATTATATTTAATAAAAAATACTTGATATTCCCACCAAGTTATTAAGGGTGCAAATCAACTATTGACATGGACTAAACTATTGCAAACAAGGTAAATATATATAGTAGGAGTATCAACTAATGGTGAGGCACTTTAAGTCTAATCAAACATACAATATACCAAATAATATTAATGAAATAGTGGAGAAAATAAATAAATATTAAAACCTCATGAACACTAGAATTATAATATGGAGAAACCCTTTCAAAAAATCCCACTACTAAAGAGATATGAAACTTTTATTAATATTCATAACAAGATTATAACAATCCAATCCACTCAATCTTCTTTAGTCTAATGTTTTGGCTATTTCTACATAACACTATTTAAACCTTATGTCATACATTAAATTATATATAGAGCAAGGGAAACAAGAAATAATCAATTAATTTATGTAATGAGTGGAAAAAAATCATGGTCCACAAGAAAAGAACCCATGCCCCACTATGCATTGGAACATGTACACAAAATATAAACGAACTAATGATATAGGACCTTAAATCCCATAACCTTGATAGTAACCACTCCCAATACTAGTGCTTTATGATGAAGATGTCAACTACAACAAGTCTCATCTATTATGAAAAGATGCTCCACTCTTCCCAATGTAACTCCTAGTACAATAATCATCACGATCTCCTTATTTAATTTTATTATAATAATATCTTGAGCCCATTGCTTACCTTTTCATTTTTCTCACATATCACACTATAAAATTTTGGAGCTCATTTTCACTTTACGAGAGTCTCTCGAGGGTTTTAATGGTGTCCAAATTGATATTTTTTAGCTTAATGCATCAAGCTCATTAATATTTTTAATTTTAAGAAAATATTAAAATCAAAGCTCTAGACTATAATTTATGCCCTTTAGAAAGAATTTAGAAAAAAACAACATTAAAGATAAGATTTTAAGTGAATGGAACACTAATCCCAACTTACACCAACCAAGGACAAATGGGTATTTAGCTTCATGGAGATTCATTCATGGTTGGTGATGGTGCATGAGTAGGCTAATAGAGGAAGAAAGACCATATGTTCATTAAGAAGAAATTGGGAGAAAAAATAAGCTAAGTTTAAATTTGTAATGATAAGAGGATCTTGATTGAATTATATATATATATAGTTCATATGAGAACCAAGGATAACATACTAGAGTAAATAAGCTTCGATAATAAAGGAATCTTGTAAGTATGGGGAAGAAAAATATATCAAACTAAATGCACTACCAAAAGATAGATCAATTGGGATTTTTTTCTTCAACAATCTTGGAATGAGTACTTGGATGCCTATGTTGTCAAAAGATATTATTATTTTACTATTAATTCTCCTCATGTTGAAATTTCCATGAACTAGTTAGGATGCAAATCTCCACCACTAAGCTACCCACCCACTTTATGACAAGTCAATTTACGATTTAGGTATGCTAAATTTTTTTGACACCTTCTTCACATTGTGAGATATTACCAAATAATTATAATGGTCATTTGGTTTTGTGTGGATCATGAACCATGTAAGGGTGTGTTTATTGATCTTACTCACCAATAAAATGTATGCATTGAATAATTTTGTTTATCATCATTTTATCAACAAGCATATGCATATTTGAGGGTTTATTTAAAATTGACTAATGTTATGTTGATTGAAACTATAGGATACATTATTTTACCTTAATTTTTTGGTCTAAAGATGAGGGAAGTTCTTATTCTATGTCATTCTTCTTCTTTAGATGTATCTCATATTTTATTGGGTATCCATGGATAAAACAATATCAAGAAACATCATCTATGGCATGCCATCAAGGTATCAAATATGTTTGAACACTAGTAAAGAGGTTACAATTGCAAGAGATCCATATATGCCTTTATTTTAGATTAAGTCATTAACCTTAAATAATTTTAAGAACATACATAGGATCTCTATATAAGTGCAATGATTCTTTGCCTAATTTGTAAAATTTTCAAAAGGAATAACAATAGTGGGAAAATCAAGACAAGATGCAACAATTTAGAATTCTTAAAGGGTTTACAATTATTAGAGCCAAAGTAGGTTATATTTTGGTTTTATATTATAAAATGATTCAAGAATCTATAAGGCCAAAATAACCATAAGCATTGCAAACTTTAGTTTAGAAGCATAAGGGATTGGATATTTTCATTCCTAAACATGGTTTTCATTAAAAAAATTACTCATGTAGCAAACACACTATATAATTCACAAAGAAGATTAGGGTTTTTAGCTTCATTTGTTATATGGAGATATTTTATTGTAATGTACGTAATCAATGATATGATTCTTGATTTTTTATAAGATTTAATATTATAACACCTTAACAAATCAAGCTATGACTTTCATGGTTCACTCCTACATGTATGAAATTTGCATTTTCATCTACAAGTTTGACCTTAAATTTGTAGTTTTAAAATTATTTTGTGAGTTTGACCCTACATTTCTAGTCTTTAGAAATGTATTTATCTCCATTTTTTAGACTATGTTGAGAGCCATTATAATGTTTTTTTGCACTAACTTTCGGAGGAAACTCATTTTTCCTTACTCAAACCCTTGGATTATGCAAAACAGGGAAGCAAAATACTATATTAAAAATTCTTTAAAAACTTTCAAACAAGTGCAATTTGAATTCAACAAATTTAAAAAAATTTGCATATAGGGTTTCAAAATTAAACAAATATATGCATTTTGAACTCAAAAACAATGGAATTTTAAATACCTCATGCTCAATAGTCGAATTGGAATGATGAAGTTTGAAGAGAGGACCCGAAAAATGCTTTTTCCGGTGAAAGAAACTTTGTTGGGTCGCCATTCGGATGTTGTTCGCCGCGCGCAGGGAGACAGTGACTTCACTGGAAATTCACAGTAAAAATGAAAGTGAAAGCCTTTTTTCTGATTTTGTCATATTCAAGGGGTTCGGCCGAACCTGGGTTCGGCCGAACCCACTTAAATATTGTTTTTTTAATGGGTTTTTCAATGGTTCGGCCGAACCAGGGGTTCCACCGAACCATATGGCTCAACCGAACCATTTCAATGGTTTGGTCAAGCCATATGGTTCGGCCGAACCCAGTTGATATGGAGAGGGGGAAAAATTCAAAATTTCCTTCCTCTCCAAAAGTGTAAACCACTTATGTGGCTTCACCCGAGGACAACACAAAAATGCCAGCAGAACACTTGCAGGATGTAGCGGATGTATGTCTGGTACACGGTATTACAGCGTAGAATGTAGCCCTGAGGCTCCTCGTTGCGTCCTTCAAAGGCAAGGCCCTGGATTGGTGTCGGAAACTAACTCTGAATTCAATTCGCACTTGGGATGACCTCGGAGATCCATTCTATGAAAGGTTCTCAAATGACGGAGATCGTTCTTCGTTATATTATTAGCTATCTGTCATAAGACGACCGCCCCAGGAGGCCCTGAAAGATTTTAATGCCCGATTTCACTCAAATTGGCAGAGGATTCCTGTGACTATCCGCCCGACTCCAGAACTAGCATTCATATTTTATCTAAAGTTCATTAACCCCGACATTTCTGTAATGATCAAGTCTTTGGGAGGAGCCACTTTACCAGATGTTTATGCTACCACTATCAAAGTAGAGAATCATTTGATAGATTGCGGGAAATTGCCTCCTTGACCTATTGTGTCAATATTTCCTGAGATATCGACCTCTGCACAAGAAGCCGCATCAACCAGTGCGCTAGCAACTCCCCAATCGATGTACTCATATGCAGCCGCTCCTGAAAACTTGGCGTCCACATCGGGTTCTTCCAAGGATGAAATGGGCGACCTCAAGGAGATGTTGTGAACTATGGCGAACGACATAACAACTCTCAAGCGAAACCAAGCAACGCCTCCACGGCCCGCATATCAAAACTATCAAGGTGGGCGGTCTACTTATTAGCAAAATCAATATCAGAGTGTGCCTCGCACTAATCCATCAGCACCGACTACCAACCAAATAGTCCCAGTGCCTATGCCGCTGACAGGTGCGTCGCCAAGCTCAAGTAGAGAGTTAACCGCAGGACAAAATAATCTTATTGATGGCATCAATCCATGGTGTTTCCCCTGCAACGATGTGCATATGCCCTGAAATTGTCTGTGTGGCAACTTACAACTGAAGGTGGCAGAGCAACGCAGCCAAGGTACTACAATAGAAAATGGAGAATACCTATGTACCTCGGCAATGGAGAATACGGTCCTTACCGTGCAAATACAAGGAATGTCTTTAGAACAAGAGTCTGATATTGCTCTTGATCACGCACTCTTCTCCTGGATGGAAGACGAGGAAAAGGTGTTTTCCAATGACACATCTGTAGCCAAAACGTCGCAGGTGCAATCTGACTATAACACACGCTCAAAGAGGAGATTCACCGGTGAGCCTGTTGTTTCACTTTCGGACAGCCCGCAATGTAAAGGCGTGTCTGATCAAATTCCCGGTGCTTCAACCATCTCTTTGCCTTCTCAACCACGGAAGAAGATTATTATAACAAAAGCAAAGGAGCAGAAATCTCTGAGCTCGTCACCTTTTAATGTGGTGGAGCAATTAAAGAAATCATCCGCTAATGTGTCTTTATGGGACATTCTAGCTATCCTAGAACAGAAGACTATGCTACAGAAGGCGCTTCAGCAAGAGATCCACTCAGCACCAACAGAACCGTCTGCCAGTACAGAGGTGGTTTATCAAATTCCACTAGCTAAGGTTCTTGCAGACAAAGTGAAGGAATCCCATGTGGAAGGCGGAGGTAGGCCAAAACCTCAACCCTTCTTCCTGACTCTCATTATAGGGGAAAAGCTATTAAACAATGCCATGATTGATTCTGGTGCTAGTACAATGGTTATGCCAAAACTGATAGCTGAAGCCTTGGGGCTCAGCTACGAACCTATGAAGAAAGGGGTGATGCAACTAGATGGAAATAAAGTTGATACGATGGGTGTCATCAAAGCGCTTCCATTAACTCTATTTTCCTGCCCAAGTATCACGGTCCCGCAAGATACTGTAATCATAGATGTTCCTCCTATGTTCGGTCTCTGTGTATCTCAAGAATTTACTTCAAAGGTGGGCTGATATTTGTCTTTATATTGGTCACATCTAATACTTAGGACCAAGCATGGTGCGAAAATGAAGATAGAATCGGAGGCTCTACATTCTGAACATGTGGCGGATGAGGCCCTAATCAATTTTGAGGCCGCACATACCTCCATCACCAAGTAGGACATGTACAATGTCGAACTGCTAGAGGAGGAGAAGGTGAGCGGAGACCGAAATGATAAGGAAGATGCTCTGTTGAGTGAACACATAAACAATGATCCTTTCGGGAATTATCATGCTACCAGATTGGGCACATATGTGATTTATGATGAAGACCAAGTTCTTCCGAAGGTCATCAAAGTATCTGACGATAACCAAGAAAATGAGCTGTGGACATTGTATTTTGATGAAGCAAGGAGCAAAGTCGGAGCTGGAGCTGGGGCATGTTTAATATCCCCACAGAATGAAAAGTTGTTAAGGTCTTTCCAATTCCAATTCACCTGTTCAAACAACGAAGCTGAATATGAAGGGTTAGTCCAAGGCCTTAGCCTAGCGGAATGAATGGGTATTAAGCAATTGATTATGTTCAAAGATTCTAAAGTAGTAGTTAATCAGGTCCAGGGAATCTCCGCAGCGAAGAATTTCTGAATGAGATCCTATCGGCATCGAATCTGGGACCTGATTGAAGGATTTGAAGCTTTCAACATCCTGACCATTCCCCAAATGCAGAATAGCGATGCAGATTGCATGGCGGTGATCGGTGCTCAGTTTGATCCTGTCTCTGACTTGCTTCGGAACAAATGTTTTGTGTGAGTGCTTGTTTGACCAGCGATTCCCAACAATGATCAGAGTTGGAAAGTATTTGAGAGCGATGAGCACATCGCCTCATTTATCCAACACTCAGGGGAATTTGCTGATCAACTTCAACCAAAGATCGCCGAAGCCTATGAAGGACAAATTATGCAGCTCAAGTCAAATAAACTTCTGAAAGGGTTAGTTACTCTCGAGAATTTTTTCAATTGTAATGACGCCCAAAATGATAAGCAGAAATTCATGGCAGACAAAAGTGATTATGAAAACCTTCGGGTCTCCGATGGCAGGAATCTCCAGGTCGGAAAAGATGTCCCACAGTGAGATAGAGAAAGGCTTATCAATTTCTGTGAAAAATATGGAGTAGTGGCCTGGTCCTACGATGATCTGGAGGGTTATGATCCTGGCATCATTCAACATATTATTGAACTAACAAAAGACACAAAACTAGTCCGACAGAAGCAGAGGCCAGTCAACCCTAAAGTTGAGGCCCTAATGGAACAAGAGCTAACCAAGCTCATTGATTCACGTATTGTCTTCCCAATTAAACATAGTACTTAGGTATCAAATCTGGTACCAGTCCGAAAGAAGAATGTTGATATCCGCTTATGCGTGGACTTTCGAGACCTCAACAAAGCATCTCTGAAGGATCACTACCCATTTCCTTTTATGGAGTCAATCCTCCAAACTGTCGCAGGATTAGAAATGTTCTCTCTGCTGGATGGCTTCTCTGGCTATAACCAGATTTGAGTTAAAGAAGAAGATCAGCACAAGACTACGTTCACCACCAAGTGGGGAACATTTGCATATGCTAAAATTCCTTTTGATTTATCCAATGCAAGGGCAACTTTCTAGCGGGCTATGGACATCGCATTCAGTGAACTAATCAATAAGTTTATTCTAATCTATTTGGATGACCTTACTGTGTTCTCTAAATCTAAAGATGATCATTTTGATCATTTGGAATTAGTTTTTCAAAAATGCCAGGAGTTGGGGGTTTCCTTAAATCCAAAGAAATGCATTTTCGGAGTACCGCAGGGTAAGCTGTTAGGGCATGTTGTGTCTAAAGAAGGTATTTCAATTGACCCTAAACGAGTAAGGGCTATCAAGGAACTTCCCCTTCTGGTAAATAAGAAAGGTGTCTAGTCTTTTCTCGGCAAGGTAAATTTCGTCAGCAAATTTATTTCTGATTTTGTAGGAATGATTAGGCTGATATCTCTAATGCTGAAAAAGGATCAAGCTTTCAAGTGGACAACAGAAGCTCGAGAGGCTTTCAAAAAGGTCAAGGAAGCGATCTCCACAGCCCCGGTGCTGATTAATCCAAATCAATGCAAAGATTTTATAATGTATGCCTTCAGTAGCAAGTCCAATATCGCTACTGTCTTGACTCAAAAAGATGGCGAAGGAAAGGGAGAGAATCTAGTGGCGTTCTATTCCCAAACCCTAGAAGAATATGAGGAAAATTATAACTTCGTTGAAAGACAGGCCTTTGCAATAGTAAAGGGACTTAAAAATTTCCACCATCTAATTTCTTGTAACAAAGTTCTGGTATATGTCGTGCATTCTAGTGTGCGAGAATATATCATGGAATGAGAGATTATAGAAAAAAGGGATAATTGGATTACCAAGATCCTAGAGTATGACATCGAGGTCAGGCCTACTAAGACTATTAAAGGAAGAGGACTGTGTGAGTATATGGCACAGAATGAGGAGGTACCTGCCAAGGAGGAACAGTCGGAACTCGTCCTGATAAATGAATCAAGATTAGAAAATGATTGGCTGACAAATAGAATGAACTTCATGCAAACCGGAAGGTATCCGCCAGGCCTCTCATCCCAAAAAAGAAGGTTCTACCGGCTACAGAATTACAAATATACGCTGATAAAAGGAGTTCTTTTCAAAAGAAATTTCAATGGTGTGCTCCTGCGATGTGTTACTTCAGGGGAGGCGCAGAGGATCCTCGACGCATTTCACTATAGCAACGAAGGTGGACATTTCTCTGCTAAAACTACCGCCATCAAGGTCCTGCAAGCTGGATATTACTGGCCTACACTTTTTAGTGATTCCTACTCTCTGGTAAGGGCTTGTAAAAAATGTCAGTTCTTCTCTGACAGAAGGAAAAATTCAGTGATGCCCCTCAAACCTATCATGGTAGATGAACAATTTGCACAATGGGGCCTGGACTTCATCGGAATGATCAACCTGGTTTCTAGTGCCAGACATAAGTGGATTTTAACAGCTACTGACTACTTCACAAGGTGGGCAGAAGCTGTTCCCCTTAAGGGGGCAACAGAAACAAAGATTGTAGACTTCCTTGAAGCACTGGTGACAAGGTTCGGCCCTCTAAAGACAATCATTTCGGACAACGCCAGAGCATTTCTAGGTACAAAGGTATGTCACTTTGCATTAAAAAATGGAATATTCCTTAAAACATCATCAAACTATTATCCACAGGGAAGTGGCCTAGCCGAGTCGACAAACAAAAGCTTAGTCCAACTCCTTAAAAAGGTTGACTCAGAACACCAGAGGGAATGGCATAAAAATCTTTGAAAAGCACTCTAGGCCAACCGCATAACTCCTAAGCAAATCCTCAAGACTTTGCCCTATGAGCTAGTATATGGGAAGGAGGCGCTGTTACCTATCTCCATGGAGATCCTAACAATACAGTTACTGAAATCCCTTAAGATAGAACAAAATGGAGCCATGGAGATTCGGCTTGCCGAACTATTGAAAGTACAAGAAAAAAGGGAGAATTCCCTAATAGCAATGACAAGCCGTCAACAGGTGGTCAAACGATGGTTTGACAAGAAGGCTTCCGACCAAGGTCTGAAAAGTGGAGACTTAGTGCTAAAATATGACAGTAGGGCTGCAAAGTCAGGTCAGCATGGTAAATTTGATAGCCTATGGGAGGGACCCTTCAAAATTATTCGGGCCAGGCAACACAATGCTTTTGAGCTAGAAAATATGGAACAAGAGCCGTTAGGAATCCCGGTCAATGGGATTCATCTTAAGTTGTTTCATTAGGCATTATGTTCTACCTTGTACAGTTGTAAATAACGTTTTTGTTTCCTTTCCTGTGTGGCCTGTTCTTTTTCTAAAATCAGTTGTCTTTCTATGCATTTGCTCATCGTCGTTGGCGGGTAAAACACTAAAGTTGCTTTACACAAAATACACTCATGCAGGGAGAAATAGCATGCAAAACTAGCAAATCTAGAAAATTTTAAACATAGAAACAAAACAAAACAAAAAAAAGAGCATGGATTTTCCTTAAAATGAGAAGTATATATTTATATATATGTTCTTTAGTTACAAAATGTACAAGTATCTAGGTACATTATATATACGATAGCCTTTTATCAGGCTCATCTAAAACAGGAAAGTTACATGTTAAGCAAGCAGGCAAGGGAGTTATCTATCCAAAGGAATGGCTGGCAGCAACTGACACATTCACTGCAGCGTCTGCTTCTTCCTCGTCCACGGGCTCGTTGGTGGCACTGGTAGTATCATTTGGCACAACCACCAGTGGCAGTGGGAACACCAGGTTCCTGAAGTCAGTGTACTAGTCTACGTCATAGAAAGGTATCACGTTGTAGCTCTGAAACAAGAAGTGAAGGGCCTAAGTAACCCTCTGCTGGTCCTAGTCACGGGTCTGTAGGCAGAATCCGCTAAGAAATGGCAACCAAACGACAAAATCTTCTTATTCGATAAAGCGACGCAGGTCACTGGCTGTTGGCAGGCCTATCCCATATGCAGCATGTGTAATGACCTCACCAAGCCCATTCAGGTATTTCTTCGGGAAGATTTCCTTCACCAGCCTCAGGATAAGTGGCCGGGGAACGCTGATGTCCAGCATGGATGCTACAAAGTGTGAACATATGTTGGTATTCACCCTATACTTATCCTCATATTCTATGCAATCCTTGCCTAGGACCCACTTAATAGCTACTAGAACCAGCGAATGCTTGTTCTTCGTCATCCTTTTCAGCCTTCTAGTGGAGATCTCACCTAAGAATGTCGTCTGTGATTTAAACGAGGTTAGGTGAATTGGGGTATCCATTCATCCTGACACTGTCCCTAAGTCTCCTAAGATAATGCCGAATTTTCTCACCACCTAACCTATGAAAGGACTTGCTTAGCAATCTGCTACTGACCTATCACCTCTTAAACACTAAGTATGTTTGCTCACTATCTACTAGCTTATTTATAGAAAAATTGACAAGACATATGCCAATCCGCCTCTAAGAAACGTGAGGTATGCTGGCTGCCATCTCGAAGGCCGAGTCTGTGTTTGTTCACATTTTGGGCTGGTACATGCATTATAGCACGGCTCAAGGTGTGCTTAATTAAATGAAGTTGATTAATTAGCTTTAGATAGGTGGCACTTGTTGGTGAAAGGACGTGTTGCCATAGGCTATTGTGTCATATCTCAAGTGCATCCTAGAGCCCAAGGCGATACTCGTATCTTTTTCAGGTGGTGATCGTTTTCTTGGCGTAATCATTCTGGCCAGGATATTAATTGCCAGCGCATGTTAATGCAGGGTTAGAAGGCCAGTTGCAAGCTCAATTTCCAAGGAAATCAAGGCATATCACACGATCTCTTAAAAGTAATGATGAAATCCGGCCATCTCAAAATAGCAATCAGTTCATCTTGCACAAGTTGTAGGATTAACAGTACATGCCAAATTAAATGCAAAAGGCTTGCTTTCGCCTACCACCTTGGGAAAGGTTGCTATTATTGCAACAAAAAGGCTTAAATATTTCAAAGGATTTTACAAGTGCAGGGAAGTGCGAAGTGTTTTCGGTCTGTCTATCTAGAGCAAGCAAATTCGCAGGCCAGGAGCTTACAAATTCTGCAAAGAAAGAAAAATGTCAGAATCTTCAGCCCAGCAGATGCAGGAAGAGATCAGCCAGGAACTATTCATGGCTATTCATTCTTCGGCTGAGGTATACGTGTTTAATGATGTAGCATATGCCACGCCTGGTATACTCACGAAGACAAGAAGAGCCCACACGGAGGAGCTGGATAGACCCAACAAATGGAGTCAGAAAAAGGTTAAAGAAAAATGGGATAATATCTGTGACCCAAAGCTTGCAAAGAACCCTAAATCTCTCAGAGAGGCGGCTTGTGCAAGGTTATCAGCAGCAAGGGCAGACCAATCTATGGTAGGTAGAGTCTGGTATAGCGGTCTCCCACAATACATGGTCCCATTGGTGCACTATTGCCCGGAGGTGGTCGACGCGGCTTCTCAGCGCTATAATCTAGATACCCACTGCATTGAAGGTCACAATTTAAGGGTTCATATCAGCCCAGAAGCTATCTGGCACATGTTATGTATCCCGGATCCAAGCAGAAGGAAGGAGACTATCGAGCCTTTTCACCCAAGCAAGGGGGAGGAAATATGGAAGAAAATAAAAATTGGCTCCAATTTCTTGTTAGAAGAAACTAGTAAGAAAGGTATCGCGTTCGCTAAAGCACCAAGTATCCCATTATCACGTGGTTCATTCCGCGATGATCTTTAGGACCCCATGTCCATGCTGGCATTTGTTTGTAGCCGAGACTCCAATGAGAAGATCGAGGCTTTTCAGCTGGGCCCTATAATACAGTTTCGCAAGCAGCATGAACACTTCTGGTATGATTTTGTTGAGTTTGTGGTTGAAGAAATGATACATCAAATGTAAATTTATTAGGCGGAAAAGAAGTTTAGATTCCTTTCCTACCTAGTCCACATGTTTTTGCATCAGAATCCGGATTTCTTCGCCCGATTTCTTCCTCTATCAATTTTTGATGAGCAAAACAAAAGAAAGCTGGTGTCTACATGGACACCTTTCCTTTCCGCAACATATGACTATTATGCCTTCGCGGACTATTTCATAGCCTGGTTTTGAATGATTTGATCGGAGAAGGTGATATCGTCTGGCTCACCATAGAGCAGACTAGATTTATGCAAGGCTACACCCCTGCTTATGACTAGTTCTTAGGCAAGGATTTCACAATCCTTCGAATGCGGGGTTTTACTGGCAAACATTTCCTGCTCCTAGCTTGCGTCACCAATAGAGTGCTCGCGCTAGAGGTTTTCCGACAAGTGTGTGTCATTGATTTCACCTTTTATAGCAGCAAAAGTGTCAAGAAGAAGGGATTCTTCACTTGTCCGAAGAGTTTCAAGTCGGTAACGCTGGTTAAAAAATAATCGCACAAGTTGTTAGAAGAGAAGTTGGCACATCTAGGGTTGGTACTGGTAAATAATAACTGAGAGTACAACCTTTTCAATGACCTGCCAGAGCCACATATGAAGGTTACCCATGTTCCCCGACCATACTAGGAGAAGCGGGTTAATACGCGGACTGATAAAGAGGAAGATTTTGTTGAATTAGCGCAAATCCCTACACTGAATACCAGAGGTCTATGGCACAAGTTCTACTTTCTTGTGGCCGTAGCCAGGGACAATCTTCTAATGGAGTGCAGCATGTATAACAAGTTGAAGAGGGGCAAAGAATGGAGCGATGAAAAGATAAGTGCTTTTTAGAAATATCGCCAGAAAATAGCGCAGTTGGATGCTCATTATAATCAATTGAAAGATGACCAGGAATTTGATAGATGGTGGAATGAAGGCCACCCCAGCCCGAACTCTAGTGTTGACAGGAGCGAAGAGGGAGAGGGATCCAAGGAGCATAAAGAAGAAGCGGCGGTATCATCCTCTTCGGTGCAAAAGGGTGAGGCTTCCAAGCAAACCACCTATGTGGCCACTAAAGTACATTTTAATATATCAAGGGGCTCACTTACACGCACTTGGGCCGCTAAACCGTCCCGGCTAACGCCTCATCAGAAGGATCCGATTGTCGAGGTTAGTGAGGGTCCGTCTGCAAAAAGATAGTGCATGGAAAGTATTATCGGAGGTGTTTTGCAAGAACCCGTCAGAGGAGAAGTGTCCGCTGCTAGCCAAATGCCAGAGTTTTCGGAAGAGTCACAAACAATCCTGGAACCACCACCGACCAGTCAACAGGTACATTTCGCTACTTTTTCTCTTGCATCTCATTCCTTCGTATCCGCTCCTGCTCTGTTGGCAACTCCTGCCATAAGCCCGAGCCCTCCACCTTCTGCTTTTGGTCCAGCTCATTCGGCCGGATTTGCCTAATTTTCACAAACCCAACCGTTTATAATTACTCTGAGTATGCTCACGCCTACTACTGCCGCTCAGTCTTTCCTCACCTCACTTTTGGAAAATATTCCACCTATCAGTCCCCATTCTTTTTCTGCTATGCTTACTGATCCTTTTCCATTGCAATAAGCCGATACCCAGTCAGCAACTATCCTTCCCCGGCCAATTAGCCTTACGACTAAATCTCTGATTCAGCCACTACAAATGCCTAGCCCTGCTGATAGTTCTCAGGCCAAGCTATGGAATGTGCCACACTTTTCTCTGCAAACTGTCACTCTCCAGAAGAAGCAAATGCGTGCGCCTATGAAAATTATCTATCCCTATGCCCTACCTTCTGGTGTTCCTTTCGCAGGTGGGCTAGTTTCATCACTAGCCAAATTCATAGCACAGATAGATTGTGGAAAGGAAGCGCGCGTGAATAGAATGAGGCGACGTAAGGCAAAGGATGACAATGCTCCTGCCGAGCCAAGAGTACAAACTTCGTATGATGAGGCCTAGCAAGAATTAAAATTTGCAACCATGTACCCAAGGATAAGCAAGCCTCAGGGAGAAATGCAACTCGAAGATTATGAGATCTATATTGTCGGACTTGACATGAAGATAGCTCAGCCGCAAGATAAGGTCGAAATCATGGAGGAGACGCAATGGGTGGTCACTTTCGACTTCCTCAAAACTGGTCGCCAATTAAAGAAGAAAGATGAGCAGCTCAAAGTAGCCAAGAAAAGGGTGAGCTTTCTAGAGACAAATGAGAAATCTTTGGAGGCAGATATCGCCCGAATGACTGAAAGGGCGCTAATAGTAGAGAATGAGAGAAACAGGCTTCAAGGCAAAATTGTGAAAACCCAGGTTGCCGACCTAGGCTTAATAAAAGAATTGCAAAGCCAGAACTAGGCTGCCTGACAGAGCCTACAGTCAAAAGAGGAAGAGCTTGAATGCGTCTGCCTTGAATATAGTCAGGGGATGGTACAAAAGGGTGAAGAGTTGGAGCACCTACAAGAGCAGTATCAACAAAAGGTACAGGAGAAAGAGGCTGAATTGAAAAGCCTAAAGACTAAGCTAGAAGAGGAGCTCCAAGAGATAAATGCTTCTCTTAAGGAGCAATCGGCTAACCACTCCTGAGCTAAACAAAATTGGAATAAAGAAATGAACAGCTATGCAGAGCAGTTAGCGTCTGAGAAAAAAAAGAAGGCAGAATTAGATGAGGCCCTCATTTCAAGAGACACGGAGATTTCTTCACTTAAAGCCTCTCTGCTACCTGCCCTTGCCCAACCTGATATCATCCCGCTGGTTAGGCAATTGTACATTTCTCACTGGGAGAAAGTCAAGACCTTCTGTCTAACACTATAGTCTACCCTCTGATTCATCGACAAGGCATCAAGACTCAATCAAGAAGCTCACGACACAATGGAGCAGTTCCCGCGTTTCATCCTGGAAAAGGTTCTTGAGGCAAGGGACTTGCTCAACAAGCTATACTCCGTCTCAGATGAAATCCTTGTTGAGGTGGGTATCGAAGATCAGGACATTGCTATTCAAATTGCCAATAAATTCATCCATTGTCACTTCGCTTTCCAGCGCACTAAGGCAGCGGAGGCTTTTCTAAGCAAGGCGCTTGATAACATACAGAGAAGTTTCTCTGAGTTAGGCAAACTGGGGCTACCATCCCCGTTCCTTGCGGATGGCTCCATTGCCACAACTACGCAGATTGCGAAGGCTATTGAGCAGAAGGAGAATGACCCAGAGGCATTCAGGGAATTCGGCAACTCCCCAACGGCAGCTGACATTGAGTCAATCATTCATCCACTCTCCCAGCTACTTTTTCATATCAAAGTAGGCGCCGGCCTACCTGAGGTGTTGCCTCACAAGGAAGCTATTGACCTCCGTGGGGCACAAGAAAATTTGCGCAGCATGGCAAAGCTGTCTGAAAGTGAATGGTCGCCCTAGCAGGCTGCTCTTTCCAAACTCTAACTCCATTCGCCCTATGGATAAAAGCTCTGCTCTGCAGAACTAGAGAGTTTTTGGGTTCTACGTTCCTTATCTGAAATACTCTTGATAGTCGCCAAAAGCTATTAAAATAAATATTTGAATAGCTCCCTTCGCGTTTCTTTTTGTGAATATGTGTGCGTCGGCCTGTGAGTCGCCAAGTTCGATCGACTTTTAATCGATTTTTGATCTCCCGCTGTACGCATCCTCTCTTCGCAACTTCGGGTAGCAGCTTCCCTTTCGGGTCTTGAGAGGATGCGCTGGGTGTCCACGTGTCTCGCTTGCGGAGATTCTTATTTCTTTTTTCCTTGAAGTCTCTTCGAGTTGTGAAAGCCTTCTGCCGGGGCCATCACTTCTAAAGATTGTTAGAGGAACCCACATCTTGCTACGTAGTGGCATATCGTAGAATTTTCATGCAGAGATGAAATAAGTAGCTGCGGGCTGTGAAATTCTTCTGCAGGCCTTCTTTTATTTTGGCGGCCCCTACCTTCTACCAGGTGGTGGCCGTTCGCAGCCTTTTCAATGCAACAAGGAGGTGAACACCACGGGCTGTGAAACGCTGCCACGCATCTTTCGCACCTAGTTTAGGCAACTTTCTCTCCATATCAAGAAGGACCTCAGCTCATTGGACACTTGTTGCATCTTCGCAATCTCTCGACAGTAAGGAGAGAGTTTTTCATTCGGGCAGCGATAGGATGCCACGTACCTTACAACTAATCCTTGAGGTGGGCGATATGCTGGTTGGCGAGATTATGTTATTGGATGCTGCTCTTCATGGTTTTTCAAAGCGGTGGATGACACTTGTCACCTTGGGTATGGCTGGGACCACTGCCATCATTGCGAAGGGCGCACCTGCACCTGAATGACCAGATGTTGTGTTCTAGCTCATTGTTGTTGTAACGGCATTGGGAATCTTCTGATTCTGGCATCATTACAGGGGATTATGGGATCTTTTCTGTTATAGCTTTCCAAAGCGGTGGAAATTTTCTCTTTAGCTATATATATACTCTCTCTGTCAACCAGAAAGGGAGTCCAACAGTAAATAAATCTAAGAGCTTTAAGAAAAAAGATACTGGTTTTAGCAAGAGACACTAGGCCTCTTTTACATGTTTATTTGCAAGAAACTTTCAGACTGTGCCCACTGTTCGGCCTTTCTATTTTTCATGTTTTGATCAAACTGTAAACTGTGCCTTTTATTGTCTTAAGTATTTCATCTGACAAAACTTCTATATATTGAATACAAGCTTGCTTATCTAAATCATGTCTAAATGACTCTTCTTAGTAGTAAGGATGTATGCAATATTATTTTATGTCAATAAATGAACTGTTTATGCTATAGCTTTAAGTTTCTAACGTTTTGGAGCGTGACAACACCATTTAGGCCCTTAAGTCTATAATTTATCGTGCCCATCAGCAAACTTTGGCGCATCGTCTTAGATTAGATTTTGCTTCATTATATCTGTTTCCTTTTCACTTTCCAAAAAATCATTATAGAAGAAGCCGACTTCTTTAAAAATCTGGAGGTTACTCAGTTTGGTGCAAAGGGGTCCCCCTTGAATTGAGTTTCCCATAAGGCACTATTACCTTGTCAATGTTTGGCGTCAACATAATCTACATCATCGTACGCATGTATGATACACTCTTCCTCTAGTATATCTTCCAAAAGACCATCGCCCACACGAATGTTGTTAGAAGTACTATTCAAGGTTGCGGACCCTTTTTTTAACATAGCCTAAGCCTAAATTCTTTGGATGTATGGAACTGTCAATCAATTGCTTTTTTCCTAGCTCTTCTGGATCAAAACCTCCCCCTGATAATTGTATATCTTAGCATACTTAGAGGGCCAAGGATACATCTCTTAAAAATATTCCTTTAAAAGGGGAGTAGGTTCAGGTTCTTCATGATATATCCACTAACTTATATCATCTTTAGGCTTATATTGTGGTAACACAGGAGATACATACTTGTGTTGGTTCCCACATTTTTGGAGCTAAAGGTGACTACCTTTTGTTCTTCATTTAGTGTAGATTCAAAGGGTTGACCATATGTGTGTGGTGAGGGTGGCATGGTTGCCACATTCAAAGCAGTACACATTTCATACTCACCACATCCCTTGTCAATGATCTGGACTTTGGTGATAGTGGAATCAGATGTAGATGGCATGGATGAGGTGGTGGGTGATGGATTAGATGATGGATTGGATGAGGATGCTGGTAGTGGTCCCATTTCCACTCCTGGACAATAATGGGAATGAGGGAAAGAAGCTTTGAGTGAACGACAGTATTCAAATGGCTGGGGATCAGCTTGTATCATAACTTCCATTCCATTAAATGAGAATTTCAAGCATTGATGATAGGTAGATGGGATGGCTTACATGGCTTGGATCCATGGTCAACTAAGAAGAAGGTTGTAGGGGAGGTCCAGATCAAGGACATGACAAGTGGTGTATTGTATAACTGGCCCAACTTGAATTGGAAGATCAATAACCCATTCAAAATCCCTTTTCGCATTATCATAAGCCTTTATAGTGATGATCTAATTGCTTAAATTAGCATGGATGTATCCTACCTGCTTTATGAACTTTAATGTACAAATATTGGGAGAAGATACATTATCTATCAAGGTCCTCTTTACTTTATGTCGAGAGACTAGAACCTCTATATGGAGGGGTCGATTGTGATTGGAATTGATGGTAGGCATGTCGTTTTGGCTGAAACCCAATCGGTAGGTTGATAAGAGGTGTCCTACCAAAGCTTGGAACTGTGTCGGATTGATGTCATTGGGGACACGGGCATCTTGTAAATCTTTCATCAAGATTTCCTAATATACAAGAGAAGACTTTAGCAAATCTAGGATAGATATTTGTGTTGCAGTCTTTCCTAAATGGTCAAGGATGTTATAATGAGAGCTCATAGGATGTGATGGGGCTGACGCGAAGGCTCTAGGGATAGTAATGCAAGTGCAATGAGTGCTAACAGTACATTGAGGCTCCTTTCCTTTGACATGTATCATAGACACACACAGTTCTACTTGCCCAATATGCATGATGAGAGTCTCACAGTTAGGTTGTACATTCTTGTAGGTGATATTATTAGTGTTGTTATCCTGGTTGTTATTGTTACTAGGTCCAGGATTTGTGTTGGATGTGCTAGGACCTTGGTTATTCTTGGGGAAAGCATTTTGATATATTTGTAACTGAGCATTGGATGAATGTGTCATGTTGGCATCCACATGTATGTCACCCCAATCTATGAGATCTTGGATGTATGTTTTCAGACTCTGACACTTATTTAAGGTATTCCCTTTAATCTTGTGAAACTCACAATATTCATTTTCTTTAAACTAAGCTGGTTTAGGCTTAGATTCATCAAGTGGCTTGGTCGCAGGATATGTAATTGGGTAATTGACCTGCAACAATCTATGGAAGACAGTGCTCAAGGGTTCTCCTAATTGAGTGTATTGACATTTACTGTTCCCTTGATTGTATTGATTGGATTGTTGAGGGGGTCAAGGTGCTATCGCATATATATTGCATTGGGCATGGATGGTTGTTGCCCATGGGAATTATTGGACACTTGAACATGTTTAGTATCAATGATGCCATCGTTGACTACATTCTTGTTCTTATTCTAGTAATGGGATTTATCACTAGATGACTTGTCCTTATCCGAGTTGTAAAATTTAATTTTCCCTTTAGTGACAAGCGCTCTCTCAATGATGGGGCCCTTTTTGATAACTTCTATGAAGGTAGTGACAAAATATAGATTTAGAGCATGCGCCAGTTTGAGATGGGCATTAGCCACAAAAATTACATAACCATTTTTTTCTTGCTAGGAGGGGATTTCTTATGGCTAGCTATAGCTCGACACCTTTGCAGGTATTTAGTGAAAGTTTCTCCATCATGTTGCTTCTCTTTAAAGAGGTCTAGAGTGTCAATTTCCTCCAAATTAAAGGAGAACTATTTGACAAACCGTTCAAAAATATCTACGAAGGAAGAAACTGTCCCCTTCTTGAGACCCATGAACCAATCTAAGGTCAGCCCTCCTAAGCTTCTAGTGAACAGGCATAGGAGATAATTGTCATTATGTTGGACATCCTGACATTGTGCATAGAATTCTTGTAGATGGGCCTTTGGCTCTTTAGTTCCCATATACTTGTCAAACTTGGGTATCTCAAAATGAATCGGAAAGGGGATAGGTGAAATTGAAGAATCAAACGGATATGGGAAAATCTCCTCAAACTTGAAGGATTTTTTGGACGTACCTACTTGTAGGTCTTTCAATGCAACTTTGAGCTCCTCCAGATCTTTATTGGTGGATAGAGTTGGATTAGATAGATTGGGTGGATATTGTTGATGGAATGAAGGTGGGATGAAAGCATTGGGATCATATGAGGGTGTAGGTTGATACCGATTAGCATAAGGTGGATAGGATGATGACAGTTAGGTTGATATGAGGGTGTAGGTTGATCCTATCCTCTCTCCTATGGGTGTCGGTTCTAGTGGTGGTGTCGATTCGAGAAAGGGATTTCCCCTAGTGTTGATGGGTGGTTGACCAAGATACTGAGGTGGGAGTGGTGGAGCAGATGGGATGTTTTGTGGCATGCCATAGGCATAGGGATCATAAGGATCAGATGGTGCCATAGAGGCTACAGATGGAAGGGGGAATAATTAGCAAATTGATGTATCCCATTATTTCCAAACTCGGGATGATACCAATTATCTATGGGTGTACCCTTGGGAATATAGGACTTTCTAGGAACATTTTGTGGGTCTTGATGCACTAGAGCAGCCTGGGTGTTGGTGTACTATGACATGTCAAAACTAGATGGTGGTTTTAATCCCTTCATGAGTAGAGTATCAAGGATCTTATCTCCATGCTCGTCGAGGAGGTGATATGTCATCTGAACATTAGTGGGATTACTTAGGTGTTCATCAACAGTGACTTTAAGTTGATTCATCATGTTTTTGTCACCAGGTAGTGAAGTGTTTTGACCGTCAGTGTTGGATTCTGATGAAGCACCGTTATGAGGGTCTTAAGGGATGTTCACACCATTGTTAGGATCCTGAGAGATGTTTTCCCCATTGTTAGGATCTTGAGAGATTTTTTCCCCATTTTTAGGATCTTGAGGGATATTTGGCTAGGAACTTTGACCTTGTTGTTGTGCCATTTGCTTCTTGGTTTCTGATCTAGTCTAGACAAGCATGAAAATGCAAAACTACTAGGTGGACTGAGATGAGATTAGACTCAATGCAAGGATGACCTAAATGGTGGTTGGAAGATTGATTGGATTGGATAAAGGGTTGATTGATAGGATGATAAGATTAGATGATTAATAAGGGTTGATTTGGACAACTGGATAGGATTGATTGGATGATTGGATAGGATTGAGATTAGATGATTGGATAAGGATTGATTGGTAAAATTATTGATAGGATTAGATGATGGATTAGGATCGTTTAATGAAAAAACTGACAAGACTATATGATGGATTATGTAAGGGATTCTAAACCTAGTCCAGAAATCACTCCAGGTGACTTAAGGCATTGGTTAATTAGATTGAAGGACAAATAGAGGATCACGGCAACGAATCCACTTCAACATGGAAATGGATTGATTGGTCCAAGGATGATGACTTATGGAACCGAATCCACCTCAAGATGGAAGTGGATTGATTGGGTCGAAGACAATGACTAATGCATAGGATAATGATCGGATTTGGATGCCTAAGTCAATTTGGATAATAACCTCTAAAACAAGGTTTAGGGGATTTGGATGGGAGAACGATGATGAAAGATGCAACATAGAGATGCTCTAAGAGTGCCTATATGATACAAGTGATGACCGAATGACCTTTGGAGAGTGCAAATGGACTAAAGGATGAATTACGAGTGAACAGAAGGGAATGAAAGTATCTAGATCACAAAAAATGACATTGTTTTAAGTCCCCAACTGTTTGATTTTCTGGATTGAGCTAGGTTGTCTATTCAAGGGGTGAGGTCACCTATTCCCTGGGTGTGGTCACCTATTCCTAGGGCCTAGTCACCTGTTCCTAGGTCCTGGTCGCCTATTCCTAGGTCTAGGCTGCCTATTCCTAGGGCCTAGTCGCCTGACTAGTTTTTAGACTTGTTTAAATAAAAAATGAGGTCAAATGAGCTATCAAAATGGGAAAATGAGTCTAACAAGTGGTGAAACAAACTTACTAAATGATGGAATAGGTTCCTTGAATGGTGAAACAAGATCCCTAAACAAAGAAATGGATTCCCCAAACAGAAAAATGGGTTCCCCAAACAATGAAACAAGTTCCTTGGACGAAAAACAAACTCTCTAAATAGATGAATGGGTTCACAAAACAAGAGAATAGAATCTTAGAATGAGGAAATGAATTAATAGAATGATAGAATAGATGCTTGGAATGGGAAAATAGACTAACAAACTGACGGAATGGGTGCTTGGAATGGCAAAATGGACTGACAGAATGATGGAACAAGAGACAAAACTGATTGTTTAAGATCCAAAAACACCTATTTGGGTGGCCACCCCTCTTTAGGGTGTGGTTGCCCCTAGATAGGGCCTGGCCACCCCTAGACTAGTCCTAGTCGCACCTTTGGGTGAAAGATCAACAATTTTGACTCAAACAAATTAGAAAATGACTAAGACAGATGGTGGGATCACCCCTGGAAAGGGAGTGGTTGCCTCTATCAACAAACCTAAACTTGACTTAGGAAAAATGGATATGGAAAAGGATAGAAAACACTTCAAATAGTAAGCAAAAAGGAAAGACTGGCCTAACTAGTAATTTATACACTGGTTTTTCACAGAAAATATAATTTTAGCAGCACAAATCCTATGATTAGTATGAATGGTATGGCCAACATGGTTCTATAACTAGGCTAAACAAGGTGATATAGGGATTATGCGATATATGCTCAATACGTGAGGCCCAACCATAAACACTAGTCTATCACAAGCGTGAGTCAGGAACCGCAACAAGATACTAAAGGCTCATACCAACTCTTCACGTCTATCTAGGTATCACCCTAGCCTCGATGCTCCACCAGATATGACGTGACTAGATTGGGGTACAACTTTGGCTCCCCCCTTTATATATCTCATTGGTACACATGGTTGGGATCGTCCCTTGGGGTGATGAAATCCCCAAGCAAGTCCCGCTAAGAAGAGAATGCTAACCATTTTGGCTACTCCCCAGGCTCACTCGAAGTGCAAGGGGAAAGCTTGAACGATGTAACACCCCCTTGGGTAACACAAAGGACTTAAGCAAGCTATGATTTATCTTCACCTAGGATCACCAAATGGTGCAAGGGGATTACATACGTCTATAGCTTACTTACAAATATAGCATACAATTTATTGACTCCCCTACTTAGACTATGTGCCTAAAATGAAATTCAATAGCTAACTAAAATTCTTGGTCTTTTTGTCCTACAACAAACGTGTTAGTAGTTTAACCTCCATTCTTCATCAAGCATGAAATAAACTTCACAAACATTGGTAAAAATCCTCACAATCACCAACAACACTAGTTAGGCCATCAATAATAACCAAAATGACAGAAAATAGTTTGTAAAAATGATTTAAAATGTTGTTTTTACCTTTGTAAAAAACTCTTTCTGGGCCTGGTCACCCCTCTACTAGTCCTAGCCACCCCTTTGTAGGTCCTGGCCACCCCACTAAGGTATTGGCCACCCCTCTATGGTGTTGGCCACCCCTCTATGGTGTTGGCCACCCCTTTGATCAAAACAGATAGCTAAACTACAATTTTGTCTTGGACAGGCACCTATGTTTGGGCCTAGTCGCCCCTCTTGAGATTTTGGCTGCCCCTCAGAGGTCCTGGCTGCCCCTCTGGTCAAAACAAAGATCTAAACTATAGTTTTGTCTCATATAGGCATCTGTGTCTGAGCCTAGTCACCCCTCTTCTAGTCCTAGCTGCCCCTCTAAGGTCCTGGCCTCCCCTCTATAGGTCCTGGTCACCTATCTGAGGGCCTAGTCACCCTTTTGTGTAGACTAAACCTGCAAAATGTCAAAAAACAACAAATGTGAGAGTAAAAAGGACCTATTTAAGGGTCCCACCAAGTGTGTCAGAAATGTGTGAAAGTTTTTTTTACTTCTAAATATGCAAAAAAAACTAAAAATGCAATGTAAAGAACACAAGACCACCTCAATGATTAGCCTAAGTTAAGCACAAAAGAAAGATAAAAATGATAGTGAATATACCTTTTCTTGTGTTGATCTCCTTGGTTGGCCCTTGATTGAAATTTGGTTGTGTGCTCCTTTGATGGAAAGGTGATGAAAAATAGATGCGAGAGGATGAGAGCTAAACTAAGTATGCAATAATGGTTGAATGAAGGTAAGTATGTAAAATGGCTTGAATGCAAAGAAGTGCTTGATGATTTGAGAGCTTGAGAACATAAGTGTGATAAAATGCTTAATGTAAATGAATGTATGAGAAAGGGGGTATTTATAGAAGAAATTCAATTCTCTATAGAATTCAATGGTCAGGATTGAGCCACCATGGCCAAGATGGAGGGCTATGGTGAGTTGAGGACTCACAAGCCCTCACATCTTGCCATGTGGAGGATGAAGTATCCAAAGGACATGGTGAGATGGAAAGGGTACACATGATGTGGAGGAAGGAGAAGTGATGTGGAAGAAGGATAAGTACTTTGAAAGTACCTTGGGAGGGGAGAAGATTTCCTCAAAAAGGAGTTTCTTGTCCCCAAGGAATAATGAAAGTGACATATGAGGAATTTTAGTATTCCTCAAAAAACTCCATGGGGAAGAGAGAATTGGTTGGAGAAATAAATTTAAATATTTAATTCACATGATTGAAGTGGATAAGGTGGTTGGGAGAATAAATATGAATTTTTAATTCATATGATAAGCACCTTGTGGATAAGACAAGGTTCTTATGAAGGAGGCTGAAAAGTACCTTGTGGATAAAACAGGGTCCTTATAATAGAAGGTTCTTGGATTCATGTGACTTGATGTGACCTTTCAATGATCACATGGGGAAGAGGAGAATCCTTGGAGTAATAAAAGTGAATTTTAAATTCATATGGGGAATAGGGTCTATGCCAAGTATGGAAAATGTGAAGGTTGACCAAAAAGGTATGCTAAATGTAGCAAGGGGATTAGATTAAGGTTGTGCAAATACATGATTAAGAAAATTAATGAGAGATTAGAAGCAAGTGGGAGAATATGGAGGATGTGACATTAATCCTGATTAAGGTGTGCACAACCTAATCATGGATTAATTAAATTAATCCAAATTAGAAGAGGGTTATGGAGGATGTGACAAGGAGAGAGAAAAAGAAAGAATTTAAAATTGATTTTATTCAAAAAGGTCAAATGAATAAATTAAATAAATCGATATGTTTATTTAATTTAGAGAGGAAAAGGTGTAAGGTAAAGTATTTAATTGTTGAATAAAATACTTTAGGAGCCTTAGGTAGAAGGTGAAATATTAATTAAATAAATCATTTAATTAATATTGACGAAATAGACGAATAGAGTAGACAAGTTTGACCATGTGAGAGTGGCCAAATTTGGATGTCTACAAAAATAATAATGAAAAATCCAAAACTTCACTATTGTGGGAAAAAAAGTCTGAAAAGGACTAAACTTGATTTGGATAATTGCTATAATCTTGCATCTAGATGACCACTCATTTACTCTGCATTTAGATGAGATTCAAGTTTTCACAAATGACCCCAAACCAAATTCTATTGATCCATATGATCATTCAAACTCTACATTTGGTTGAGGTCCAAGTTTCCACAAAAATCCATTTATCAGAAGATTACCCTAAAATAGATAATCAATCTAGATGGAAATTAAAACTCTATCCATATGTGGTCCTTTCTCCTACATCTAGATGGAACCCAAATTTATGCATAGTAATAACTTAGTTTTTCTTCATAAAAAACTCACCAAAATGAAGGATGGGATACCCATTAATGTCCTCTTCAAGATGACATCATGAGAACAACCATCCAAAGTCAAAAAAATAATAAGTAGAAGCAACCAAAAACCAACCTATAAGAAGAAAATAAACAACTAAATTGAAAATCATGAAATAAATATTTTTGGGCGATGCAAGATCACATGTAGACATGGGTGCTCCAACATCAGACACTCTAAGGGAAATGTTCCATGAGTGTGCAACTCATAAACTTTTAGACAACTCTAGAATAGGAATCCCATATTTATCCAAATATGAACTACTCATCCAAGTGGCTTCATCAACTAATATGTTCTTTCAATGAACCAAATATTCACAATATTCCTTTCCCTAGGTTTGTTTCACCACATGAGAATCTATGTCCTTGACAACCACTTTAAATTTATTCTTGAAGAATTGATTTATCCAATGTAGTACATCCTATGAACTTGCATGCACATTTATTTGTGTGCTTACCTCTTTATCATAGTACAAATCATCAATGTTAAAAATTAGAGATATAAATTCCCTCGGGAAGAGGAATCTCATAAGCATTGGATGAGAACTTATTCAAGACCTTGCAAGGACCTTTATTTCATTTTAATTTATTGTAATTTTCTTGTTGGAACCTCTCCATCAAATGTGTCAATACCAAGTATCCAACCTGAAACTCGTGTTCTCTTTGATGTACATCATCTTGTTCTTTATATTTTATGGCACTCTTTTTCAACTTCTCCTTGACCTCCTCATCCAACTCATGAATGTATTCAACAAAATCTTATGTTATTGAACTACATCTACTCAATTCTACACTATCTCTCAACTCATTAACATCTATAGGGATATAGCCATAAAATATTTGAAATCGACTCTTTCAAGCACTCATGTTCATTGAATTATTGTAAGAAAATTTTGCTTGTGCCAAGATAAGGTCCCATTGATGTGGTTTATCACCCACCAAATACCTTAAGAAATTTATCAAGTTCCTATCCATAAATTATGTCTTCCCATCATTCTAGGGATGATAGATTGAGATGAATCATAATTTTGTACCCATCTTCTTCAATAGTGTTCACTAGAAATGGCCAACAAAATTTATACCTCAATATGAAATAATAATTTTAGGAAAATCATGTAGCCAAACTACCTCCTTGAAAAATAATGTAGCAATTTCAAATACATCACTATTCTTTTGACATGGTATGAAGTGTACCATCTATAGTATTAATTATGAAAATCAACTAATAATCAATTAGTCGTTAATTAATTATTATACCCCTTTTACTTTATTATACATAATCTAAACTTAGGAGCGCTTTTTTATTATTAGATTAGGCTAATTATATGTATTATTGTATCATTTTATATGATAATGACACTTTTCACCATCAAATAAATTCCTCATCTAGGGATTTTTGGTGTAGGAAAAGGGATCTAGGGTCTAAATCTTACCTTTCCAAAATATCACATTTGGGAGGACATAAAATGATCATAAAAGAACACTTGAATTTAATCCTCAAGGAAGAGACAAAATGGCTGATCAAAATTTTGGTCCTCTTTGTGGGGTTGAGGGTTGATGTGTTGATTAGGAATTGAATTGATTTGATTTTGTAAACTAACCTATCAACTATGCAACTACAGTAAACTTATGTGAATATAGAAAAACACAAAACTAGTGAGCAAAAATTAAGAATAGCCAAATAAAAAGCAACTACAAAGGAACCTAGAACTCAAATCTAGTCTAAAACTATCTAGTTAGGTGCATGAGTACCCTAGACTAAGAATGGTACTTTTTAGAATCTTTGAATAGGTATCAGTGGGTTGGAATCTATAGATGCTTCCCTATTATCTACTAAACCTTAGAACTTTGTCTGTTGATGAATAATTGATCTTTCCCTAATTTGATGAATGAATATACTTGAATGCTTCATCTTGATATTAGGTATTCAATATTCTCTCAATCCACTTCAAATATTTCACCTACAAGAAAGAGAGGAGAAAGGGTTGTTTCGTATAGGGGCTTTCCTAATTCAAACCCCATTTTGGTGATTCCACCTCCATAACGACTAAGATAATGTCAAATAAAGAGTGTTTACCATAAATCACTAGTGTTTCAACTTATCACTCACATTATGTTCTTTATGTGATGGACTGAATTCATGTCACACATCTCATGCAAGTAGAATTTTATGCTTGATTGAAGGTCTTACAAGTGTTATTACTCGTGAAACAATGAACATAAAAAATGCAACAAATCTTACATGATGCATTTCTAACATGAAACTTGACTAATGATAATGTTGTAAAATAATGTTTATTCTACTCTTAAATTTCTTTGATTTCTTTATTGGATGCTTAATTGATATTCAAATCACCTAGTTATTTCAAATAGTGAAAAAGACATATTTATATATGCATTTCTTGATTTCTCACAATAATTATTTTCAAAATCCAACAAATAAATTTGGGTTTGTAAATATGAAAAAATTGAAAATAATATTAAAACTTGGGCCAAAATAGGGTGGTCAAGGGTGAGGGTGCCCTAGACCAAACCTATTTTGGGGTTTAAATTGTTGTTAAATAAATAGTTTAATTTTAGTTCCCAAGTTTATCCTAATTTTCCAAAAATGATAATAAAATAAGCAAATAATAAGTACAATTAGATCTAAGTACATAACAAGGAGCCAAACATAGTGTGAAATTGTTAGGGTCAAAAATTTACAATGCTACATTTATCCCCTACTTTAATGAGAGTATGAACTTACACTCATGTTCACGCCAAAGTAAGGAGAAGTCAAGAAGGGTTCTTTCATCAAAAAATTGGAGAAGTAAGATGACATTGGATGTAGGGGGTGCTCTATCTCCCAAGCTCAAAATCCTACTTAACAACAATGTAAATATAAAGTAACACATATATGAGGTGTAATACAAAAAAAGAGACACAAAACATACACAATCAATACATAAAATTAGAAACAATGAAGACACAAAATCATACACAAGAAAATATATGAGCTATAATTGAGGCATACATGAGTTATACAAACAATACACAAAGAAAAAATGTAAGATAGAAGGAAAACAAATAAAATACATAATTCAAACAATACTGCAGACACTAATCAAAAACACAATATGCATAAAATAAGAGATAAATGCTAGGTTAGTATGCTAAAAGGATTTGAGTTAGTAAGGTAAGGATACCTCAATTTGAAAATTTTGTCTCAAATACCAAACTTCATCCATCAAATATAAGATGTTAGACATGATGGTTCTCTCATAAGGATAGAAAGTTGTGTTATACTAGATCACCTATGAGTTACATAGATCTACTAGCTAGCAATTTGTGTTATGCTAGGTTTCCATGCAATATGATCAGTCCTACAAGGCTAGCAAGTTGTGTTATGATAGTTTAATCATAAAAAAAATGGATCTATTGAATAGAAAGTTGTGTTATGCTTGGAGTCCATGTAAAAATTCTCAATTTCATATATTGGAGCAAGCTCCATTATGCTATATCTATGGACTATTTTTTCCAATCATGCCTTAGGGAGTGCATATAATTTTAATGCCATAAGGGATAGTTTAACATCACAAGAAAAATCACCTGAGGGGGTGCACAAAATTTTAATGTCACAAGGGTCAAATAGCCTCATGGGGTGTACAAAACTTTAATGTCACAAGGGACGAATTGGTAACCATGCCTCAGAGTCCATTATAAACAACACCACCACAGAGGGGGTGTAGAGGGAATTTTCTACCATCAAGATGATGAGATCTCAAGGAGAAAATTGCATCTCCACTACCTCATTTGACATGGCTCAAGTGAACTGGAAATAGAGGGATGTGAATGTTAACAATGTTCTTAAATTATTTGGACCTTTTATACATTATCTAAACCAAAATTATAAGGTATAGATGTCTTCTAGATATCTCAGCAAGCTCTTTGTCCAAGATGGTAGTCTATCTATTAAATGATAGTGCACTGTGCTATGTCCTGTACATGAAGAAAATAGGAATTGTCACTAGAAAGACACAAAGTATTGTGCACTAATTTCTAGATGTGAAAAGAGTGCAGAATATGAACGTATAAAATTAAAAGTATATAAATAAAGATGTTGAGTGGAAACAAGATGAAAATGACAAGGAAAGGTTTTAGATATCACTAAAAGAATTTGATGACATTCAAGCTTTCTTCAAAAATTCCTTTTGGCTACACATACACACACAAGACCAAAGAGAAATATTTGGGTGGTTGTATAGGAGTTTTCCTTAGTAAAACCCATGTATTGGTGTTTCCACCTCCATGGATAGCCTTAGACAATATAATGAAAATAGATGTGAAATGATAAAGAAAACCATATACTAATCAAAGATAGAAATAATATTCCCAATAAATATTCTTGAAGAGTTACCCTATTCAAGCACCAAAATAGAAGATTACTAGCACAAAAAAGGAGCAACAAGAACCTCCAAGATGATGATGGCTTCCTTGCAAGAAAATCTCATGTTGCAACAATGAAGTTTACTCTAGAATCTGTAGAAGATTTCTTTGAAAGATATGTATGTAGATAGCTAGAGAAACAAAAGAGAAGATATTTTTATGTCTCTTCGAGAGAGAAATAATGAATAACTTCAAGAGTGAATGAGTGAATTGTGTAGAATCAATAAACAGTCAAGAATAAATGTGGAAGCTTGCCTAAGCGATTCTCAATGGGGTTGCAAGTTGGTAGAAGCATTGCACTACCAAAACATGGTAGGTGTAACATATCAATGACCACCTTAGTCATAGATTTTTGTGGGATGCTAGTGCATCTCCCAGACATCTTCACAACATGTATTGGTCTATAGGAAAATTAGACTTAATGGTCAAGGAATTGGGCATGCCAAATGGTGAGAAATGGTTTTAAGTTGAGGGAGAGCATAATCATCTTAGTTGATCTAAAGAGGAAGGCATGTTTAGTGTAAAATTGTATAAGATGCAATTTACGACATTACCTTTTCCCCCCACCTTAGTGAAGATATGTGTTCAAGAGAAGATGCGAACTAAAGTAAAAATGAGAAGAGTTTTTTACCCAAGATGTAATGTAGAAGCAGAGTCTTCTATCCATGCAGAGTTTCTCCTACGATAGAGAACTAGGTTGATCCTACATAGAATGATTAAGTTGTATCACCATAAACATGTTAGGAAAAAAGAATAAATTTAGACATCAAAGAATGTATAGACACAAGATGATGTTGATATGTAGGGGTAGTAAGTTGTTTTATTATAGGGACCATACGACAATCCAATTAGCCTATGACTGCTGCAAACTACATTTTTGTATAGTCATAGAAAAGAGACATAGACATCCATAAAGACAAAGTCTAGTGGGTTTCCCCCATGCTATATGATAGGTTAAGATAGTTGAATATAAACATATTTTGAAAATAATTGTGAGATAAGATATTTGTAATATGAATGTAGTTGTCCCCACGCTTCCCTATATTATACAAAGGAGCACAAGTTATTCAGGGTCCCATCCTTAGAAAGACATGAGAGAGAGATGGGGGGATTTGAATATTCAGGGTCGATATGATTCATATCAACAAAATTTGTATATAAATACAAAGTAAAAAATAAAAATTTAGGTCAACATGGAAGAAGGCCTAAATGCCCCCAATGCTTTGCATCATCCCTAAATGTTGAAAATTGAAATATGACAAAGAGATGAATAATAATACATATATAATAAGTGTATGGAAGATCCTCTTCCCTATATCCAATTACCTATGAGGGTATCTTGGGTCCTCTAGGAGAGACTACAACATATACAAGCAAGTACGAGGGAATACAAATAAGCAAAAAATATATAATCTAAAGACATGAGGGGTATTGCTCTGATCGATTATTTCTAGAAAATCATCCTCATACTAGTCTAGATCATAGGGGGGAGGAGGGTGATCTCACAATGGAATAATGGCTAGGGCAGTACCAAACATCTCACCTACAACAAGGGATAGAGATGTGGCTACTTCGATATCCCCATCTACTAGTTCCGATGAGTCAAGTGCCAATGACTTTGTAAAATTAGTTTACAAGGTTGAAATATACTCTAGAGAGTTAAACATACACTTCTCTAAAGAGGAGTGTGGTGACTCCACTATAGTCTTTGGAAGAGTAGGAGCCTCAATGTGAACCTCTAAAAGAGGAGCAATGAAAAAATCTGGTGAAGAAGGGACATCTTCAATGGTAAGGAAAAAAGTAGAAAGAGAAGTAGAAGGAGAAAACTTCTTGTGATGGGATCTAGGGATAGGGTCCTACTCAAGCTTATACTTAAACAAAAGGCTAGAGTGTTGAGATGTAGGACAGGAAAAGAGGGCCACACTAGACATGACCTTCATATAGGGCATCTTTATGAGATGCAAAAGTTGAGGAACATTAGGCAAAGAAGTGATAAGAGATGGTTCTAGAGAAGGTGCAATGAATACCTACACCATCTTGGAGTGAGTTTCATCCACGCCTCTTGAAGGGACTAGAAGTAAGAAAAAAATAAGAGAAGAAAGAGAAGAGATTAAGGAATTGAAATGGAATGCTTATCCTTGACATTCTAAGCAGCATCATGTTCCCTCACCATCACATGTCAATGATGCTTATGCTCACATGAAAGTTGGTTTCAATGGAGATGGGGACCAATAATAGGGGGATGAGAAGATGCTTGAGAAATTAGTGTAGTTGTCTTTATAGCCATTAATGGTGGAATGATAGGCTCCACAAGAGGGGCCAGAGAGGTTAGGGGTGTAGGATCCTTAACCTTAGTCGTGAGTGTCTTTCCTCTTTCTTTTTGGGCAGGAGGAGGAACAAAAGGAATCTTCAAGGGATGAGATGTCAAGTCCACACACTAAGAGCCAAAGAAATAAGGTTTCTCACCATTACTATATACAGTAGGGAAAGGGATGTCAATAAGGTTTTTCATGCACTAGGCACATTCAAAGGAGCAGAAGGCATGGCTAAAGGTTGTGAGGTCTTGGAAGAATGGGGGGTCTATTCAAGGGAGTTTTTTTGTCTTTAGCCTTTGAACAAGAAGACTTAGAATACAAAGCTTGTTGTTGTACAAGAGTAGGTTGAATAGGGGTTGTAAAAGGAGGTAGGACCAAACTAGATGCTAAGCTCTCAGTCTTTTATTTATAATATGATTTATATAACAAGTCACCATGGGGTAGCATGGGTCCCATAGGAGCAAGCCAAAAATGGTAAAGAGAGAAACCCCCATGTAACACTAGCGGTTTGCACCCTGTATCCTGAATAGTTTTTTTTAGCTTCACCTTGAACAAGTTAGACTTTGATATCATGAAAAATATTGTATAGATAGATATAGGTCCCATGAGGACTGAAAAAGATATGGATCCCAAAGGGGAGAGAGAAAGACCATCATGTGTGTAGATGGTAGTCTTGAACTTGTCATATCTTTCCCTATGTAGATCATTGATGAAGAGGGTCTCCTCGGTTATAACATTGACCCTATTGGAAAGGTCAATGATAATTCCAATGATGTTATCATTGACCTAAGCTAGAATGTAGAGGGGATAGTAGTCTCCATGGTAGGGAAAGTCATCAAACATAAAAAATATGTTAGGTATCTCAGGCTTCTGACTCAAAGAGGAGATTAGAGTGATAGACACCATATTCACATACATGATATCATCAAATGGCATAGAAGAAGAAGAAGTGGTATTAATTTTGGAAGAATGAGGAAGGGGTCTATATAAATTTACAAGTTTGGTTGTTGGCCTTGGCGAAAAACTTGTTGGAGTTTTACTTTTTACTATCGATGCAGATGTTACCATTTTCTATGTGTTCTTGAATTATGTGTCTCAAGTGCACACAGTGCTCAATTTCAATTTCGGAACACTCAATGATATTGGCATAACTTAGACACATCATATGAACTAGGATATGGCTTATTGTTAGGAAGTCTAATTTCTCAAAGGGTGATTTTAAGTTATCTTTTAATAGTTTTAGGAGTACACTTGAGTGAGAATTGAATAGTTTTGTAAAGACCTAATTATATTGTGACCTATAATTCATTTACATTTCCTCTACAAAATTTGACCAAGTGACACCAAGTGTTTATTCTTCTTTTGAGCACACAACCATCTATACTAAATAAATTACTCAACTTCTATATATAAAGATACCATATTAACATTTTGTCCACATAGTATTTTATAAATATACGAATATCTTCATTTGGTTAATCTAGGTGACATGATCATTTCAATCAAAATTTAGCATGTATGTTTGGTTAAGAAGTTCCAAGCTCTAGAATGAATGTTAGCATAAGGATTGGGTTCTCCTAATAATCTATCCCAATTGACTGGAACACTAGAATTGGGTGCTATATTAGAGAGTGAGATTAATTATTATAATTATAATTTTGGAGAGATCCCAAGGCCATATTCAAGTTAGCCAAATTTTCTTGCATGTTCTACATGCCATTTTCAGATGGCCCACTTTTTCATCTAAATGAGTTGACATCATAACCAAAAGCCACCTAATCCTAACATTGAGTCTATATCCTCTTTATCAAAAAAAATTCTTAGTGATTAGGCATTATTTCCATTTCCTCTAATCTATAGCCCCATCATGTTGATGCTTGATAGAGAAAATTATAATTTTCTTTATTGACTAAACATTGACTAAGTCATTTTAGAATTATGTTGGCCCAAAAAATTAAATTTCAAAGAGTAGATCCCTAATGAAATTGTGTGATATATGAAAACATGTATGGAAATCTAAAATTTTCCACAAATTTTATCCTATAAAAGGAGGGGGGAGAGAGAGATTAGGAGAAAATGGAGGTGAAGAAAGAGGATAAAGAGGAATTGGAAGGGAAATATTAAAAAAGATGGAACAATCAAGTATGGGTGGATGAAAAGAGGTTAATTCTTTTATGTCCATTGAATGTTAGCCAAAGAATGATTTGAATGTAGGAAAGTGGGTGAAATGGTTTATGAGAGATATCAAGGAAGGAAATCATGTGTTGTAGAATAAGCAAGTATACAATAGGGAAATAAGAAGATAAATCTAGATTTTGGAACTTAAGGTGGAGAAAAGAAAGAGAAGTGGATGTCATAATAGATATTAAATAAGGGTAAAGGAATCAACAATGAATGATACTAAGAAAGAGTAAGGTAAAATAGGGAATAAAGTAGGTGAAAGGTATAGAAAAGAGTGAAAGAGATGAAGTAAAGGCACTAGTCCACTAGGGTAACTAAAGGGAAGGAGATATGAATATGACAAAATAAATTACCTGAAAAAGAGAAGGAATGTATGGAAATATGTGTTCTAAAATAGAGGGAAAATGGGTAGGAAAGTAGTTTGCAATAGGGGAAGAGAAGGGATGGAAAATGATAATGCAATAGGCAAAAGGAGAAGAAAAAGGATGGAAAAAGCTAATGTGACAAAAATAATAAGCTCGTTGGGTGGTAATAAAGGAAAATAGAAGAAGAAAGTGTACACATGTTAGGTTCACCAAATGAAATATAAAAATTAGTGTTAGCTAGTGTACCATGCAAAAATGGATTTTTAACCTTTCTAAGTGTATAATAGCTTATAAATCATTATAAAAACAAATGAAAATAATACAATGTCTAATCTAATCTAGAATGTTAGAATAAAAGTTTGAAAACACTAAACATAACTATCAAATATAAGAAAAAATGTTGAAAATGGAACATGCGCACTTAGATAATGACTAATATTGCATGGGAAAGGAATTGAGGTCTAAGACTACCCAAGGTGGAATATAGGTACTATCAAATTATTTTTACAATTATAGGGCAATATTGTAGTGTTGTTAGGCATTTTTGTAATGTAGGATGGTGTCAGTACCCCTCTTAGGTGATAGTAACTTTTTCTTTGAAATTTTCATAGTTTTTCATGTTCACTCCAAAAACCTTGAATATCTAAGCTAAAATTTGGAGGGGAATGGGGAAAGGGTGTGTTGTATCCAAGAATTTCTCTAGTTAATCCCTTATATAGTATGCTTCAACCTCCACAATAATAAAAAACCTAGTGATAAAGCTACCATAATTGGTGTGTTAGTGATGGACACATATGAGAGATGAAAGTGATTACAATATGGATGCAATTAAGGAAGAGATGAAAGGTATTATGTAGATATATTGTAGGAGGCTATAGCAAAGGTTTTAGCTAATTGATGAAAAGAACATGGAGATTTATGGATTCCAAATTGGAAAGGTGTTGATGGGTATTATTTCACTTCTCAACAAAGGTAATGCATAAGTGCGTCACCTCTCTTGAAAGACAATTTCCTACAAGCGAGTTGCAAATAACTATCCCAAGGTCTCTCGGATGTCAGGTCATGACTTGCTTGGAATATCTTAGTTGGTTCATGTGATTTTCTAGTAATCACAGGGTAGCCTTACGTATGTTAATTTTGGGGAGATTGGTTCCTTAAATGGAGTTCCTAAGACTTTGAAGGTGATGGGAAATAGCTTCAAGTTCAAAACATAGTCTAAAACTCCAATTTTATCATTAGATTTGGCTTTACAATGATGCCAAAACTTTTCCTAAACTATTATAACAAAGAAAGGTCAAAAGGGAAGGGAAAGGAGGAAGTTCCTAAACCTACAACTATTGATGAAAAATGATAATGGAGGATGCTACAATGGACAATCTTCTTGAAACTAAGTTCCACTTAACCAAATCAACTAACAGTATCATGAAACTAGTGTTATCTTCTAAGGTCTACAGATTTTCAACTATTCATTCACCATAAAGCAAGAATAAAAGATGAATTTTAAGTGCAACAATGGATTTATGTTCAAACTAGCTTTACGCTATTGTTTATCATCAATAAACAAAAAAAATCATGAACAAAGAAATGCATCAACACAACAATATTCTTCAGCATCAATGAATAACATTCACTAAACTACTAAAAACATGCAAAATACATAGAACAACAAACTAAATCTACTCAAATCTATTAACTATGAGGAGATGAATCATGAAACATGAAGGAAACTCAAAAATCCACCAAAGATAATGAATTTCTATAAGAATTTCAATAGCATTTCATTACAGCAACTCAACTCTCTCTTGAAAATGAGAGGAGACACCCTATTTATAGCTTTAAAAAAGAAAAATGAATGGCCAAGATTTAATCTCATTGTGTGGCCAAGATTCATTACAAATTAGGGTTTCACCTAACCCTCAATATTTTACAATTTAAAATACATTGCTTTTCTTTTTCTCTATTTTGTCCTCTAGTGCCATATCACTGTGGCACTTTTGTCTTGTAGTAATTTTCCTTTTTGGCTGCAGCTACATGGTGAGGAACTCATCATCTATTATAGGATTTTCTTGATTTTTCTGGATAGTTGTGTACTCCATGAATTTTCCCATTAGCACCTGAAGTTTCTTCCACTCCATTATATCTAGTTGGAGTACTTGGAAGGTCGCCTTTTTGAACCCGCTAGTGATCAGTTCCCAAAAATTTGTACAATTAGGCATGTTCTCGATCACCTGCTCTGATTGGGCAAAGGCTCAGGTAGAAAAATCCATGAAATCCAATGCTAGAGAATTTGTGGCCCCATTCTCCATTTTCTTGTGGAAAAGCGGCCTCATCTTTTATGGATCTAGCTCGACAGCGAGCATGTCATAATTTGTCATGAGCTTCAGATATTCCTCGTAGTCTATTCTATGTTCCTTGGCCCACTCCAAGGTTAAGCTCTACCTCATGAAGCACCCACTCTAGAACTTCCCTTTTGTGGTCCAGGCCCATTTTCCACATCTCCACCAACCAATAATCATCCTTTTCCAGGGCCAGCTCCTTCTCCCAAGTCTTTTTAGTCATCTCGAGGATAGCCTCGAGTTTAGGATATGTAATCCTATATAATTCAAGGAAGTTATTGCAAATTCTCTATGTGCCCTTGACTTGCTTTTGTACTTCCTAGAACTTGTTGGCCATTCAAATGGTATGGCCAATGCCCATATCACCATTGTAGAGCACTCATTGGAACCACTCTTTAGTATTCTTGGTCTAGTTCTTTCTTCTTTCTAACTTGCTTATGTGTTCTTTGGAAAGAAGCAAGGGTAGGGTCAACAAAGTTGTTGGTAGCTCCTCAGTGGAATACCACAGCTGAATGTAAGTGGTGAGGTCTGCCACTTGTTCCTTTAACTCCTCCTTGGTGGATTGATCCTTGTTCATCTGATGAATGATCATGGTGATTGATCCCTGGAGATGATCAATCTTTTTATCTCTTGTAGTAGTAACTAGGTCAATGGTGGAGATATTATAACTAATCCCTTCTCCCTTGTCCACTACTGGGGTGGAAATTTGTACCATCCTTTATCTAGAGACATCCATTATGATGTGGGATTGGACTCTCGACCTCTTTTCCTTTTTCATTCCTATTAGAACTTGTGCTAGGATGGCCTCTTTTCTTTCCTTAGGATCCATGAGAGCGAGGGTCTTCTTTTGTAATTGTTTTTCTAGCCAATCAGGCATTTGAGATCCTTCCTTTGGTGATTCCTAATCACCTTCTTCTTTTTTAGCATATTGGATCTCCCTTTCCTCATGCCTGTTTTCTTTTCCTCTTCCTCATCTGAGTCCCAAATCAATATAGTCTTCTCCTCATTTAGCTTGGTAGTAGCTACATTTTCTTTAGGGTTTTCATCCCTTTTAGGTGCCCTTTCTTCTTCTCACTCGATCTCTACATGATGTTCTAGTTCAGGGCTCTTTTTCATTTCAGCCTCTTCTTTAGGCTTATCTTCTTCTTCTTCAGCATCTTTCTTTAGTTCCTCCCTCTTAGTAGGTACTTCTTGATTGAGGCCTTCATCTTGTCCCTTTACTGGAGGCTCTATAGATATTTCCATGTTATCACCAATTTCCTCCTTTTCTTGAGAAGACTGCTTCTCAACTTCCTCTCCAACATCCTTGAGTTGTTTCGACAACTCCTCCTCAAGCTCCTCATTAGAGAACTCTACTATATATTTTGCACTAGGGTATTCAACATCTTCTTGTAAGGATTGTGACCCTTCCTCTTCATATGCCACCTCATTGATGGTCATGTTCTGATGCTTTGGGTGCTCATGGTAGTCATCCCTAAAGGGATCTTTGAGTTCCTCCTCTATTTCTCTAGTATCCTCCCTCTGACATCTCTCCATTTCCTATGAGATTTTCTTGGTGTCTTCCATCTTTGGTGGTTTGGTCAGAGGAGGGAAAGGAAGACCAGCCATAGCTTGGTCCATCGCAGCTTGTACTAAAGGATACATTAATACTCAGAGAGTTCCATGGGTGTATTTTGCATGTGTCAAGTGAAGGCCTCTAGTAAAGTGAGGGTAGGAATTGTAGTTGTGGTTGCCAAAGGGACAACAATTGAGGGAGAAATCGAGGAGGATGAGAATGGCGAGGTTGTAGCATATAAGGAATCAAGAATGAGAATGGCAAGGTGGAGAAAAGGTGAACTGAGATGTCCACCGTAGGTAGAGAGGAAGTAGGCAATGCTTGAAATGTGGGAGGGGGAGTAGTAGCAATGGTAGTGGTGGTTATGGCAAGAGTGAAGCTGGTAGGGGGTGACCTTGGTTGCTCGGCCTCTTCTTCTTCTCCTTCATGTAGTGGGTCTTCATGGATACTGGGCATCTCAGAGAATTTTCCCATCTTCTTGGCCTTCTTCAAAGTCTCACCCTCTGAGGCCTTCCACAAATACACTTTATTCTTGGGCTGGCACTTGGTTACCTCTTTTCTCTTTCTCAACCTTGTGTTTGGAGGAGACTTGGGAACTTCCTAAGTTGGGGTAGTACCAGTCCCACTGTCTATCTCACTCTTGAGCTCATCTATGAGCTTGCCATATGTAAAAGTGGCACCCTAGAGCTTCAATTGAGCTATTTGTGCATCAATCCACTACCTCATTCTATGCTCCACTGGTTTCATCAGAATGTCAAGGTTTTTGACTTCTTCTTCATTCAAATATATTAGGGGCAATAGCAAGTTAGCGATAGCAACATACCTTAAATCCACAACAATGTTTTCATCTTCTACAATTTGATCTAGTACAGAAAAAATTGATTGTCTTGAAAAACTACGCGGTCATACATATATAATACCTCATGCGTACCTCCTTGTCATCCTAGCAGTTTTCCCAAAAATCTTCAATGTGGTGCAAGTGGGCATACTCCTTCCCAACAAACTTCTTTAACTTACTGTAGGGGTCCATCCTTGGTCAAGCAATGTGGAGTCTCAAGTTGTATTGAACAATCTCTTTCTCTAAATATTGTGTACACTAGGCAGTTGTGAGGGTGTACATTCCCTTCCTAAAGGTGAGGGGATATGGTATGATCCCTGCTCAATTCTTTCCATTGAGGAGAGTGTGTGCATGCTCCAATTGCCTAGATACTTCTAGCAAAATCAACTAGTCATTTGGGTACCAAGGTAGCTTGTATGGCCTTTTGAAGAAGCCCTTCGTTCCTATATAAGTAAATTTTGGGAATTCTATGTACAAAAACCCAAACTGGTGAATGAACACATAGGCACTATGTGAAACCCTCCTCCCAAAGTCCCCTCCGAGAAGTCTGATAATATGCCCAATGAAGGCATAGTTCACCCTACAGTTGTCCTTCTTGAAATTTCAATATTGTAATTGCGAGTGCCTATCATATACTTTTAGCTCCCTTCCTATAGTCGGGTTCTACACAAAAAATAAATCTCTGTAGGGAATTGGATTGGACAAGAGATACACCAAGTAAGAGGTCGTACAGAATTGAGAGGTCTTCTTAACTTCCATGAACTGTTGATGCAAGTTTTCACTAATCATTTTGGCCCAATGAAACTTGGCCTTTCCTCTGATGATCTCTCAATGAAGTAGAACATTTAGTCCTAGAAGTAAGTAGTTGTAGGAATACCCAGACCCTACAAAACAAGGTTACCAAGTCATGATAATCTTCATAAAAGTCACTCCAGAACAACTCTTGAGGCACCTTGTTAGCACTAATCCTCTTCTCTTTTAACCAATATTGGTTAATCAACTTTTTTCATTTTAGGGATTTGACCTTCCACATATTTTTTGCATATCCCTTTGTTGTTTCCTCCATTGGGTCAAAGGTAGGGATGTGGAACATTTTTCCTATGGACCTGGCAGATAAGTTAGCCAACACCTTACCCTCATGATCAATGATCCTTCTACTTTCTACCTGATAGGCCTCCCTACAAGCCATTACCAATTCTAGGGCCACAAGAACAAACGACAAACTGATTGCTTTAGCCAAACCAATCTTTTTGATTCTCCTTGCATTATCCATGGTTGGATTGGCAATGACCCTTTGTCTAAATTCATCTATGTCAACTTGCATGAGGCTGGTATTTGTAATTGTATCCTAGGTGATAGTGACCCTGGAGGTGAATTCTACTTCCTGGAACTGATATTTCATCTGATCCTTATCTTCCTTTCCTCTAGGAACTTTCGAAGACTTCTTCTCTTTGTCTTTCTCTACGGATGCCCTTGATGGTCCTACAACTAATTCCATAAATCGTGTAAACAGAGGCCCAGTAAGCATATTCATCTATAAAATGAGGGGAGCATTAGTGAAATACTACAAAAAAGATGTTAGATCAAGCCTTTCATCATAAAAGATCATAACATTTGTTAAAATTCATCATTTGGCTCTTGTTTGGGGAAGATAGAGCAATGCAGGCCCAAGGATGCGGGTATCCCTGGGCTGGCAGCTATTTTGTAGAAGGCGGCAGGGAAACAACGTAGAGTGCATGGTGGCTTGCATGCGGCCACCCACATCAATATTTTCACACCATAACTGGGGCCCACCAAGGTGTTAAGGCATTTGGGCACATGGGTCGATCATTCATGAAGTCTTGGAGGGGCTTGTATAATTACTTCTCATGTGGGTCAAGGGGGTGTAGAGGTTGGGGTTGTCTTGACCATTTGGAGCTTCATCATTTGGAATGACATTGGAATGGCAGAAGCCCACAAGTGGATTCCCACATTGTAGGACCCAGTGGTAGAAAGGCTGACTCATCCTTTATTCAAGGGTTGATCGATCGGGATCATGTGGGTGTAGAATTGTGGGTGGTTGTCCAAAGGTGGTTGTTTTACAGATGGTGAAGATGGGACAACAACCCATAGGCAAGAGTCTGCACTGTTGAGTCCATGTGTTATTTGTTCAAGGAGGGTCAGATGGTAGCAGAGGGGTCAAGCCCCATAATGTAGGCTATATGTTAGGCTTGGTTGTTTGGAAACAGTGGTCAAGGGTCGACGGCCCATAGAAAATAGCCCACAATAGAATGCCCGCTACCAACTTTACTTAGCCATTTTTGCATGATCGAGCTGGGACAAGATGAATGATGTGAAGTCTACAATGCGGGCAGATGGGGCTCCCTAGCCATTTGGAACAGTGGAGGGAAATAGGCAACCCACGAATGGTGGTCCACAAAGCCCAACCCATAAAGAGGACTAGCCTTAGTAAAATTTTGGGTGATTTGGACGATGATAGGAGAAGCAGGGTCCACTAGGTGGGGTGTGCCATGTGGAAAGCCAAAAGGAGGCAGCCGTGTGAGGAATGAAAAGTTAACAAGGGTGGTACATGGACAAAATTCCTTTGCGGCAGGCCTGCAATAGTCCTCAAATTTAACCTTAGGTTTTTCTTTCCCTTAGTCAGCAATGACAAAAAGGAGGTGTTAATCCACATACACGGGCCCGCTAAGGACGATAGCTGAGGCTTCTAAAGTTTGGTGTTTGGTTTGCAAAATCAATGGTGAAGGTTAGCTTATGGGCCGCAAGGGTATGAACACCCCTAGTCAAGAATGGCATTCAGAAGGTTCAGTCTCGCATGGCCCTAAATGGCTAACTTTGAAGGGTTTTCAAATTTTCAAAAAAGTGAGTTTTGCACGAGATTTCATCCTTAACTAGCTATCTAAAGAATTTACTGTTGTCACCTAGAAATGCACCCTATGCAAAGTTATAAAAACTGAGCTTTCTAGAGAAACATGGGATCATTCCAAGGCTGTGGGTCACCTAAAGTTGAAATGAACCTCTGGAGAAGGTTGGCTTCCTTTGAGTTATCACCTAACTACTGGCCTTTGTAAGGGAAATGGAGAAGGGATGCATAAATTGGAAAACTACTCCTGTGGTGATACACCAAAATTTACTGAGGACATATAACTCAGTTTACACACACGATTTTAATCAATGGAAAAAGCTTTGTCATACACAACTCAATCACATATTTTTTTTGCATAAACATTTCATGAAAAGGTTCATATGCTACACTCCTAGAAGGAAGAAAAAAATTCACAACTAGAGAATATTGCATCATAACACATCTCACAACCTGCATAAACACGTATTGCTCTACAGAAAGGTGCTGAAATAAGACATAACCACAAGGAATCACATAGTTTCACAAGCAGTTTCATCAATTATATGAATGCACACAATTTAATAGAGAGATTGAAAAGATAACGCGCTCATACTCATTGATCTTAATCGTGGAAACTAATATACATGCCTATTATGAATTACAAAACAAAGGCTCCTTTCTGCAAAGAACTTCAAAAGTTACAAAAGCATAAAAGTACCAGGTAAGAACTATCTACAAAAGGCAAAAAATTCCATATATATAAAAGTGTCGGCCCCTTAGGGCTTACAAAAATATCATTGTTCAGAAAGATCTACCCCCAGATCTTTTAGATGGAGTAAATGTTGTGTCCCCCCTATCCATGTCGGTGTGGAGTTACTCTAGGAATGGTCTCCTTGATCTTTTGCAACTACCGCATTCACTTCTGGTCTTCATGTCCCTCGTCTTCGAATATCCTTGTCGAGCTACTTTGAATGCTTCTGAGCTCAGGGAAGATCCACATCATGTTCACTCTGTTGATCTTCTTGTCACAGGTCAAGCTGTCAATGGTCCACTTGTAGCTCCCTCTGATTGGTCGAACAGATGCCACATAAGCTACTTTGCATGGTTAAAATATTTTCATTAGAATCGCATGTCGATGAGACACTAGAAGTGCCTCGCTGATGTGATTAGACTCTTCAGCGGTTATCGGCATAGCACATGATGATTGGCAAGACCACATAGCGAGTTACAAAATTCATTATGATATCACATAATAGCATCGACGAGACAATCATTTTTGACCAGACAACATGGCGAGCCCTCAAGAGTCATACTGATGTTGCTATCTCATTTCCTAGTCATCCGCATTCGGTAAGAGTTCCTTTAGTCGGCAGGGGGTCATACCAATCTTCATGAGTTATACCATTGTACAAGATGTCGCCAAGACCATCGCTATCAAAAAGATATCATGTCGAAGGCACCCTTCCTTCTCCTCAAGTTCCTATCCTTTAGTTTCGACAAGGCTCCCCTCTGGTTGGGAAGACCTCTTATCGAATTCATTCTGCTTCGGCGAGACCACCTTCAGTCGGTGAGACCTCACATCGATGATGCTTCCCCTCGCCGAGAGTTCACCTTTCATATTGGGGATACATCACTATATCGGCAAGACCTCATGTCGAAGGCACCTTACTTTGGCGAGGGCTTATTTCAGTCGGGAAAACTTTACCCTATTGGCCAGACCTTATACCAATGTCATCCACATCGAAAAGACCTTTTGTTGTTAGCGAGACTTCTTGCTGAAGGAAAAACACATATCAAGACCCCTCATTCTTTGGCAAGACCCCATCGGGTCAGTGAGACATCACGACGAAGACCAACCTCATTTGCCGAGACCTCTGCTTGGTCGCCGAGACATCATGGTGAACTCCTTTCTTTTGAACAACCCTCAGCGTGACCTTCGTCTATCGTCAGGACCTCATGGCGAACAAGGGCTCACTTCCTCGATAATGATCTCCTTCAGCAAGACTCTCGGCGGTCGGTGAGACATCTTGGCAAGCCCCAAAAAATTTTTGGCTAGAGTGCGGTTGATCGGAAAGACCTCACGCTGAAAATACTTTCCTTTTTGCAAACTTGCTTCAATTCGGGGAGACTTCGCCCTGTCGGTGAGACCTCACACCGAGATCATCACTTGTCACCGAGACTACCACATGTTGGTAGGACATCTCCCCACAAGCTCGAACCCTTCGCCGAAGGCATAACCTTGTACTGAGTGCGTCATCCCCTTCAGCAAGACTTCACTTGGTCGTCAGGACCTCATGCCGAACACAACCGATCTCCCTGAGCTCATTCATTTCAGCGTGACTCCCATCAGTTGGGAAGACTTCTTTCAAAAGTCACAACATTATACCAAAGCCACTCCACCTCGGTGAGACCCTCGTTTTTTTGCCAAGATGTCACAGCGGTCGGCAAGACAACTGGAAGGTCTTGCCGACCTTCTTCTCTGATGAGTTTATGCCAAATCTGACTGAGTGATGCTTTCCAAATGAGCTCCTTGTGAAAATTCCTCAGGTGCATGATCCAACTAATGATGCAAATGTCCCATTTGGCCTTCAAGAACATCTGAAACATAGATTGCCTTGCCTAATTGAGGCCGTAGGTGAAAATTGGGTAACATTTACCTTTTTTCTCTTAAGATTTTCAAATTTCACAATGAAAAAAAAATTTAAAAAATACAACTAGGGTAGTAGCAAACTCACCTAGTGGACCCAATGAAATGCAATGAGGAAGGCACCTAAACTCGTTCATGAAGAAATGCGAGTGCGAAGGCGGCGAAGATTGGAGGCACACTGACAATTTATGACTAAGGGTCGATGAAAATGACGAGTGATTTTATACTATTTATAGGATTTTAGTCATTAATTACCTACAATTAATACTTGTATGGTAGTCAACGAGGTTGGTAAGCATGAATTTTTAAATGGTCAGCAGTGGGAAAGGTGAATCTTGTGATGCGGGTGCCAATCAAGCGATTGTCACTTGGTAGGTCCACGAAGGGGATGACAATGGTTGATGTGGGGCTCACAATGTGGGTGGATTCCAGAACTCAGCCACTACAGAAATGGTGTAGGAGGGACAAAATCTCGCCATGGGTGACCCGCATGAGTGGACCCACAACTAGGGAAAGATGCCAGTTTCAAAGTTTTAAGGAAAAATGCTAGGGGAACTCCACGAAGGAAGAAAGCATGAAAATTTCAAGGGTGGTGAAACTTGTTCAACTTAAGATGATAGCTTTAGGAATCCTTGACCAATTGGGGCTTAAAAAATGTGGCACATAAAATGAGGCCAAGGGAAAAGTGTCCTGACGAAAGTAAAAAAGACAGGGTCCCTGTTCCGTACGGGGTGTGTGTGAAATTTGCACAACAAATGGTGAATCTACTAGGAGAACGTTCTAAAGGATTCTAAGGATAAAGATTCATTTAGAACCTAGAATCTCTAGTTCCACAAACTAGGAGCCGATTTCCATAAGTGAGCTAAGGGACATGAAGAAGAAGAAGACTACATAATTGAATTAGATCACAAAAACATCTCAGAAGTGTGTGTATGATGCGTTCATTCCCTTTCTTTAGAAACTATAACAAATGACCATTAATTAGGCAAAGCAAGCTACCTAAATTGTCTAACCCCAAAAGTAACCTAGACATTGCTATGCTACTAGTCAAACATAAATAGCCCTGATGGAGTTGTCACTATGACCCCACAAACATTGCTCTATTTCTAGTCAAGCATCCATAGCCTCGATAGAGTTGTTCGCACACCCACACAGTTGCCTTATTTTAATTACTTTCTTTCTTTTTTTTCAAATATTTTTCATTTGGTGACCTTTCTTTTGCTCAACTGTGTAAGCATCAAAGCTTACTATGGGTTTGGAATTACAGTGGTCACTAGAGTAAACAAGATTTTTTCACTTGCTAGACCCTCATAATAGCCAATGTACAATTCTTTAAAAACCAAATTTTTCAATATTTTGTGCATGATCTGAGATGAGTGCGATAGGATTCAACCAAGGTTCATGTTCTAGGTTGATCTGGAGTTCAAATAAGGAACCACTCCATAGAAGTGATCAGAAATCAATAGTTGGAAGTGAATATTTATCCAAAGAACATGAAAAGCGGGCAGCAAAGTGAATTTTTGTCAAACCAAGCATAGACACTACATGAAATAAAGGAACACCTTAGAAAACAAGGTAGCTGGAGAGCGAGCAAAAGGATAGCAGCGTGAGACAAAAACAAAGGAAACCTAAATTAACCTATATGCAATATTTCCAAAAACTGGCTCAAAAGAGCTCATGCAAGGAAAACACTTGAGGTGTTTCCTATTGACAAGAAATGGGAAATCCTCACTAGGTAGTGTCTTGAGGTGAAAAACATTATCTCCTAAAATTTCAAAGATTTGAAAGGGGCCAAGTTAGAGCTTGTTGAATTTTTTATGTCCCCCTTTCTTTTCATGGGCCTTATCCCAACAAAGGACTAAATCAACAATCCTAAACTCCTTAGCTTTGGCTCGACGATCAAACCATCTTTTAACTATGCCCTAATGTTTGGAAAAAAATTTAATAGCTCGGTCACAGACTTCTTCTAGGTGGAGCAGTTCAGCTAAACGGGCTTCTCGATAGTCTCCCTTTTCATAAAAGGTGTTGATGAGCTAGAAGGTGGGGATCTCGAGATGCATAGGAAACATAGGCTTCAAACCATAAATGAGGTGGAATGGGGAATCACCAAGGGAGGCCTTGTGGTGTGTACGATCTGCCTAAAGGGAAAAACATAGCTGGGTGTGCTAGTCTTTGGGGTTTCTATCAAGGAGCTTCTTAATTACAGTGATCAAATTTTTGTTTGTGTATTCAGCAAGACCATTTCCGTGAGGATAGTAGTTGGATGAGAACTTAAGGGAAATTCCATAATCAAAGGCCCAGCTAGAAAATTTGAATGAGGAAAAGACAGGACCATTATTGCAAACAAGAGCATAGGGGCAACCAAAATTATTAAAAATAAATCTTTCAAGGAAATTATTAACCACCTCAGTAGTACAATTTTTGCATGCAATTGCTTCTATCTATCTAATGCAATAATCAAAGGTGATTAGAATGTCCTTGTGGCCTATAGAGGGAGGTGGGTTTACCGAACCGATGAAGTTGAGACCTCACTGAGCGAACAATCTTACCTCTAGAACTGGTTGTAGTGGGAAAATAATATTTCATTCTCTGGTTGCAATAGTCTGGCACATGTGGCAAGTTCAAACATGATTTTGTGCATCCTTAAACACTATTGGCCAATAGTACCCCACCCACAAGATTTGATGAACGGTGGAAGGGCCAGATCCATGAATGGTACCAAATTTATCATGAAACTCTTTTAATACTCATGTTGCCTCCTCTTTCCCAAGGCATCTAAGGCAGACCCCTTCATGATTCCTCTTGTATAATATGGACCCTTGCAGGATGTAGCTATTACTTTTCAGTCAGAGAACACATTTTTGGACTCCCTATAGATGAGGTGAGCACTTGTTATTTAATAGGTAGTAGATGATGTCATCATACCACTTGCCAATGGAGACATCTTCAAGTTGATATTGCTAGACAGTGAGCTTGGGTCTGGCCTTAGCCAACATTTCAGCTATCATTCGGGTGAGGGATTTCCCTCTTACTAACTTCATGGGTTGAATCTCCATGTCATATTCCTACAATAAAGTGACCCATTTTTCTCTCCTTTCACCAAACTCATTCTACATCAACAATGTCTTTACCATCGGGTCAGGCACTATGGCGAACACCTTGTTCCGTAAAAAGAAATGTCTAAATTTTTTAACTCCCCTAACTAAGGCATAGGCTTGCTTCTCCACATTATGATATCTCAGCTCGACATCTTTTAGTGGGGCACTCATGAAAGCAATTGGGTGCTCACTTAATCATCATTTTGAGTCAATAAGCTCACACAGGAATGGTCTAAAGTGAATGAGTAGATGTAGAATGGATTTAGATAATATGGACTAACCAGTATGTGTGCATCAATAATCAATTTCTTGATTTCCTCAAAGGCTTGCTTGACCTCTAGCATCCACTCAACTTTGGCATCCTGCTTCAACATTGCATTGAGTGGCTTGACTATCTCAGCAAAGCCAGTGATGAATTTTTTGACAAATTTTATCTTTCCAAAGAAATATTTCAACTCTTTCTTGATGACTGGTAGCTAAATTTTCAAGATAGCCTGAATATGCTCAGGGTCTATTGAGATTCCTTTCTCTAAGATCACATGCCCGAGCAACTTGCCTTTGGTAACTCTAAAGATGCACTTCTTTGGATTCAGGTAAATCCTGAATTCCCTACACTTATAAAACACTTCGCATAAATTGGAAACGATTGCCTTGCTTCTTTGAAAACACTATGAGATCATCCATGTAGATGATAATGCACTTGCCAATTAGATCTTTAAAGGTGATATCCATTGCATGTTGGAATTTTTCGCTGACGTTTATCAATCTGAATGGCATTCTCCTATAGGCAAAGGCTCCCCATTTGGTGGTGAATGTTGTCTTCTGCCGTTTGGTTTATCATTTGAGATTCGTTGACTATCTGTGGCACCTCATCCAATGAGGGTAAGTTAGATAATTTTCCTTCTCTGAAGCTCTATTTAGGTTGTAAAAATCTAAACACAATTTGATTTCTCCATTCTTTTTCCTGACCGGGACCAAATTGGCCACCCACATGGAGTGCGCAACTAGGAAGATAATTCTGGTGGACAATAACTTTTGAACTTCCTTGTAGATGATGGGTTCCAATAATGCATTGATGGGAAGTTGTCATCAAAAAGGTCGCACATCTTACTTGAGAGGAATGATGTGCATGATGATTGAGGTGTCATATGTTTTTAAATCTTTGTAGCTCCAAGCAACCATATCATGGTACTTGCATAAGGATTTTGCTGCCTACAATGATTCAACAACTAGGTCTTCACAGCCGTGATTCAAAGATTGAACATCTAACCTGAATAGCTATTTCAATCATCATGAAGGCACATTTAACTTGTCAACCCAAGGATGTGAACTTGAAATGGTTAAGCACAGTATGTGCACTAGGAACCCAAAGTAGCCATTTTCATTCTATAGCTAAGAAAGACACAATGTTGATAGTAAATTGCTTCGAAAGGAAAAACATAAATGCTAACCATCAATCAACAATTACACCAAGTTGAAATGCATGACAGAAATGAAAATCTAAGCAACAAACAGGGCACTACTTTGTCTGCTTTGGCTGCAAGAACAATCACATAATGGAATTCTAGTGGCTACAGGAACAGTTGGTGCCATGTTTTTAACTAATTACTAAACATGTAATACTAAACTAATACTAAACTGAAGGACAGATTACTCACCAAGTGGGCCCCCTTGGATAAGTATCCTCTAAAACTAAGGAGAACTCAGATGCTCGAACTCAGAACTTTATTTTACTCACTATAGATCATGAGTACAAAAGAGTAATATATCTCTATTACTAAAAAACTCAAGAATGCAAGTACAATATCAAATCATGCAACCTCTTAGAGAAGGAGCATCAGATATTTATTTATACTATCAACTAAACGAGGTAGTCAACATGAACTAGGAGGATGCCATTTAGGGAAAACAAAGAAACTGGGGTGGTAGTTATGCATGCATGAATCTAGTCAGACATGTATGTCCAACCGCAGATTTAGTGTTGCAATAATGTGCATGTTTGCTCAACATCAATAATGACCACTACAAGGCGGCTATGTTTGGTTTGCATGACTAATCTCCTATTGTCATCCTCCTTTGACCTTTGAATGATTCCCTTGTTGGACATTATGGTGCATGCCCAGCTGGCGATGTCTTCCTCAATTTAGCATCCTCAAATTAAATCTACATGGCAATGTTAGTATGCACAATAATTGCATATTTGTAATCACCTTAAGGAAAATTCATTAACCACATGCAAAATTAATATAGATAGTCCATTTAACATGGAATTTATCATTAAAGGTTTGCAGAAATAAGATTAAGCCTAATGTCTATAGTTTGAGGAAAATATCATAAAAGTATCAACACTTAATGTCAAATTTCATGATAAAATCAACAACTAGATCACAAATTCTACCCAAAAATGAGACCATAAACTAGACTCATCATAAGACATCAATGATTCATTCCTTATCTTTTGCTATGCACACTTTTCCAATGAATACATTTTTAATCTCCTTAGAAGTTTCAAGATTATGAGTATCACATTGATTATTGATGGAGTCCTTATTTGCTTGCTAATCATGGTCTTTGATTTGATCTAAGTCAAAAATTCATTCAAGTTGGACCATACCCCTAGGAATCATGTTTTTTTTTAGGTTAATGACTCCTATATCCAATTCAACCTCTTCAAGCTTAGCCTCGTCAATTATTTGGCTTACAAATACGTCTGATCTAGTAATGAAATCTAAGATGTGCTTGTCATCATTGAACACTTGAAAATTGGTAACATTGTCTAGCACCGATAAGATGGAAGTAAGCTCAATAATGAATTTCTTCAAGTCGAACAAAGAAAGGGTTTGCAACGTGCTAGCTACCTGAGCTAAAGCATTAGTCATATAGTTTTGGGAAAGAGGGATCAGTTGAATATTAAATGCATCTAGACTCTCTAAAAGATCCCAAACCCTATGCCTGTAATTCACTAGCCTTCTGTCATGGCAGGAATATACTTTCTTGACTTGCTTTACTACTAACTTTGAGTCTCCAAAGACTTGTAGCATTTTGACCTTCTTTCTTAGAGCCATCAAAACACCATGAACTAGTGCTTCATACTCCGCTACATTGTTTATGCAGTAAAATTGAAGCCTATGAGCAACGAAGTATGACTTACCTGTGGGGCTAATGAGTTCAAACCCAACTCCCGCTCCTTGCTTGGACTTAGATCCATTAAAGTGCAATGTCCAAAACTTGGAGGATTATTTAACTCGAAGGTTGGTCATACATTCAACCTTCTTTAGCTACACACTTGCATCTACAACTTCTGGGAAAGTTACGGATTCACCATTGTTGTGGTCAAGTTGTCCCATTCAGGGTTCCTTCTTTGGTGAAATATGGCCGTTGATATGAGAAATTTGTGTTTAACAAAGGCAATATTCAAATTCTGAGTGGGTAGCATTATTGACCTTGCACCAATTGGGCAACAAGAGCTCATGTAAATTCATCCTTGCTCCCAAGCTGAGCTAATCTTACACACATTTTTTGATGAATTCCTAGAATCCATCCAATAATTCCAAATTGCCATTGTCATTGGATTCCTCATCATTTGACTCAACCATCATTTTTGTACTCTAAGGAATGTAAGTTAAATCAGTAAGGGGACTCCACAACACCAAGATAAATTCTTCAATTGTCTCATCTTCTTGAGACTCCAATTCTTTTTAGCAGGCCACAGGAGAATAATTACCCAACTCTGTTTAAGCAAACAACACCTCATTGGTGTTGTTGTACTCCGTGATCATAAATTTCATGTGTAGCTCCTGATTAATATAAATTTGATTTGGTAGCCCCTTCCATGGCTACAAAATGTGATAAAATTAAATCAAAGCATATCCTTTCAATGCCCTGGTGAAGTCCCTTCCTAATATTATGCCATATGTGTCTGAGATATCTGCAACTTGAATTTCAATGACTTGTACCCTCGGGTCAACAACAATCTGCATAGGGATCTAGTTGATTTCACCAACAATGCTTACCTCTGTCTTATCTAGTTGGGTCACCTTTCACCTAGAAGGAGTGGGGACTATCCCTAGAGCCTTGCATACAGCCAATGGAATGACATTGGCTGATCCTTCTAAATCAAGTAGAAAGTTGTGCAAGTTCTTCTCAAGTATCCTAATGGTGGTGAGAAGGGGTGCGTTTCTAACTTCCCCTGGAACAAACCCATGGGTGTGTCTACCTAGGCTAATTTTTATCTTTCTCATTGGTCTTGTCCTTGGTTGGTACTTGTATTTGCTCCTTCGTGGGTTGTTTTCCCATTTGTTGATTTGAATGCGTGTTTATTTTCTTGTCTAAGATTTCTTTGATTACAGACTCATTTTTTGATTCATTAAAGGAGACTCTCTTAGTAGGTACCTCTTTTGTTGAATTGGAAGATATAGTCCCATTAATCATCTAGAAGAAAGCATTCCTAACTATTGGGACTTTAAGCAATTCAAAGGCAGAAAAAATTATTTTGACCTTTTTGAATTCCTCAGTGACATATTCACCCATTTGTTAAATTTTTGCCTCAGAGGACTTGCTTTGGGAAGAGCTAGTAGACTGGTTTTGCATTTGACTTGGATATTTGTTTCTATTGAAATAATGGGTGGGCACATGAGGGTAACTCAGATTGTTGCTAACGTTTGGGTCAGGTGGGGTGCTAAAGTTATTAGGTGGAATAGAGGTAGTGAACGGGACGCCTACTTGCCTATTTCTTAAGTTATACGGGGTTTCTCATTGATGAAACATCTAAACTTCATCCTCACATGACTCCTCTTCGTCTATAGGACCATTATCTATCAAAGTGAAGAGCTAAGATAGAGTTTCTTCATTACTTACCTCTTTTCCTTCATCATCCTTTGAGGCAGTGATCTCTTTTTTAGGCACATTTCTTTCACTTCACGGGAACAAAGCTTGATTGACTACGAGCACAGAAGAATCATACAACTCAGATGGGACTATGTCCCTGCAGCCAACACTGTCAATGACGTTCTGGACCTCCAATTGAAAGATCTTTGCGGTTGTCTAGAACTCGGGGTAGTCCAATTTAGAATTCTTATTTGTTTTATGGATCCGACACCATCTAGATAGCACTACCTCAACTAAATATACCCCATTGGTTGTCTTTTCTACTTTGGTAGGTTGATCAAGAGGGGTAGGAACACCTCCATTTTTTAGTCTTGTATTCCATGTCTAGTTTTTTCGCTGTGAAGGCATCCTTTCGATGTTCTAGTTGGAATTTTGTCCTCTTTCATGATTTTGTCTAGATGAGGTACCTGCATCACGGTTGTCCCAATTATCCTTGTTGAGGTTGGAATAAATGTTTCGTTGGGAAGACTATATTTGGTTGTTTTTATTCCTTAATTTTGTCATCTCAGTTGACATTTTCTTGATCATCTCCATCAATTCATCTATCTGATCCTTTTCTATATTGTTCAGTTGTGATGGTTGGTTTTGAAGAAAGACCGGTTGTACTACTAGCTAGTTTTGTTGGATGAGTGGAAACTCAAGCCCTTGTAGATATGTAGGCACTTAGGGTAGCTGAGGATAGATCTATTGTTGCTGCAATTGTAAGTAGTGAGGTGTTGGGGGTTCCTGATTCATTGGTTGTCCTAGATGAGGAACCATGGGAAGTTGTGGAACTTGATTCAGAATTGATGTCTAATGTGTCAAATCCTGAGTAAATCCCTAAACTTGCATTGGATGAGCGACCGGCCCTAAAGAAGGTAGTGGGCTAGAAATATTTTCCCCCAAGTAAATGCTTACTATGACCACCTCAGCGTACATGTCTACCAACCTGGCAGGTGGTGGGTGCATTCTTTTCACCAATGTAGCAATGAGGTTGTCTAGGGTATCATAATAAACTAACAAGGCCGAAGCATCATCAACCACGTATGGAGCATATAATCTCATGTATGCCCTATGAAATCGATCATTGAAGGAGCTAATTGGTTTGTTGACTTCCCTATGAATGGACATGAATTATTGATATAACTCTGAAGGGCTAATTGGGATCTTGTATTTCTACAAGAAAGAGTTCTTCAATAGGTTCCAGGAAGTGATGCATCCCATTAGCAAGTTGATGTACCAATAAAAAGCATCTTACCCTAGGGAATAGGGAAAGAGTCAGCAAGCCACATCCTCTATGGATCACAAGGATGAAACTTTGTGAAAAATCCCTCTAGATTCTTTGGCATGTCATGATAATCATTGAAGGACAATAGAGAAGGATTGTTACCCAACCAAGCCATGGATATGGAGGTTGTTCATGCTATGCAATAGTAACTTGGGGCTACGTAGGGGAAGCAGCAGTTCAGATTGTGCCTTGGACTTGAAGGGTTGGAGCAAGGGCAGAACAACACCCTAACCGTGGGAAGCGAGCAATTGGAAGGCAGTTTGGGGCAGCTGAGAAGATGAAGTGGATACCGAGAAGGAAGGATGAGTGTGGTGCGGAGGCATGGAAGGGAGAGGTGATGATGAAGAAGAGGTGGAGGGAGTGGATGAGACTAATGAAGTTGCTTCAACTCTTTTAGCTCTCTTAGCCTTGGTAGGGAGCTGTAGCTCTTGAAATTCCCCTTTATTTGGTGTGGAACTTAAAAATCTATGGAATCTTTTAGGGGAGAATCAACCAATTCGATCCAAATTAACACAAGGAAGGCCTTCCTTCTAGCTCAAGTTTAGTTGATGGGTTTTTTTGCACTTCTCAATACGGGTAATGCATAACTATATCACATCCCTTGAAAGACAATTTCCTACAAGTGAGTTGCAAAAAACTATCCCAAGGTCTCTTAGATGTCAGGTCATGACTTGCTTGGAATATCTCAGTTGGTTTGTGTGATTTGTTGGTAATCATAGGACAGCCTTACATATGTTAAGTTTGGGGAGATTGGTTCCTTAAATGGAGTTCCTAAGACTTTGAAGGGGATGGGAAATTGTTGCAAGTTCAAAATAGCAGTCTAAAACTCCACTTTTATCATCAAATTTGGCTTTACAATGATGTCAAAACTTTTCCTAAACTATTATACCAAAGAAGGTCAAAAACGAAGGGAAAGGAGGAAGTTCCTAGACCTGCAACTACTGATGAATAGTGATAATGGAGGATGCTATAGTGGATAGCCTTCCTAAAACTAAGTTCCACTTAACCAAATCAAATAACAGTGTCATAAAACTAGTGTTATCTTTTAAGGTATATGGATTTTCAACTGTTCATTCACCATAAAGCATGACTAAAAGATGAATTTTAAGTGCAGCAATGGATTTATGTTCAAACTAGCTTTACACTGTTGTTTATCATCAAAAAACAACAAAAAACATGAATAAGGAAAGGCATCAACACAGTAGTATTCTTCAGCATCAATGAACAAAATTCACTAAACTACTAAAAGCATACAAAATACATAGAACAACAAACTAAATATACTCAAATCTATTAACTATGAGGAGATGTATCAACATGAAGGAAACTCAAGAATCCAACAAAGATGATGAATTTCTATTAGAATTTCAGCAGCATGTCATTACAACAACCCAAATCTCTCTTGAAAATGAGAGGAGGACCCCTATTTATAGTTTTCAAAAAGAAAAATGAATGGCCAAGATTCTTTAAAAATTAGGGTTTCACCTACCACTCAATATTTTACAATTTAAAATAATTTCCTTGTCTTTTTCTCTATTTTGACATCTAGTTCCCTATCACTATAGCACTTTTGTCCTATAGTGATTTTCCTTTTTGGCTACAGCTACACTATGAGGAACTCATCATCTATAATAGGCTTTCCTTGACTTTTCTGGATAGTTGCGTATTCCACAAATTTTCCCATTAGCACCTAAATTGTGTTCCACTTCATTATATATTATTGGAGCACTTGGAAGGTTAGCTTTCTGGACCTGTTAGTGATAAGCTCCCAATTCTTTGTACACTTAGGTGTGTTCTTGATCACCTGCTCTGATTGGGAAAAGGATCAGACAACAAAATCCATAAAGTCTAGCACTAGTGAATCTGTGGCCCCATTATCCATTTTCTTGTGGAAAAGCGACCTAATCTTTTCTGGATCTAGCTCGACAGTAGGCATGTCATAATCTGTAATGAGCTTCAGATATTCCTCACAATCTATCTTATGATCCTTGGCCCACTCCAAGGTCAAGGTATACCTCATGAAGCACCCCCTCTAGGACTTCCCTTCTATGGTCCAGGCCAATTTTTCACATCTCCACTAGCCAATAATCATCCTTTGCTAGGGTGAGCTCCTTCTCCCAAGTATTTTCAGGAATCTTGAGGATAGCCTCAAGTTTAAGATATGTAATCCTATATAATTCAGGGAATTTATTGCAAATTATCTTTGTGCCCTTGACCTACTTTTGTACTTCCCTTGTAGAGCACTTGTCAAAACCACTCTTCAGTAGCCTTGGTCCAATTCTTTCTTCTTTCTAACTTTTTTATGTGTTCTTTGGATAGAGGCAAGAGATGGGCCGATGAAACTATTAGTAGCTCATCAATGGATGACCACTGTTGAATGTAAGCAATGAGGTCCACCACTTGTCCCTTCAACTCCTCATTGTAGGATTGATCCTTGTTCATCTAATGAATGATCATGGAAACTGATCCTTGCAGATGATCAATCTTTTGCTCTCTTGTAGTAGTACCTAGGTCAATGGTGGAGATATTATAGCTAATCCCTTCTCCCTTGTCCACTACTAGGTTGGAAATTTGTACCATCCTTGATCTAGAGGCATCCATCATGATGTGGGATTGGAATTTCAGCTTCTTGTCCTTTTCTGTTCCTATTTGATCTCATGTTAAGATGGGCTCCAATCTTTCCTTAGGATCCATGAGAGTAGGGGTCTTCTTTTGTAACTATTTTTCTAAAGAATCAAGCATTTGAGATACTTCCTTTGGTGATTCTTGATCACTTTCTTCTTTTTGAGCATATTGGATCTCCCTTTCCCCATGGCCCAAGGTTTTTTGCTTTGTTTTCTCTTCCTCTTCCTCATCTGAGTCCATAATCAATATAGTCTTCTCCCTATTTAGCTTGGTAGTAGCTACATTTTCTTTAGGGTTGTCCTCCCTTTCAGGTGCCATTTCTTCTTCTCGCTCAAGATCTACATGGTGTTCTAGTTCAGGGATCTTTTTTATTTCAGCCTCTTCTTTAGGCTTATCTTCTTCTTCTTCAGCTTCTTTCTTTCCTTCCTCCCTCTTGGTAGGTGATGAGCCTATTTTTTGCTCTAATTTTGGGTAAAACCTATAGTCTATTTGCTAATAGATGTCATGGAATTTGATGCTCAAGTGTTGGTATTGGCATAATGTCTCCCTCAGACTAGTAGCATTCGACAATATCCTATCTCTGCAAGCTTTAATGACATTTGGCATAATATGTGGGTTATCTATATTGATTTTGCATGTAATTAATGGATGTTTCTTAGAGTGGTTATAGATGTGCAGTTATTATGTGTACTAACTCTATCATGCAGATTTAGTGAGCTAAGTTGAGGAAGACACCGCCAACTGGGCATGCAACATACTGTCCAGCTGAGGAATCACTCCAAGTCAAAGGAAGCCGGCAACAAATATTCTTCATGCAATTGAGTGTAACTGCCTTGTAGTGGACCTTAATGATTGAGCATGCATGGGAATTACTGTTGTGTTGAATTTGCACTTGACTTGCATGTCTAACTAGATTCCTTGCATGTGTAACCACCATCACTCCACTTTCCCCTATTTTCCCTAAATGGCGTCCTCCCAGTCGTGGAGTTGACTGCCCTATTTAGTTGTAGTATAAATAATAATTTGATGCTCCTTCCTTAGGAGTTGCACGATTTGGCATTGTACTTGCATTCCCTAGTTTCAGCAATACAAATACATTACTCTTTGTATGCATGATTTATAGTGAATGAAATAAAAGTTTTGAGTTCGAGCATCTAAGTTTTACTTTAGAGGATACTTATCCAAGGGGGGGCACTTGGTAAGTAATATGTCTTCTTAGTTTAGCATTAGCTTAGTATTACTTGATGTTTAGTGCTTAGTTAGACATCTAGCATTGATTGTTCCTGTAGCCACTAGAATTCCATTCTATGATTGTTCCTATAGCCAAAGTAGAGAGAGTAGTTTCATGTTTGTTGTTCAAATTTCCATTCTTTTTATACATTTTAGCTTAGCATAGTTTTCGGTTGATGTTCAACATTTGTTTCATTTCTTTCCAACAATTTACTTTCAACATTGTGTTTCTTAGCCGTAGAATGCAATGGCTACTTGATCCCTTAGTGCACATACTGTGTTGACCCATTTCAATTTCACATCCCTGGGTTGACAAGTTAAATGCACCTTCATGATGATTGAATAGCTATTCAGGTTAGATGTCTAGTCTCTAAATCATAGCTATAAAGGCTTAGTTATTAAGTCATTGTAGGAGGCCAACATTTTTAGTGTTGTTACCGGAGATAGTGTCAAGCTAGGAAGTCTTTTGGAGTCATTGGTAGTTTTTCTTGTTGTAGTATTTTTGGAAGTTGTTCTTAGCATATCCTCATTTAGGAAGTAATGACCCCCCTTATTCTTTACCAATTCTTTGTGTGAGTTGACTAATAGTGGATGATATTGTATGCATAGAGGAAGGAGAAGGGATTCTTATGGGAAATTTCTTCCTAATAATCCACGTCCATTCCAGCTAGTTGAGTACCAGCATCTATCAGAAGAAGAAGAAGATCCACACCCCTTTGCTGATGCATATTCTGATCTGACTAGCTCTGAAGTCTCCTCTAAAGATCAAAATCAGTTTGAAAACCCCTTTGTTTTGGAGCCACATCAAGCAGGCATGGATGATGCAAATAGGAATATACATAACCAACTAGCTTTGTCTTCCCCCATTGCCTATCAAAATGAAGTTGACAACATCAAGAACATTCATGCATCAGCACTCCCCAAGTTTTATGGACTTGTGATAGAAGATCCTAATACATTCTTATTTGAGTTTGACATACTCTGTAGGAGTTATGATTATACCTTTGATGCCCATAGGCTTAAGTTATTTCCCACCACTTTGAAAGAGGATGCATTAAGATGGTTCATGAGCCTAGCAAAAGATACTGTGGAAACTTGGGAAGACATGAAGACAAAATTCCTTGAGAAATACAAGGAATATTGCAAGGGTAGCGACATGAGAGGAGGTGACATTTTTAGGGTACAGCAGAAGGAAGATGAGAGCTTGGAAGACTACATTGCAAGGTTTCTATTTTTCTTACAAAAAATCTCCACACCATGCACTTAATGAGGACTCACAAAAGTTGCTTTTCCTGAGAGGAATTAATGACAGTTGCACTGATGCTTTGGACCCCATGGCAAGAGGAGATATTTCTCAAGTCCCCTGGGAGGATATCAAGAAAATATGCCAGAATTACTCTAGGGTAGCTTCAAAGAAAGGGAGAGCATATCAATCTTCCATGGGTAAGTCAACTACCAGTGGAGTTTCAAGAATGGAGATCACTCATTTGTTGGTTGACTTCAAGTAGGACATTATCAACAATCTAGCTACTTAACTAGATACACTTCAAGCCAAGAAGAAGCAAGAGGAGGCAAAGACAATCCTGGCAGAGTATTTCTCTCATTACAGACAAAAGAAGGACTACAAATGCAAGATGGTAGCTAATCTTGAAAGCAAGCAAATCCCACCTAAGTTCAATCCAATTTAGATTAAGGAAGACTGAGAGATACTATGTTGCACAAAGGAAGCATTGGGCTCCTAGACAAGGTATGCCATCGGATCCACTATCCTATGTTGAGCCATATTTTAACTCTTATTCATCTAGTAATCAATGAAAGCCCCCATATTCACCCAGTTATGGAGAATATCCACCACAAAATTGTAACCCTCTAAATGCTTGGCCCTATCATTAGAATTCTCCACCCTGGTGGCAGCAACCTTAGGGAAATTGGCAACAATTTTAGGGGCACTAGCAACCACCTCCAAGAAATTGGTAGCAAAAAAATCAATGGAGAGGAATACAACAATGGCCTACCTAGAAAACTGGCTACATATAGCCACCTTCTTAGACCCAACAACCTGCTATAATGCCTCCACCTGCTAATCCAAGCTCAAATACACCTAAACCCACTCAGCTACCAGCTCAGCTCACACCCAATCCAAATAAAAAACTAGAGCAGCACCCTGCATACTCTGCTGATTCAAATCAATTCCCTACCTATGTTGTGAATGTAAGTGACATCCACTTGCATTCAGGAACTACTCTATCAACCCCTTCCAATCCCATTATCACTGAACTTCCTTTGGAAGAGGAACAGGAGCCTCTGAATGATCCCATTCAGCCAAATGCACCTAAAAATCCTACACCAATTCAAGTCAAGCAGACTGAAAAAGAACCACCATTCCCTAGAGGTTGGAAATTGCCAAGAAGAAAGAAGAAAAGGAGGATACCACTTTTGACATCTTGGATCAACTAAAGCATATATGTGTTCAGATACCCCTATTTCAGGCCATAAAGGATGTTCCAATCTACGATAAAGCTATCAAGGAAGCTTGTCTCAAGAAGCCTGGAAGAAAGAAGAAAGACCCAACTACAGTCCATGTGGTGGGTCAGTTAGCTAACATCATGTTGGGAAAAGTAACTATTCCCAAGTATAATGACCCAGGCAGTCTTGTGGTAGCAATTGTCATAAATGGGATTCAAGTAAAGAATGCTCTAATTGATTTAGGGGCAGAAATAAATGTAATCACCAAAGACATCATGCAACAACTATATATTGCAAGCATGAAACCTACTCCTACTATCCTGCAGCTTGTTGATAGCTCTATTGTTAAGCTTGATGGTATAGTGGAGGATCTTGTAGTAGTTTTAGAATCCTGGGAGTACCCAGCAGATTTTATGATTCTTTCTCCCAAGGCTACACTAGGCGGGTATCCCATTATTCTTGGAAGACCTTGGTTGGCAACCACAGATGCATACATTGGATGTCGGTCAGGTGACATGACCATTTCAAATGGCAGGAGTACTAAAAATTTGGTTCTTTATCCACCTGCTCAGCCATCTCATAATGAAGATGATTCTGTATGGCCACAAGTTGGTGAGGAGGCTAGGGAAGTTCATTCTGTGGTGCAACTTATGATGCTAGGAAGAAGCTCTTTCATGCAGCTCCAAGATGAGGATGAAGTATTGGCTAACATCATTTAGAATCATTATGAAGTAGAGGAAGCATCATCCTCTCATCCTGCTACTTCGATCAAGACACTTTTGTATGCTCTTCCTGAAGCCACTCTTCCTGCAGATATTCTTCCTATAGATGTTCTTCCTACAGCCACTATCTCTGTAGATAGATTTCCTACAGCAACAGGTATGACCCATACATTGTTGCCATATGAACTAAAGGTACCATGTGTGAATGAAGCAGTCATGATAGAATTAACTACACGAGTATAGGTGTCAAAAGGAAGATATCTTAATGTTAATAGTAAATTGAATGAAGAGCAACAACTATTATTGGAAAATCTATTGAGGACCCATCAACATGCATTCGCATGGGATTATCATGATATGAAGGGATTGGATCTAAACTTTGCACCCACATAGTTTATATCATAGATGATTGCACTCCAGTAAGATAGACACAAATAAGAATTAACCCTGCTCTAAGAGAAATTGTGAAAGGAGAACTACAGAAATTACTAGATGTAGGATTTATTTGCCCCATTTCAAATCGTCAGTGGGTATCTTTATTAGTGATTATGCCCAATAAATGAGGGAAATGGTGAGTTTGTGTTGATTATATGGAACTCAATGCTGCCACCAAGAAAGATCACTTTCCTTTACCCTTCATTGATCAAGTTTTGGATACACTTGCAAGGAAGCAATACTTCTCTTTTCTAGATGGATTCAGCGACTACAACCAGATCCAAATTGCACTAGAAGACCAAGAGAAGACCACTTTTACTTGTCCCTGGGGGACCTATGCTTATTCGGTGCTCCCATTTGGCTTGTGCAATGCACCTGCAACTTTTCAAAGGGTAGTCATTAGCATATTCTCAGAAATTTCTCATGACTACATGGAGATTTACATGGGTGACTTCACGTGATGATTTTAATCAAGCATTGGAGAATCTCAAGAGAGTCCTACAAAGATGTGAAGACTAGAACTTGTCCTTAAATAGTGAAAAGTGTTTTATGATGATGCAAGAGGGTGTAGTTCTTGGCCACTACATCTCCCACAAGGGAATCCAAGTTGATCTTGCAAAGATTGAGGTAATCACAAATCTTCCTATACCTCCAAAACAAAAGGATGTTAGAATTTTCTTGGGTCATGCAGGATATTATAGGTGGTTCATCAAGGATTTTAGCAAGGTAGTAGCACCATTGTATACTCTTCTCACTAAATATGTTGAATTTCAGTGGACTGAAGCTTGTGACAAAGCCTTTTCTAACTTGAAGGCAGCTTTAACTCATGCTCCTATACTCAAGGGACCCAATTGGGAACTCCCTTTCCAAATCCACACTAATGCATCAGATTATGCCATAGGAGCGGTCTCAGGATAGAAAGAGGGAGCTGTTGAACATGCTATTTACTTTGTCAGCAAAAGAGTTGAATTCAATTATATAGTGATAGAGAAAGAAATGTTGGTAATAATCTATGCATTGAACAAATTTAGACATTACACAATAGGCTACCAAATCTTTGTCCACACTAATCATGCAACCATTAGGTACCTTACGAATAAACCTTTGATCACAGGTAGATTGGCAAGATGGTTATTGTTGATGTAGGAGTTTGATATAACCATTGTAGATAAGCCAGGGAAAGCTAATGTTGTCATAGATTTTCTTTCAAGGCTAACTACATTTGAAGACAATCAGCCCATAGATGACTCTTTCCTTGATTAACATCTATTCTCTCTCAGTGTACAAACACCCTGGTATGTTGATATAGCCAATTATTTGGTCACAGGTAGAATTCCTTCTCACTTCTCCCCAAAAGAGAAAAGTGGACTTATTAAAAAAAAATCATTTCTCTTGGATTGCTAAATGTTTATTTTATACTGGACTAGACTATTTCATGAGAAGATGTGTAAGAGAAGATGAGACATATGAAATTTTTCATGCATGTCATAATGAACCATGTGGAGGACACTTTGCAGCCAAGAGGATAGCAATGAAGGTTTTGAACACAAGGTATTACTAGCCAACACTCCACAAAGATGTAGGAAGGTATACTAGAAAATGTGATAGGTGTCAAAGAATGGACAAACCAACCAGATCTAATGAAATGCCATTGTGCCCTCAAGTACTAATCACTCCCTTTGACAAGTGGGGATTGGATTTCATAGGACCAATTGAACCTCCATCAAATTGTAAGTCTTACATATTAGTATGCACCGATTATGTAACAAAATGGGTAGAGGTTAAGGCCATAAAGCATGCAAGAGATAACAAGGTTGCAGAGTTTCTTTATGAAGATATTTTCACAAGATACGGAGTCCCCAGAGAGATAGTAACTAATCAAGGAGCTCAATTCACATCAACTCTTGTTGTAGCACTAGTTAATGAGTACAACATAAGGCACGAGAAGTCTACCCCTTGGTGTAGGAGCACCCATAAGTTATCATAGGTTGTCTAGGATAGTCTTGTCTAGGACAACTAAGCAATAAAACTTAGTTCACTTGGATGTAAGCCTTATTGAAATTTTTGATTAGCTGTTGATCATCTGTTGAAGATCATGTTGACCATTGGGTTAGGCTTAAGGCTTTTTTGAAATGAGGTTTTAACCTTTTAGGCCTTTTAGGAGTTTCTTTTCAATTTTTGCAAATAATGCTCAATTGGAGTTACAAGTAGCCAAGGAGAGGATAATTGTTTTGAGACCCTATTTAGGGGTGACCTCGACATGGAAGAAGGGTTGGAAAAACTTGTATTGTCTTGAAGTTTGGTGAATTGAAGAAAAACAGTTGTGTTTGTGTGCATTTTTCTGATTTTTCATTGAAGTTAGGTTTTAATAGCTTAATTATGGCACTGTAACTTGTGCAGGAGGTAGTGTAGTAGTTCTAAAAAATCGTGTGTCATTAATTAGTCTCTTTATTCAATTTCAATCACTGTTTGTAAATAGTTTTGTTTCCACCCTGCTGCTAGTCTGAACCAGGCAGTTTTGAGAAAATGGAGTATTAGTTCACTTTCCCAATGTACAAATTATATGGCCCTTTGGGAACAGTGACTAGAATCTATGTATGTATATATGGTAGGATTTAGGGTTTTTGAAAGCACAAGAGCCACTGTGGAAGTCTTGCCCTAGGTGAGCTAGGGAAGTGCCCAGCTAGGAAGACTTAAGTGCAGTGCACATAATTTGCAGGGGTGACACATTCTTAAAAAAAATTATTTTGGAGAAGGTAGGTGTGAGTCTTTCCAAGACCTTGTAATCAGGAGGAAGCTCCACCAATCCATCTGGTGTGAAGAAGATCAGATAGTTTGCTATGAGGTCAAGTAAGGGTTTGCATAGGCCTAACTTTGCCAAATTGTGGGTTAAGCCTTTGTACGGACAACTGAGAACCAAGACCCTAAAAATATTGGAGAGGTGGGCATATGAACCAGGTATCCCAAGAAAATATTGGGTGTTCTTTGGAAATATTTGGAGAACTAACCAGTTTTCTCGAAGAAGGAGGCCTAATTGGGGCTCCTAGGGCTAGTAGCATTTTTAAGACCTAAAAGAGGGTTTGGTGAATGCAACCAAGAAATGGAGTCAGGTGGACCTTCAAGAACCATAGTAGGATGGATTGAAGTTTTTTGAAGTACCTCCACACCCCTGCAAAGTTAAATTCAATAATTTGGAGGTTTGTAGCCTTTAGGGTAGATTAAGGGCTAAGGTTAGAATTGCAAGTTTGAACCAAGTTTGGACTTGGTAGGAGAAAATATGTTGCTAGTTTAGGTTGGCAAGGCAAGACCAAGGGATCCTAAGTAAGGAAAGGTCCTATAGGTTGTAGTGGTGGAGTGAAACACCTTAGAGGTCTTCCAAGCAAGACCTAGAGCATGAATCAGTGATTGATTAATCCAGCCTCTCTATCAGATTGGTATCAGAGCTACAAAAGATTTGGGATAGAATAATATATGTCAGAGATTGAGTCTAGTAGTTCTAATGACATGGTGACAAATGCAAAATTGTCCAAGAAGGTCAAAGAACAAGAGGAAGATAATAGGCTATTGAGGGAAATAATAGCCCAACTTGAGCAAGCAGTGAGTAATGTACAGTTAGAAGGAAGGGTACCAAAGAAAGAAGAGGTTGCAGAGGAAGACAAGATCCCTGAACCTGACCCTATTTTGCAAGAAGAGCCTTTCTTGAAGGCATTGAAGGCTTTGAGTGGAAAAGCACTTGAAGACATACCACTGTTTAGTGGGAAAATGGAAGCTGATCTAGTCATGGATTGGATAGAGGGAATGGAAAACCATTTTGAGTGTGATGGAGTCACTGAAGCACAGAAGGTAAAAGTGGCCAAATCAAGATTGAGAGGTTCTACCTTGACATGGTAGAAGTTCATTCAAATAGAGAGGGAAAAGGAAGGCAAGAAGCCTATTTCTACTTGGAAGGGAATGGTTTCCAAAGTGAGAGAAGCATACATGCCTGATGATTATGAAATTTAGTTGCACAAGAAAATATAGAGCTTGGGACAAAGAGATCAAGATGTGAATTCCTATACTGAGGAGTTTCAAAAACTTTGCATGAGGTCTAATGTAACTGAGGATGAAAATCTTAAGGTGGCTAGGTATCTTAACGGCTTGAAGTGGAACATTCAAGAGGAGGTGACTCTTCTAAGTCCCAAAACAGTGCACCAATGCTATCAATTGGCTATAAAGATTAAAGAGAGGAGTAAGAGGAAACAAGATTAGGCTTCTAAGAGTAGAGGAAAAGGCAGAGATCAAAGAGGACATAGAGGTGGATACCAAGGTAGAGGAACTAAACAAAGAAATCAGGGAGAGTCTAAACTCACAGAGCATGGAAGTGAAACAACTTCTATAGGAGGTTATGGAAGAGGCAGAGGACCTCAAGAAGGTTCAAATAGAGGAAGAGGAGCAGGTAGAAGTAACTCATACTTTGCTAGTATGAAGTGTTACAACTGTGGTTAAGTAGGTCATCCAGCTTATAGGTGCCCGGAGAAAGCATCTTCATCAAATATAGAAAAGAGAGTAGCATATGCTCAAGATGATACTATGAGTGTCAAGTCACCAGAGGTTAGTCACATTGAGTCAGAAATGGGGGAGAATTTGATGTTTAGTAGGGTTCTAATCAGACAACCAGTCAAAGAAGAACCAAAGCAAAGGAGAGCCTTATTCAGGGCAAGATGCAAGATACTTGGAAAGGTGTGCAAGGTCATAGTGGATTCAGGATCTACTGATAACATTATCTCTGAAGAGGCAGTGAGGATGTTGAAGTTGGAGAAAGCACCCCACACTAATCCTTACAAGGTGACATGGTTGAACAAAGGGCAGAGTGTTCTTGTAAATGAATAGACAACGGTGGAGTTCTCCATTGAAGGATACAAGGACAAGTTGATTTGTGATGTGTTGCCCATGGATGCATACCATCTTCTATTGGGTAGACCATGGCAGTATGACAGAGGAGCCATCTATGATGGAAAGGAAAATAATATCTCATTCAAGAAGGATGGAAAGACATTCAAACTGCAGTCACGGTTAGATGAGGAAGAAGGATAGTCAAAAGACCCCTAGTGTCTTGTTAAGTAGTGGCAAGGAGTTTATCAATACTCTACAATAAAGAGGGGAAGGATTTGTGGTCATGGTGCAATCTAAGGAGGAAGATAAGACTGAGAAATAGTCATACCAGGAGCAGTCCAGAAGTTACTTGAGAAGTACAAGGACATAGTCAGTGATGGAACACCAGCAACCTTACCTCCAAAGAGAGCCATCAGTCATCAAATTGACTTCATACCAAGGGCTTCATTGCCAAACAAGGCAGCATACAAGCTTACACCAGATTAGAACCTAAAAGTAGCTAGACAAGTGCAGGAGTTATTAGACCAAGGACTAATTAGGAAGAGTATCATTCTGTGTCCAGTACCAGTGGTCTTAGCAACCAAGAAAGGTGGTAAGTGGAGACTATGCATTGATTCTAGGGCTATAAATAGAATTACCATAAGATATAGGTTCCCTATTCCTAGGATTGAGGATTTGATGGATTGTCTTGGAGGAGCACAGTATTTTACGAAGTTGGATCTCAAGAGTGGATACCACCAGATTAGAATCAAAGAGGGGGATGAATGGAAGATAGCTTTTAAGACAACTGATGGGTTATATGAGTGGAGAGTGATGCCATTTGGCCTCTCAAATTCCTCTAGCACATTCATGAGGCTCATGAATGAAGTGCTTAAGGATTTCACAGGTATATTTGTGGTGGTATATCTAGATGATATACTCATCTTTAGCAAGACAGCAGAAGAACATCTAAAGCATGTGGAGTTAGTTCTTAAAAGATTGCACGAGGATAGGTTAGCCATCAACCTAGAAAAATGTGAGTTCTTCAAACAAGAGCTTGTGTATTTGGGGTTTGTAGTATCCCAAGGATCATTGAAGATGGACCCAAGCAAGGTGGAAGCTATCCTAAACTGGGCTACACCAACCACTGGGACAGAGGTAAGGATTTTTCATGGGTTAGCTCAATTTTATAGGAAGTTTATAAGAAACTTTAGTGGTATATGTGCACCAGTACTTGATACAATCAAAGGTGGCCTAAAAACTAAGTTCAAATGGACTCTTGAAGCAGAGAAGGGTTTTGAGAAACTGAAACAAGAAGTGGCAACTCAACCCATCCTTTTATTACCTAGTTCTGATAAGTTATTCACTATGGAATGTGATGCCAGTGGAATTGCAGTAGGAGTACTAAGCCAAGAAGGAAAACCTATAGCTTTCTTTAGTGAAAAGCTCAATGAAGCTAATCAGAAGTATTCTACTTATGACTTAGAACTATATGCTCTTGTGCAGTCACTTAGAAAGTGGAGGCATTATCTCTGACCTAAATAGTTTGTAGTGTTTACTGACAACCAGGCACTTAGCTACATCAACACATAGGAAAAGTTGAGTAATAGGCACTTGAAATGGATGGATTACCTCCAAGCTTTCACTTTTACCATCAAGCACAAGAAGGGACAGTTGAACAAGGTGGCAGATGCACTAAGTAGGAGGTTGCTAACAGTGCAGGAGATACTAATAAAGAGCATTTGGATAGATAGTTTCAAGGATCTCTATGGTGAAGATGAAGACTTCTCAGAGGCATATAAGGTATGTTTTGATTTTGAGAATCACTTCCATAGTGAGTTCTCAGAGTATACATTGCAGAGTGGACTTTTGTTCAAAGGAAATCAGTTATGTGTTCCAAAAGGTTCAATGAGAGAGAATCTTATCCAAGAGAAGCACAATGGTAGTCTTAGTGGTCATTTTGGTATCAACAAGACAATGGAACTAGTGCAGAGGTTCTATTATTGGCCCAAGTTGCCAAGGGATGTCAGAAGGTATGTGGAGCAGTGTTTAGTTTGTATGAAAGCCAAGGGGGGAGCTAGCAATGCAGGTTTGTATCAACCTCTACCCATTCCAAATAGACCATGCGAATGTATTAGCATGGAATTTGTGGTAGGACTCCCTAAGACTAAGATAGGGTTTGATAGTGTCTATGTGGTGGTAGATAGGCTTAGCAAAATGAGTCAATTTATTCCTTGCAAGACCACCCATGATACTAGCTATATTGCTCATATTTTCTTCAAGAGATTGTGAGGATCCATGGATTGCCATTGAGCATTGTCTCAGATAGGGATGTGAAGTTTATGAGTCATTCTTGGAAAACTCTATGGAGCAGATTAGGTACTAACTTGTCTTTTCGACAAGTTAGTAGACAGTGACTACAGTTTGAATGTCTTTCCATCCTTCTTGAATGAGATATTGTTTTCCTTTCCATCATAGATGGATCCTCTGTCATACTGCCATGGTCTGCCCAATAGAAGATGGCATGCATCCATGGGCAACACATCACAAATCAACTTGTCCTTGTATCCTCCAATGGAGAACTCCACCATTGTCTGTTCATTTACAAGAACACTTTGCCCTTTGTTCAACTATGTCACCTTGTAAGGATTAGTGTGGAGTACTTTCTCCAACTTCAACTTCCTCACTGCCTCTTCAGAGATAATGTTATCAGTAGATCCTAAATCCACTATGACCTTGTATACCTTTCCAAGTATCTTGCATCTTGCCCTGAATAAGGCTCTCCTTTGCTTTGGTTCTTCTTTGACTGGTTGTTTGATTAGAACCCTGCTAAACATCAAATTCTCCCCCATTTCTGACTCAATGTGACTAACCTCTAGTTACTTGACACTCATAGTATCTTCTTGAGCATATGCTAATATCTTTTCTGTATTTGATGAAGATGCTTTCTCCAGGCACCTATAAGTTGGATGACCTACTTGACCACAGTTGTAACACTTCATACTAGCAAAGTATGAGTTACTTCTTCCTACTCCTCTTCCTCTATTTGAACCTCCTTGAGGTCATCTGCCTCTTCCATAATGCCCTCTAGAAGTTGTTTCACTTCCATGCTCTATGAGTTTAGACTCTCTCTAATTTCTTTGTTCTATCCCTCTACCTTGGTATCCACCTCTATGTCCTCTTTGATCTCTGCCTTTTCCTCTACTCTTAGAAGCCTGATCTTGTTTCCTCTTACTCCTCTCTTCAATCTTTATAGCCAATTGATAGCATTGGTGCACTGTTTTGGGACTTAGAAGAGTCACCTCCTCTTGAATGTTCCACTTCAAGCTGTTAAGATACCTAGCCACCTTAAGAATTTCATCCTCAGTTACATTAGACCTCATGCAAAGTTCTTGAAACTCCTTAGTATAGGAATTCACATCTTGATCTCTTTGTCTCAAGCTATGTCTTTTCTTGTGCAACTAAATTTCATAATCATCAGGCATGTATGCTTCTCTCGCTTTGGCAACCATTCCCTTCTAAGTAGAAATAGGCTTCTTTCCTTCCTTTTCCCTCTCTATCTGAATGAAATTCCACCATGTCAAGGCAGAACCTCTCAAGCTTGATTTGGCCACCTTTACCTTTTGTGCTTCAGTGACTCCATCACACTCAAAATGGTTTTCCATTCCCTCTATCCAATCCATGACTAGATCAGCTTCCATTTTCCCACTAAACAGTGGTATGCCTTCAAGTTCTTTTCCACTCAAAGCCTTCAATGCCTTCAAGAAAGGATCTTCTTGCAAAATAGGGTCAGGTTCAGGGATCTTGTCTTCCTCTACAACCTCTTCTTTCTTTGGTACCCTTCCTTCTAACTACACATTACTCACTGCTTGCTCAAGTTGGGCTATTATTTCCCTTAATAGCCTATTATCTTCCTCTTGTTCTTTGACCTTCTTGGCCAATTTTGGATTTGTCACCATGTCAGTAGAACCACTAGACTCAATCTCTGACATATATTATTCTATCCCAAATCTTTTGTAGCTCTGATACAAAAGAAGGCAGACCTATAGCTTTCTTTAGTGAAAAGCTCAATGAAGCTAAACAAAAGTATTCTACTTATGACTTGGAACTATATGCTCTAGTGCAGTCACTTCAAAAGTGGACGCATTAGCTCCTACCTAAAGAGTTTGTAGTGTTTACTGACAACCAGACACTTAGCTACATCAACACACAGGAAAAGTTGAGTAATAGGCACTTGAAATGGATGGAGTACCTCCAAGCTTTAACTTTTACCATCAAGCACAAGAAGGGATAGTTGAACAAGGTGGTAGATGCACTAAGTAGGAGGTTCCTGACAGTGTAGGAGATACAAATAAAGAGCATTGGGATAGACAGTTTCAAGGATCTCTATGGTGAATATGAAGACTTCTCAGAGGCATATAAGGTATGTTTTGATTTTGAGAATCACTTTCATAGTCAGTTCTCAAAGTATACATTGCAGAGTGGACTTTTGTTCAAATTAAATCAGTTATGTGTTCCAAAAGGTTCAATGAGAGATACTCTTATCCAGGAGAATCACAATGGTAGTCTTAGTGGTCATTTTGGTATCACCAAGACAATGGAACTAGTGCAGGGGTTCTATTATTGGCCCAAGTTACCAAGGGATGTCAGAAAGTATGTGGAGCAGTGTGTAGTTTGTATGAAAGCCAAGGGGGGAGCTAGCAATGCAGGTTTGTATTAGCCTCTACCCATTCCAAATAGACCATGGGAATGTATTAGAATGGACTTTGTGGTAGGACTCCCTAAGACTAAGACAGGGTTTGATAGTGTCTATGTGGTGGTAGATAGGTTTAGCAAAATGAGTCATTTTATTCCTTGCAAGACCACCCATGATGCTAGCTATATTTCTCATCTTTTCTTCAAAGAGATTGTGAGGATCCATGGATTGCCATTGAGCATTGTCTCAGACAGGGATGTGAAGTTTATGAGTCATTTTTGGAAAAATCTATGGAGTAGATTAGGTACTAACTTGTCTTTTGGATCAGCCTACCATCCTTAGACCGATGGAAAAACTGTGGTGGTTAATAGAGTGTTAGGTAACCTTCTCAGATGCCTAACCAAGGAGTATGGACAGACATCGGACTTGGTCATATCACAAGTTGAATACACCTACAATGACAGTGTGAATCAGACCACAAGTAGAAGTCCTTTTGAAATTGTGTATGGAATGCAACCAAGAGGTGTGTGTGAGCTTAGAGATTTAGGAGCTATGGAGTATAGGAGTGTCCATGCTAAGGATTTCTCTCAGACCATGAAGGAGATTCAAGAGCAAGTGAAGAAGGCAATTATAGAGGCTACTCACAAGCTGAAAGGTCAAGTGGATATGTCTAGGAAAGATCTACAATTTGTAGTAAGTGACTATGTCATGGTCCATCTCAACAAATCTAGGTTGTAGAAAGGGACATCAACCAAGTTGCAGATGAAGAGAGTGGGACCATGTAAGGTGTTAGCCAAGTATGGAAAGAATTCTTACAAGGTGGAGCTACCTGCAGATTTAGGCATTTCACCAGTGTTTAATGTGGCTGATTTGATTAGGTATAAAGGACCAGTCACTAACTTGGATCAGAAAGGTATGGATGTCTTGAAGGATGTGAGTAACATAGCCTTACCTCCTAAAGACAAGCTACAAGTAGAGAGGATCTTGGAATCAAGGGTGAAGAAGTCTACCTAGCATAAGGAATACATGGAACATCTCATCAAATGGAAAAACAAACCAGAATTTGAGGCTACATAGGTGGATGAAGCTCAGTTCAAGAAATAGGGTATTTCATTATCTCTGATCTCTCCCCATAATCCTTAGTGTTTGGCTGAGGGGGACAATGGTACAAGAGCACCCATAAGTTATCATAGGTTGTCTAGGACAGTCTTGTCTAGGACAGTCTTGTCTAGGACATTCTTGTCTAGGACAACTAAGCAATAAAACTTAGTTCACTTGGATGTAAGCCTTATTGCCATTTTTGATTAGGTGTTGATCATCTGTTAAAGGTCATGTTGACCATTGGGTTAGGCTTAAGGATTTTTGCAAATGAGGTTTTAACCTTTTAGGCCTTTTAGGAGTTTCTTTTCAATTTTTGCAAATAATGCTCAATTGGAGTTACAAGCGGCCAAGGAGAGGATAACTATTTTGAGACCCTATTTAGGGGTGACCTCGACATGGGAGAAGGGTTGGAAAAACTTGTATTGTCTTGAAGTTTGGTGAATTCAAGAAAAACAGTTGTGTTTGTGTGTATTTTTTTTATTTTTCATTGAATTTAGGTTTTAATGGCTTAATTATGGCACTGTAACTTGTGCAGGAGGTAGTGTAGTAGTTCTACAAGCATTGTTTGCCATTAATTAGTCTCTTTATTCAATTTCAATCTCTGTTTGTAAATAGTTTTGTTTCCACCCTGCTACTAGTCTGAACCAGGCAGTTTTGAGAAAATGGAGTATTAGTTCACTTTCCCACCATACAAATTGTACGACCCTTTGAGAATAGTGACTAGACTCCATGTATGTATATATGGTAGGATTTAGGGTTTGTGAAAGCACAGGAGCCACTGTGGAAGTCTTGCCCTAGGCGAGCCAGGGAAGTGCCTGGCTAGGAAGACTTAAGTGCAGTGCACATAATTTGCAGGGGTGACACATTCTTGACAAATTTCCTTTTGGAGAAGGTAGGTGTGAGTCTTTCCAAGACTTGGTAATCAGGAGGAAGCTCCACCAATCCATCTGGTGTGAAGAAGATTAGACAGTTTGATGTGAGGTCAAATAAGGGTTGCATAGGCCTAACTTTTCCAAATTGTGGGTTAAGCCTTTGTACGGACAGCTAAGAACCAAGACCCTAAAAATCTTGGAGAGGTGGGCATATGAACCAGGCATCCCAAGAAAATATTGGGTGTTCTTTGGAAATATATGGAGAACTAACCTATTTTCTCGGAGAAGGAGGCCTAATTGGGGCTCCTAGGGCTAGTAGCATTTTTAAGACCTAAAAGAGGGTTTGGTAAAAGCGACCAAGAAATGGAGTTAGGTGGACCTTCAAGAACCATAGTAGGATGGATTGAAGTCTTTTGAAGTACCTCCACACCCCTGCAAAGTTAAATTCAATAATTTGGAGGTTTGTAGCCTTTAGGGTAGATTAAGGGCTAAGGTTAGAGTTGCAAGTTTGAACCAAGTTTGGACTTGGTAGGAGAAAATATGTTGGTAGTTGAGGATGGCAAGGCAAGACCAGGGGATTCTAAGTAAGGAAAGGTCCTATAGGTTGTAGTGGTGGAGTGAAACACCTTAGAGGTCTTCCAAGCAAGACCTAGAGCATGAATCAGTGATTGATTCATCCTCCCTATCACCCCAGGCTAATGGCCAAGTTGAAGTGACAAACAAAGTGATTGAAGCCATTCTAACCAAAACAATAGCCATCCATAGGAAGGATTGGGAAAATAGATTACCAAAAGTATTTTGGGCCTATAGGACAACATGGAAAACAACTACATACTTCACCTCATTTGAGTTGTTATATGGAAAGACAACAATGATGCCCATTGAATTTGAATATAAGACTTTGTGAACTGTAGTGGATTTTGGGATGAATATTTCTGAAGCATAGAAAGAAAGAATCATGCAACTAAATGCTTTGGATGAAATAGGAAGAGAAGCCCTGTAGCATACAAAAGTAGTGCAGAATCAGAGAATCAAATGGCATGATAAAATTTATCAAGGACAAGAAATTCAAACCAGTAGATTGGGCCTTGCTCTATGATTCCAGATACCAAAACAATGCAGGAAAATTACAAACAAGGTGGCTAGGACCATATGAAGTTGTTGAGGTCTTTCTCAATGGAGTTTTCCAACTCACCACCATTGACCTTGTAAGGTTCAAATTACTTGTCAACAGTCATCGCCTCATATTATACCACAAACCATCCTCTAAAGAAGAGTTCATGTAGCAATTCACTTAGTATTCAGCATCTGAGCTTCTTGCAGCTGAAGGAAGTGGATCTAGTGTCCCTCCTTCTACCTAACTAAGGTACGTTCTTTTCATAATAAATACTTTCACTTACATGGAATTCCATTTCTTCATCATCCACCCATCCACCCATCCATCACCACCTTTCTCTCTCTTTCATCACTTCATTCCACCTCACCTCATTCCACGTCATTTTCATTTATTGCTTAATTCATTCTCCAACAAGGTGAGTGTTACTTTATCCATAATCTTTGCAACAAATCTTCCACACATTCAAGTATGTGTGCATTAATTGCTATCTTTAATCATCTTTTGGAAGTGTTCATTTAATCACTATACGTTAGTATAGATGTTCACATAGATGCCATCATTACCTGTCAATCACCGCTCCCATCTCACATGTGCGGACACATGTCCAAATTTAGGTTGGGGGGAGGGGAACAAAAAAGATGAAAATATTATGTGAATTTATTTCCCATGTGTCAATTCATACTAGGCTATGTTAGAAATTTGAAATGAGCTTATTTGAAATCTGAGTGAAAGGACGACTTGTATGTGTGAAGTGATAGTAACTGCAGTCGCCATTTCTTCCTATCATGACTCTCCGTCATCACCCCTTTTCTTGCCATTATTGACCCTGTCGAAATCTTGAGTTGAGGAGCCATAGTTGCTTGATTTGAGGAGCCATAGTTGCCAAACAGAAGGAAAGAAAGTCAATTGGCAGTAGCGCTAGAAATTTAGCAGGGTGGTATTGGAAAGAAGCGGAATTGCAGAAAAATGGTTGCAAGGGGAATTGTAGGAAAAGAAGTTGTAGAGCATTTGTTTGATTGCAGAAAATGGGAGGTAGCTTAATTTGAAACGAACCCACAGTGCATGGTATTTTACTGCAGGATGCACAATGCCTTGTTGAATTTCAAAACTATGGATGGATATATTAATTTATGAAGTTGGATGGTTTTGATGAAGGCATTGCCCTTGAATTTGCTCAGATTTTTTCAAAGGGAAAAGCCACAATAAAAGGGTTGGAAGTTGTGGCAATAGAGGAAAGAATTGTAGAGATTACAAGGTTACCTATTGATGGTGAAAATTACCCTACTTCCAAAGATTCCAGGTCAGCTAGGGCTAAATTTATAGATCCAAATGATCCCCTATTGAGCATAGACAAACAAGGTGCAAAGAGAATGTCTCTACCTGAGTCGTGGAAGCAGATAGTTGTGTATGTCATTAAATACATCACCTGTGAGGGTCTCCAATCAAACTTGCACTTTGTCCACTTCAAGCTTTTGAATCATATGAGGCATGGTAGAAGGATGAATGTGCCTAACGTGTTGTACAATCTTCTCTCAATCATGATGGCTGAAACTCAAAAAGGTAGGGATAACTCTATTTCCCACCATTACCTGATTAAATTGCTAGTAGAAAAATCTTTGCGTGATGTATCTGGAATGACTTGGGAAGATTTTATCAAAGTCAATCATTTGACACCTAGGGATATACCTCAATCCTATAGGTCTAGCAGGAGGGTAAGCATGATTAAAGCCATTCCTAGTGCTCCAACCTCTGGTGCTAGCTCTAGTGTGAATCTTCCTACAGTAGAAGAAGCTATAGAAATTAGTTCTTCTAAAACAAAGTATGCAGAAAAAGAAAGCCCTTCCTCAGGTTCTAACGATGAAATTCCACTTGAAACCCTCATGAAAACTAGGGCACAACAGAGAGAAGTAGAAACAAGAAAAGGGAAGGCTAAAACATAGCCTGTAGAAAGAGAGGTGCCAAGTTCTAAGAAGGGGAAGGTTGATACTATTCATCCTGCAGCCAAAGGAAAATGTGAGAGATCTCCAAGGAAATCAAGACCAGCTAGGCCTGCATTTGGTACGCCTCCACAAGAAAGCCCTAAACCTAGTGAGACCTCACATGAGGAACCTGAAGCTCTAATGGAGCAAGAGAATTTTGAAGGAGAAGAAGACATATTTAAGAAAGAAGAAAATATAACACTGGTCGATCTTGCTAACATTGCAGAAGAATTGGAGGAAAATCAGGACTTCCTGCAACATGAGCAAGAAGTCTTGCAGCAATAGCCAGAACTGGAGTAGGAGTTGCTACAGCCACTGCAAGAGCAAGAACAATAGTCCCTACAGCAAAAGGAAGAAGAAACAGTACCTTTGCAGCCCGAGATAACTGGACAACCTAAGTCCATGCAGATAGTACCATATGAGGAGCCACCACCGAAAATACTGGTAGGAATCTAGAAACCTCTTGATTTTACAATGTATGCAGTTCTTTTGAATTTATGGCAAGAAATACAAAGAAGAGAGGAAGAATGGAAAAAGGAAAAACAAAAATTAAAGGAGGAAATTCAAAAGAGGGATGAAGAAATTGAGGATAAAAATTCAAAAATTGCCACCCTGAAGCAAAGGGTATTTGATATGGCAGCCTTGGCACCAAAGATTTTGGAATGTAGGGATCCTCCAAGAGTCTATGCTCTGCTCCTGAAGGAGAGGTATCTCTCTTTTAAGATGTCAATAATTACCTCAAGTTTGAATCCTTCTATTGACACCCCCATGGAATTCTTCAATGCTTACAAGATTGCCTCACTTGAAATGAAAAATTTTCTATGTGAATTTTATTTACATAATTATGTTGTCACAAAATACCATGATTGGAATCCGCTATTGTATGTTGGAGATATTCAATTGAGAGCATTCATGTCTTGGGTACAACATGAGATTAGTTGTGGACAACAACATAGTGCTTATAAACAATTGGAATCTAATATTCCCCTACATGTTAGAACTAAATCAAACAACCCAAGGGACATTTAAAAGGAATGGCACAGAATGTTGCTCAGACGAAGTTATGCCAATAAAATTATGCCTTGGATTAAGGGAGTTTATAGTGAGTATGAGGTAAAGATAGCAACAAAGGAAGAGGCCATGAGGAGATGTTTATCCCAAAGATGGAATAGTTTGACTGATGAGCTGAAATAGGTTGAGCCTCATTCCATCCACAATTATGCTGCAACCCTGAAAAGAATTGAGAGGTATATTGAGATTGGGAGAGCACAGGGGCAAGATTTACTTCCCCTGACTTTCCAGCCACCCATGCTCATGTGGCCGATGCCAAATTTCAGATTTTACCAGTTTGATGTTGTTGCAAAGAGGCAGAGATGGAACAGGTTTGACAGATTGAGAGAATTCTATTAGGACCTAGACTCACACACTGCAGCCACTGATGTTGGATAGCTCTGTATTGCAAATTTCAGAGCTTTGACCAAGCAGAAGAACAACCCTTCCCCTGCTAGAGGACCAACAAAACGTTAGGTTGGGGGAAGTGATGAACCTTGTTTTTGGTCTAATTTTGGGTAAAATCTATAGTCTATTTTCTAATATATGTCATGGAATTTGATGCTTAAGTGTTGGTATTGGCATAATGTTTCCCTCAAACCATTAACATTTGACAATATCCTATCTCTGCAAGCTTTAATGACATTTAGCATAATATGTGGGTTATCTATATTGATTTTGCATGTGATTAATGGATGTTTCGTAGAGTGTTTATAGATGTGTAGTTATTATGTGTACTGACTTTGTCATGCATATTTAATGAGCTAAGTTGAGGAAGACACTGCCAGCTGGGCATGCACTATAACATCCAACTAAGGAATCACTCCAAGTCAAAGGCAGCTGGCAGTAAAGATTCTTCATGCAACTGAGCATAACTGCCTTGTAGTGGACCTTAATGATTGAGCATGCATGGGTGTTACTGTTGTGTTGAATCTATGCTTGACTTGCATGTCTGGCCATATTCCTTTCATGTGTAACCACTATCACTCCACTTTCCCCTATTTTCCCTAAATGGCGTCCTCCTAGTCGTGGAGTTCACTGCCATTTTTAGCTGTAGTATAAATAATAATTTGATGCTCCTTCCTCAAGAGTTACATGATTTGGCATTGTACTTGCATTCCCCAGTTTCAGCAATATAGATACATTACTCTTTGTATGCATGATTTACAGTGAATGAAATAAAATTTTTGAGTTCAAGCATCTAAGTTCTTGTTAGTTTAGAGGATACTTATCCAAGGGGGGCCCACTTGGAAAGCAATTTGTCTTCTTATTTTAGCATTAGCTTAGTATTATTTTTTGTTTAATGCTTAGTTAGATATCTGGCATCGACTATTCCTATAGCCACTAGAATTTCATTATGTGATTGTTCCTGCAGCCAAAGCAAACAGAGTAGTGTCCCATTTGTTGTTCAGATTTCCATTCTTGTTTTGTATTTCAGCTTAGCATAGTTGTTAGTTGATGTTCAATATTTTTTTCATTTCTTTCTAGCAATTTACTTTTAGTATTGTGTTTCTTAGCCATGGAATGGAATGGCTACTTGAGCCCTTAGTGTACATACTGTGCTAACCCATTTCAAGTTCATGTCCCTAGGTTGACAAGTTAAATGCACCTTCATGATGATTGAATAGCTATTCAAGTTAGATGTCCAATCTCTGAATCATGGCTGCAAAGGCTTAGTTATTAAATCATTGTAGGAAGCCAACAGTAGGTACTTCTTCTTAATTGAGGCCTTCGTCTTGTCCCTTTACTGGAGGTTGTGTAGATATTTCCATTTCATCACTAGTTTCCTCCTTTTCTTCATAAGACTACCTCCCAACTTCCTCTCCAACATCCTGGAGTTTTTTGGACATCTCCTCCTCAAGCTCCTCATCAGAGGACTCTACTATATATTTGGCACTGGGCTCTTCAACACCTTCTTCCAAGGACTGTAACCCTTCCTCATCATATGTTGCCTCATCGATGGTCACATTTTGATGCTTTGGGTGCTCATGGTGGTCATCCCTAAAGGGATATTCAAGTTCCTCTATTTCTTTAGTATCCTCCCTCTAACGTCTCTCCATTTCCTCTAAGATTTGGATGGTTGCTTCCATCTTTAGCAATTCAGTCAAAGGAGGGATGGGAAGACTAGCCATCACAACTTGTACTATAGGATTCATTAATACCCCAGAGAGTTCCATGGGTATATTTTGCATGTGTCGAGTGAAGGCCTCTAGTAAAGTGAAGGTAGGCATTGTAGTTGTGGTTGTCAAAGGGATGAAAATTGAGGGATACATCAAGGAGGATGAGAATGGCAAGGTTGTAGCAGATGAGGAATCTTGCACCATCATTGGAGAAGCTGGTGAGGTGGAAGCGAGGTGAATTGAGATGTCCACTATGGGCAGAGAGGAGGCGGGTAATGCTTGAAATGTGGGAGGGGGAATAGTAGCAGTGGTAGTGGTGGTTATAATAAGAGCAAAGGTGGCAGGTGGTGACTTTGGTTGCACAGCCTCTTCTTCTTCTCCTTGGCATAGTGGGTCTTCTTAGATAGTGGGCATCTTAGAGAATCCGCTTGTCTTCTTGGCCTTCATCGAAGTCTCACCCTCCAAGGCCTTCTGTGAATACCTTTTATGCTTGGGTTGGCACTTGGTTACCTCTTTTCTCTTTCTCAACCTTGTGGTTGGAGGAGACTTGGGAGTTTCCTCAGTTGGGGTAGCAACAATCCCAATATCTATCTCACTCTCGAGCTCATCTTCAAGCTTTCCATATGTCAAAGTGGCACCCTAGAGCTTCAATTGAGATATTTGTACATCAATCCACTACCTCATTCTATGCTCCATTGGTTTTGTTAGAATGTTGAGGTCATTGACCTCTTCTTCATTCAAGTCTATTAGGGGCAATGGCAAGTTAGTGACAACATCATACCTCAGATCCACGATAGTGATTTCATCTTCTACAATTTGATCTGGTACTAGGAATAGATTGATTTTCTTGATAAAGTATGCAGTCATGTGCATATAATTCCTCATGCATACCTCCTTGTCGTCATGACAGTTAGCCCAAAAATCTACAATGTTGTGCAAGTGGGTGTACTCCCTCCTAAGAAACTTCTTTAACTTACCGTAGGGGTCCATCCTTGGCCAAGTAGTGTGGAGGCCTAGGTTGTATTCAAAAAATCTCTTTCTCTGAATATTTCATACATTAGGTGGCTGTAAGGGCGTACATTCCCTACCTGAAGGTGAGGGATATGGTATCCCTGCTTGATCCTTGCCACTAAGGAGAGTGTGTGCATGTTGCAATTTCCTAGATACTTCTAGCAAAATCAGTTGGTCATTTGGGTACCGAGGCAGCTTGTATGGCTTTTCAGAGAAGCCCTTCATTCTGATATAAGTAAATTTTGGGAATTTTATGTAGAAAAACCCAAACCAATGAATGAACACATGGGCACTGTGTGAGACCCTCCTCTCAAAGTCCCCTCCAAGAAGTTTGCTAATGTTCCCAATGAAGGCATCATTCACCCTACAATAATCCTTCTTGTAATTTTGATATTGTAATTGCTGGTGCATGTCATATACTTTCAACTCCCTTCTTGGAGTCGGGATCTGTACAACAAATAAACCTCTTTAGGGAATTGGATCGACCAAGAGATACACCAAGTAATAGGTCATGTAGAATTGAGAGGTCTTCTTAACTGCCATGAATTGTTGATGCAAGTTCTCGCTAATCATTTTGGTCCAATGAAACTTGGCCTTTCCTCTTATGATCTCCTAAATGAAGTAGAACATGCAATCTTGGAAGTAAGAAATAGTATGAATATCCATGACCCTACTCAATAAGGTTACCAAGTCATGATAATCTTCATAAAAGTCACTCCAGAAAAACTCTTGAGGCACCCTGTTAACACTGCCCCTCTTCTCCTTTAACCAATATTGGTTTATCAACTTTTTGCATTTTAGTGGGTCAACCTTGCACACATTTTCTACATATTCCTTTGTTGTTTCCTCCATAGGGTCAAAGGTAGGGATGTGGAACATTTGTCCTATGGACTTGGCAGACAGGTCGGCCAACACCTTACCCTCACGATCAATGATCCTTTTGCTTTCTGCCTGATAGGCCTCTTGGCAAGCCATTACCAATTCTAGGGCCATAGAGTGAGTAGGAAATCAGTTGCTTTATCCAAACCACTCTTTCTAATTCTTCTTGCATTGTTTATGGTCGGCTTGGTGATGACCCTCTATCTAAATTCATCTATGTCAACCTACCCGAGGTTGGTATCTGTAATTGTATCCCAGGCGATAGTGACCCTGGAGGTGACTTCTACTCCTTGGAACTGATATTTCATTTGATCCTTATCTTCCTTTCCTCTTGGAAATTTAGTAGAATTTTTCCCTTTGTTTTTTTCTATGGATGCCCCCGATGGTCCTGCAACTAATTCCATAAATCCTACAAACAAAGGCATAGTAAGCATATTCATGTATAAAATGAGGGTAGTGTCAGTGAAATATTGAAAAATAGATGTTAGATCAAGACTTTAATCATAAAAGATCATAACATTTGTTAAAATTCATCATTTGGCTCTTGTTTGCGGAAGATAGATCAATGCGGGCCCAGGGATACGAGTTTCCCTAGGCTAGTAGCCATTTTGGAGAAGGCAGCAAGGAAACAACATAGAGGCCATGGTGGCCCACATGTCACCACCTACATAAATATATCCACACCATAACTAGGGCCCACTAAGGTGTTAAGGAGTTTGGACACATTAGTTGATCATTCATGAAGCCTTGGAGGGGCTTGTTTAATTACTTCTCATGTGAGTCAAGGGGGCGCGGAGGCTAGAGATGTCATGGCCATTTGGAGCTCTGGCATTTGGAATGGCACTTGCATGGTGAAATCCCACAATCGAATTATTGCATTGCGGGACCCGTAGGCAAAAAGGTTGATTCATCATTTATTCAAGATTTGATCGATCAGGATCATGTGGGCCTAGATTTGTAGGTGGTTGTCAAGAGGTGGTCGTTTTGTACACAGCAAAGATGAGACGGTGGCCTGCAGATGGCAGTCTGCACCATCGAGCCCACAAAAGGAGTCAACATGTACTATTCAATCAAGGAGGGTTAGATGGCAGCAGAGGGGTCGAGCCCTGCAAGGTGGGTGGCAGGTTAGGCTTGGTTGTTTGGAAACGGTGGTTAAGGTTCAATAGCCCGTAGACAGCAGCTCGCAATAGAAACTTTGCATTAAAATTTAATTAGCCATTTTGTGCATGAGGGGACCAAGTGGATATTAATGGTGCAGAGTCTGCAATGTGGGTGGATGAGGCTCCCTAGCCTTTTGGAACAACAGATGGGTATAGGAGGCCCATGAATGGCATTCTACAAAGCCCAACTCCCAAGGAGGCCCAGACGTAGGCAAATTTCAGGCCATTTGGATGGTAGTAAGAGAAACAGGGTTCGCAAGGTGGAAGGAACTGAGGGCCCCACCGTGCATGATGGGCATTCAGCCGATAGAAAAGGCACAGTAGAAACCCGCAAAGAACATCCTACAAAAAAAGGCTAGAGGCTTTGGTGTTTTACTTAAGACGTGGGCTACGTGGGGCATGCCATGTGAACAGAAAATAGGCAAGGGTGGCCCATGGACAAAAGTCCACAGGGGTGGGCCCATAGTAGTCCTTGATTTTAAACTTAGGTTTTCTTTGCCTCAGTCGGTGACGACAAAAGGGAGGTGTCAATCCGCATTCACGGGCCCGCCAAGGGTGACAGCCAAGGCTTCTAAAGTTTGGCATTTGATTTGCAAGGTTAACAGTGAATGTTAGCTTGCGTGGCACAGGGGCATGAATGCCCCTGGTCAAGAACAGTGGCCAGAAGGTTTAGTTTTGCATGGCCCTAAATGGTCGACTTTGAAGGGTTTTCAAATTTTCAAAATGTGGGTTTTGCACAGGATTTCATTCTTAACTAATTGTCTGAAGAATTTATAGTTTTTCTCTTAAGATTTTCAAATTTCACAAAGAAAACAAACTAAAAAAAAGATAGCTAGGGCAATGGCGAACTCACCTAGTGGACCCAATGAAATGTAATGAGGAAGGCACTAGAACTCATTCCTGAAGTGATGCGGGCATGGAGGCAATGAAGGCTAGAGGCGCACTGACAATTTCTTACTAAGTGTTAGTCAAAATGACAAGCAAGTTTATACTATTTATAGGATTTTAGTCATTAATTACCTACTTTTAATACCTATACTATAGTCGGCGAGTTTGGTAAGCACATATTTTGAAATGGCCAATAGCGGGAAAGATAGATCCCGCAATGCGGGTGGCAGTCAGGTGATTGCCGCTTGGCAGGTCAACAAAGGGGATGACAATGGTTGACGTGGGGCCCACCATTTGGTTGGATGCCCCGACTCGGCCATTGTAGAAATGGTGAAGGGGGGATGGAATCCCATCAAGGGTGACCCACATGGGTGGACCCGCAACTAGGGAAAGATGCTAGTTTCAAAGTTTCAAGGAAAACTGTGAGGGGAACTTCGCGAAGGAAAAGAGCATGAAAATTTCAAGGATGGTGAAACTTGGTCAACTTAAGATGATAGATTTAGAACTCCTTGAACAATTGGGGCTGAAAACAAGGGGCACTCAAAATGAGGTGAAGGCAAAAGCATCTCGACGAAAGTGAAAAAGAGAGGGTCCCCATTTTGAATGGGGCATGTGTGCTATAAGCACAAAAAATGGTGACTCTTTTGGGAGAATGCTCTGAAGCATTCTAAGGATAAAGAGTCATTCAGAACCCAAAATCTTTGGTTTTACAGGCTAGGAGTCAGTTTCCATATGTCAACTAAGGGACATGAAGGAGAACAGGGATCCTTAACTAAATCAGATTAGAAAAACATTTCAGAAGTGTGTGTATGATGCCTTCGTTCCCTTTCTTTAGAAACTATAACAAATGACCATTAATTAGGAAAATCAAGTTACATAAATTGTCTAACCCCAAAAGTAACCTGGACATTGCTTCACTACCAGTCATGCATCCATAACCCTAATGGAGTTGTCGCTGTGACCCCACGAACATTGCTCTACTACAAGCTAGGCATCCATAGCCCCGATAAATTTGTTAGCACACCCACACAGTTGTCTTATTTTCATTACTTTCTTTCTTTCTTTGTTTCCAAATATTTTCCTTTTGGTGACCTTTCTTTTGCTCAACTGTGTAAGCATGGAAGCTTACTGTGGGTTTGGAATTACAGTGGCTACAAGAGCAGACTTAATATTTTTTCACTTGCTAGACCCTCATAATAGCCACTATTCAGTTCTTTAGAAACCAAATTAATGTGTATTTTGTGCATGATCTAAGACAAGTGTGACAAGATTCAACCAAGGGTCATGTTCTAGGCTGAGCTGGAGTTCAAATAAGGAAACCACTCCATAGAAGTGATCAGAGATTAGTAGTTGGGAGTGAATATTTATCCAAAGAACACAAAAAGTGGGTAGCAAAGTGAACCGTTCATCAAATTGAGCACATTCACTGCATCAGAAACAAAGGAACACCCTCAACAAAACAAGGCAGCTGAGAGAACGAGAAAAATAGCAGGGAGCATGAGAGAAAAACAAAGGAAACCTAAATTAACCTATATACAGGTATTTACAAAAATTGGCTCAAAAGAGCTTAGGCAAGGAAGTAATGCTTGAGGTGTTTCCTGTTGATAGACAATGAGACATCTTCACCAATTATTGTCTCGAGGCAGAAAGCATTATCTCCTAAATTTTTAGATATTTGAAAGGGGCCAAGCTAGAGCTTGTCGAATTTGTCATGTCCCCCTTCCTTTTCATGAGTCTTGTCCCAACAAAGGACTAAATCACAAATCCTAAAGACCTTAGATTTTGCTCGACAATTGAACCATCTTTTAACTATGCCCTAATGTTTGGAAAAAATTTCAATAGCTTGATCACAAAATTCTTCTAGGTGGAGCAGTTCAGCTAAACAAGCTTCTTGACGGTCTCCCTATTAATAAAAGGTGTTGATGAACTAGAAGGTGGGGATCTTGAGATGGACGGGAAACACAAGCTCCAAACCATAAATGAGGTGGAACGAGGAATCACCCAAGGAGGCCTTGTGGCTTGTACGATCTTCCCAAAGGGAAAAATGTAGCTAGGTGTGCCAGTCTTTGGGGTTTCTATTGAGGAGCTTCTTAATTACAGTCATCAATTTTTTGTTTGTGGATTTAGCAAGGCCATTGCCTTGAGGATAGTAGTTGGATGAGAACTTAAGGGTGATTCCATAATCAAAGGCCCAACTAACAAATTTGAGTGAGGAAAAGGCATAGCCATTATCACAGACAAGAGCATAGGGGCATCCAAACTGATTCAAAATAAATATTTCAATGAAATTAGTAACCACCTCAGTAGTACATTGTCTACATGAAATTTCTTATGTCCATCTAGTGAAATAATCAAAGGTAGTTCAAATGTACCTATGGCTCATAGAGGAAGGTGGGCTTACTAGATCAACGAAGTTGAGACCCCATTAAGTGAACAGTCTTACCTCCAGAACTAGTTGCATCGAGACAACAACATTTCGTTCATTGGTTACAGAAGTCTAGAACACATGGCAAGTTTGAACATGATTGTGTGCATCCTTGAACACTGCTAGCCAATAGTACCCCGCTTGCAAGATTTGATGAATGATGGAAGGGCCAAATCCATGACCGGTACCAAATTTATCATGAAACTATTTTAATACTCATGTTGCCTTCTCTTTCCCGTGGAATCTAAGGTAGACCCCTTCATGATTCCTCTTGTATAATATGGACCCCTCTAGCATGTAGCTATTACTTTTTAGTCGGAGAGCATGTTTTTGGACTCCTTGTAGGTGAGGTGAGCACTTGTTATTTAATAGGTAGTAGATGATACCTTCATACCACTCACCAAGGGAGACATCTTCAAGTTGATATTGTTGGACAGTGAGCTCAAGTCCAACCTCAGCCAACATTTTAGCTATCATTTGGGTGAGGGCTTTCCCTTTTACTAACTTCATGGTTTGAATCTCCATGTCATATTCATGCAAAAAAGTGACCCATTTTGTTTTCCTTTCACCCAACTCATTATGCATCAACAATTTATTTATCACCGGGTCAGGCACTATGGCGAACACCTTGTTTCGTAAAATGTAATGTCTAAATTTTTTGACTCCCCTGACTAAGGCATAGGCTTGCTTCTCCACATTATGGTATCTCAGCTCGATATCTTTCAATAGGGCACTCATGAAATAAATTGGGTGCTCACTTCCTTCATCATCCTTTTCAATCAATATGTTGGCACAAGAATGGTCTTAAGCGAATGAGTAGATGTAGAACAGCTTCAGATAATCTAGACTGACTAGTACCGGTGCATCACCAATTGGTTTCTTGATTTCCTCGAAGGCTTGCTTGGCCTCTGGTGTCCACTCAACTTTGGTGTCCTACTTCAGCATTACATTGAGTGGCTTGACTATCTAAACAAAGCCAGTGATGAATTTTTTTGACAAAGTTTATCTTTCCAAAGAAAGATTTCAACTCTTTCTTGTTGCCTGGTAGCTAAATTTTTAAGATAGCCTGAATAAACTTGAGGTCTATTGAGATTCCTTTCTTTGAGATCACGTGCCTGAGCAGCTTTCCTTTGGTAGCTCTGAAGATGCACTTCTTTGGATTCAGGGAAATCCCAAATTCCTTGCACTTCTAAAAAATCTTTGTATAGATTAGAAACATGATAACCTCACTTCTTTGAAAACATTGTAAGGTCATCCATGCTGATGATAATACACTTTCCAATCAAATCATTAAAGATGATATCCATTACATGCTGGAATGTTATGCCAACATTTATCAATCCGAACCTCTAGGTAAAGGTTCCCCATTTGGTTGTGAATGTTGTCTTGTGCCTATATTCATACTGCACCATCACCTGATTATAACCAGAGTATCCATCCAAGAAGGACATCATTTGAGATCCATTAAATATCTACAACACCGCATCCAATGAGGGTACTAGATAATTATCCTTCTCTGAAGCTCTATTCAAGTTGTAGAAATCTACACACAATCTGATTTCTCCATTATTTTTCCTGACCAGGACCAAATTGGCCACCCACGTGGAGTGCTTGACTAGGAAGATAATTTTGGTAGATAACAACTTTTTAACTTCCTTGTACATGATGGGTTCCAATAATGCATTGATAGGACATTTTCATTGTCAAAAATGTCATGTGTCTAGCCTGAGGGGAATGGTGTGTGTGATGATTGAGTTGTCATATGTTTTTAAATCTTTGTAGCTCCAAGTGACCACATCGTGGTACTTGCATAAGGAATCAATGATTCCTTCCTTTTCTTTTGGTGTGCTCACTTTTCCAATGAATACATTTTTAACCTCCTCAGATGTTCCAAGATTATATCACATTGATTATTGAGGAAGTCCTTCTTTGCTTGTTGATCCTAGTCTCTAATCTTATCTAAGTCAAAAATTTGTTCAAGCTGGACCATACCCCTAGGAATCATGTTGGTTTTGAGGTTAATCACTCCTTCTATATCCAATTTAGCCTCTTTAGGCTTAGCTTCATCAATTATTTAGGTTGCAAATACGTCTAAGCTAGTAATGAAATCTAAGATGTGCTTATCATCATTAAACACTTGAAAATTGGTAACATTGTCTGGAAATGATAGGATAGAAGTTAGCTCAACAATGAATTTCTTCAAGCTGGAAAAATAAAAAAGTTGCAATATGCTAGATGCCTAAGCTAAAGCATCAGCTGTTTGGTTTTGGGAGTGAGGGATTAGCTGAATATTAAATGCATCTAGACTCTCTAAAAGGTCCCAAACCAGGTTATGCTTGTAATTTGCTAGCCTTTTTTCATGGCAGGAATATACTTCCCTATCTTGCTTTACAACTAACTCTAAGTCTCCAAAGACTTGCAGCATTTTGACCTTCTTCCTTAGAGCCATCAAAAGAGCATGAACTAGTGCTTCATACTTCATGGTGTTGTTTGTGTAGTAAAATTGAAGCCTATGAGCAGTGAAGTATGACTTACCTGTGGGGTTGATGAGTTCAGACCCAACTCCTACTCCTTGCTTGGACTTAGATCCATCAAAGCGTAATGTCCAAAACTTGGAGGATTCTCTAACTCCAGGGTTGGTCATACATTCAACCTTAGTGAGCTGCACACTTGCATCTACAACTTTCAAGAAAGGTATAGATTCACCATTGTTGTGATCAAGCTATCCCATTTGGGGTTCCTTCTTTAGTGAAATATGGTCATTGATATGAGCAACTTGTTTAATAAAGGAAACATTCAAATTCTAAGTGGGAAGCATTGTGCACCCTGCACCAAGTGGACAACAAGAGCTTATGGAAATCCATCCTTACTACCAAGCTGAGCTAATCTTGCACACATTTTTTGATGAATTCCATGAATCCATACAATAATCCCAAATTGACATTGTCATTGGATTCCTCATCATCTGACTCAACCATCATTTTTGTACTCTAAGGCATGTAAGTTAAATTGGAAAGGGAACCACACAACACCAAGAGAACTTCTTCAGTTGCCTCATTTTCTTGAGACTCCAATTCTTCTTGGCAGGCCACAGGAGAATAATTACACAACTTTGATTTAGCAAACAACACCTCATTAGTGTTGTTGTACTCCATGATCATAAATTTCATGTGTGTCTCCTAATCAATACGAATTTGATTTGGTAGCCCCTTCGATGGTAGGCACATGTGAGGAAATTCAGTCGTAGCATATCCATTCAATGCCCTAGTGAAGTCCCTTCCTAATATTATGTCATACATGTCTGGTATATCTGCAACTTGAATGTCAATGACCTATAGCACCCTTTGGTGAACAACAATTTGCATAGGGATTTGGTTGATTTCACCAACTATGTTTACCTCTGTCTTATCCAGCTAGGTCACCTTTCGCCTAGAACCTAAGTGGGGACTATCCTCAAAGCCTTGCATATGGCCAACAACATGACATTGGCCGATGCTCCCAAATCAAGCAGACAATTGTGCAGGTTCTTCCCGAACATCCTGATGGTGGTGAGAAAGGGTGGTGTTTCTAAATTCCCCTAGAACAAATCCATGGGTGTGTCTGTCTGGGCTACTTGATTTTTATCTTTCTATTGGTCTTGTCCTTGGTTAGTACTTGGATTTTCTCCTTCGTGGGTTGTTTTTCCATTTGTTGATTTGAAGGTGCATCTATTTTCTTGCCTAAGATTTCTTTGATTACAGGCTCATTTTGTGATTCATCAAATGAGACTCTCTTGGCAGGTACCTCTTGTGTTGACTTGGAAGAGACAGTCCCATTAATCATCCAGAAGAAAGCATTCCTAACTTTGGGACTTTAAGCAATTCAAAGGAAGACAAACTTATTTTGACCTTTTTGAATTCCTTGGCAATGTATTTACCCATTTGTTTAATTTCTGCCTCAAAGGAATTTCTTTGGGAAGAGCTAGCAGACTAGTTTTGCATTTGATTTGGATGTTTGTTTCTATTGAAGTAATTGGTGGGCACATGAGGATAACCCGGATTGCTGCTAGCATTTTGGTTAGGTGGGGTGCTAAAGTTATTAGGTGGAATAGAGGTCATGAATAGGTTGCCTACTTGCCTAATTTTTGCATTATACAGGGTTGCTCTTTGATGAAACATTTGAACTTCATCCTCATGTGACTCCTCTTCATCTATTGGACCATTATCTATCGAAGTGAAGAGTTGAGATAGAGCGTCTTTGTTACTTATTTCTTTTGCTTCTTCGTCCTTTGAGGAAGTGATCTCTTTTTCAAGTGCATTGCTTCCACTTCGTGGGATCGGATCTTGATTGACTACGAGAACAGAAGAATCATATGACTCGGATGGGACTATGTCCCTACAACTAGCAATGTCAACAATGTTCTGGACCTCCACTTGAAAGATCTATGTAGCTGTCTAGAACTTAGGGCAGTCCAATTTGGAGTGCCTATTTTTTTTATGGATCTTACACCATTTAGACAACACTACCTCAGCTAAATATACCCCACTAGTTGTCTTTTCTACTCCAGCAAGCTAATCAAGAGGGGCAGGAACACCTCCATTATTTGGTCTTGTATTTCATAGCTAGTTCTGCCACTGTGAAGGCCTCCTTTCAAAGTTCTGGTTGGAATTTTGTCCTCTTTCATAATTCTACCCGAATGAGGTACCCACATCATAGTTGTCCCTATTATCTCAGCTAAGGTTGGACCGAATGCTTCGTTGGGAAGCCTGCAACTAGTTTTTATGATTCCTTAAGTGTGTCATCTCGGTTGACATTTTCATGATCATCTTCACGTCAATTCATCTATCCAGTCCTTTTTTGTATTGTTTGGTTGTGATACTTGGTTTTTAAGAAAGACCAGGTGTAATGTTGGCTAGTTTTGTTGGACAGGTGGAAACTCAGGCCCTTGTAGGTATGTAGGCACTTGGGGTGGTTGAGGATAGATTTGCTACTGATGCGGTTACAATTAGTGAGGCATTGGGGGTGCTTGATTTATTACCTATCCTTGATGAGGAACCATGGGAAGTTGTAGAGCATGATTCATAATTGGTGTCTGATGTGTCAAAGTTTGAGTAAGTCCCTGAACTTGCATTGGATGAGCGATCAGTCCTAAAGAAGCCGGCGGACTAGAATTATTTTTCTATGACTGCCTCGGTGTAGGTGTCTACCAACCTGGTAGGTGGTGGGTGCATTTTTTTCACCAATGTAATGGTGAGGTTGTCTAGGGTAGCATAATAAACCATGTATGGAGCTTGTAATCTCACATATGCCCTATGAAACCGATCATTGAAGGAGTTGATTGGTTCATTGACTTCCCTGTGAACAGACATGAATTGTTGATATAACTTTGAAGGGCCTAATTGGGATCCTATATTTCTGCAAGAAAGAGTTCTTCAATAGGTTCCAGGAAGTGATGGATCTTGTTGGCAGGTTGATGTACCAATAAAAAGCCTCTTCCCCCAAGGAATAAGGAAAGAGTCGGCAAGCGATATCCTCATGATCGATTTGCATGTCTTTCAATGTTATTTGAATTTTTTTAATATGTTTCTCTATTGTCCTCTGTGGATTGCAAGGATGAAACTTCATGCAAAATCCCTTTGAATTCTTTAGCATGTCATGATAATCGTTGAAGGACAACAGAGAAGGACCGTTACCCAGCCAAGCCATGAAGGGAGGCAGAGGTTGTGCTTCATGTGCAATAGTAACTTGTGGTTGTGCAAGGGCAACAGTAGTTGGTACTATGCCTCAAGGACTTGAAGGGATGTGGTAGGGGCAGGGCCCTGACCATGGAAAGCGAGCAACTGGAAGGTGGTTTGGGGTGACTGAGAAGAGGAACTAGATGCTGATAAGGAAGGATGAGTGTGGTGTAGAGGGATGGAAGGGAGAGGTGAGGATGAAGAAGAGGTGGAGGGAGTAGATGAGATTGATGAAGTTTCTTCCCCTCTTTTAGCTCTCTTAGCCTTGGTAGGGGGCTGGAGCTCTTAAAATTCCCCTTTATTTGGTGTGGATCTTAAAACTCTATGGAATCTTTCAGGGGGAAATGAACCAATTCGATCCAACTTAACACAAGGAAGGCCCTCCTTCTAGTGCCAATTTTGTTGATGTGTGTTTTTGCACTTCTCAACACAGGTAATGCATAAGTGCATCACCTCTCTTGAAAGACAATTTCCTACAAGCAAGTTGCATAAAACTATCCCAATGTCTCTCAAATGTTAGATCATGACTTGCTTGGAATATCTCAGTTGGTTTGTGTGATTTGTTGGTAATCATAGGGAAGCCTTACGTATGTTAAGTTTGGATAGATTGGTTCCTTAAATGGAGTTCCTAAGACTTTGAAGGGGATGGGAAATTGCTGCAAGTTCAAAACAACACTTTAAAACTCCACTTTTATCATCAGATTTGGCTTTACAATGATGCCAGAACTTTGCCTAAACTATTATACCAAAGAATGGTCAAAAGGGAAGGGAAAGGAGGAAGTTCCTAGACCTGCAACTATTGATGAACAATGATAATGGAGGATGCTATAGTGGACAACCTTCCTAAAACTAAGTTCCACTTAACCAAATCAACTAATAGTATCATGAAACTAGTGTTGTCTTCTAAGGTTTGCAGATTTTCAACTGTTCATTCACCATAAAGCATGAATAAAAGATGAATTTTAAGTGTAGCAATGGATTTATGTTCAGAATAGCTTTACACTGTTGTTTATCATCAACAAACAAACAAAAAGATGAACAAGGAAAGGCATTACACAACAGTATTCTTCATCATCAATGAACAACATTCACTAAACTACTAAAAGCATGCAAAATATATAGAACAACAAACTAAATCTACTCAAATCTATTAACTATGAAGAGATCAATCATGAAACATGAAGGAAACTCAAGAATCCACCAAATTCGATGAATTTCTATTAGAATTTCAGCAGCATGTCATTACAACAACTCAACTCTCTCTTGAAAATGAGAGGAGACCCCATATTTATAGTTTTCAAAAAGAAAAATGAATGGCCAAGATTTAATCTCATTGTGTGGCCAAGATTCATTACAAATTATTGTTTCACCTACCCCTCAATATTTTACAATTTAAAATACATTCCTTGTCTTTTTCTCTATTTTGTCCTCTAGTGCCCTGTCACTATAGTACTTTTGTCCTGTAGTGATTTTCCTTTTTGGCTATAGGTACATTGTGAGGAAATCATCATCTATGACAGGCTTTCCTTGATTTTTTTGGACAGTTGCATACTACATGAATTTTCCCATTAGTGCCTGAAGTTTGTTCCACTCCATTATATCTAATTGGAGCACTTTGAAGGTTAGCTTTCTGGACCTACTAGTGATCAACTCCCAATTCTTTTACACTTAGGACTATTCTTGATCACCTACTCTGATTGGGTGAAGGCTCGAGTAGAAAAATCCATGAAGTTTGGCACTAGTGAATCTGTGACCTAATTCTCCATTTTCTTGTGGAAAAGTAGCCTAATCTTTTCTAGATATAGCTCAACAATGAGCATGTCATAGTCTGTCATGAGCTTTAGATATTCCCCGTAGTTCATCCTATGTTCCTTGGCCCACTCCAAGGTCAAGCTCTACCTCATGAAGAACCCGCTCTAGGACTTCCCTTATGTGGTCCAGGACCATTTTCTACATCTCCACTAGCCAATAATCATCCTTTTCTAGGGAAAACTCCTTCTCCTAGGTCTTTTCGGGCATCTTGAGGATAGCCTCGAGTTTAGGATATGTAATCCTATATAATTCAGGGAAGTTATTGTAAATTCTCCCTGTGCCCTCAAGCTACTTTTGTACTTCCTAAAACTTGTTGGTCATTCGAACGGCATGGCCAATGCCCATATCACCATTATAGAGCACTCGTCGGAACCACTCTTTAGTAGCCTTGGTCTAGTTCTTTCTTCTTTCTATGTTGCTTATGTGTTCTTTGGAAATAAGCAAGGGCGGGGCTAACAAAGTTGTTGGTAGCTCCTTTGGGGAAGACCATTGTTGAATGTAAGTTGTGAGGTATGCCACGTGTGCCTTCAACTCCTTGGAGGATTGATCCTTGTTCATCTAATGAATGATCATGGTGACTGATCCTTGGAGCTGATCAATCTTTTGCTCTCTTGTAGCAGTACCCAGGTCAATGGTGGAGATATTATAGCTAATCCCTTCTCCTTTGTCCACTACTGGGGTGGAAATTTGTACTGTCCTTGATCTAGAGGCATCCATCATGATGTGGGATCAGACTCTTGGCTTCTTTTCTTTTTTCATTCCTATTTGAGCTCATCCTAGGATGGCCTCCAGTCTTTCCTTAGGATCCGTGAGAGCGGGGGTCTTCTTTTGTAACTATTTTTCTAGCCAATTAGGAATTTGAGATCCTTCCTTTGGCGATTCCTGATCACCTTCTTCTTTTTGAGCATATTGGATCTCCCTTTCCTCATGGCTTGAGGTTTTTTGCTCTGTTTCCTCTTCCTCTTCCTCATCTGAGTCTCAGATCAATATAGCCTTCTCCTCATTTAGGTCAGTAGTAGCTACATTTTCTTTAGGGTTTTCCTCCATTTTAGGTGCCCTTTCTTCTTCTCACTTGAGCTCTACATGGTGTTATGGTTCAAGGCTCTTTTTCATTTTAGCCTCTTCTTTAGGCTTATCTTCTTTTTCTTTAGCTTTAGCTTCAACTTCTTTCTTTCCTTCCTCCCTCTTGAGAGGTACTTCTTGATTGATGCCTTCATCTTGTCCCTTTATTGGAGGCTCTATAAATATTTCCATGTCATCACTAATTTCCTCCTTTTCTTCAGAAGACTACCTCTCAACTTCTCTCTAGCATCCTTGAGTTGTTTGCACAACTCCTCCTCAAGCTCTTGGTTAGAGGAATCTACTATATATTTGCCATCAGGGTCTTCAACATCTTCTTTTGAGGACTATGACCCTTCCTCTTCATATCCCACCTCACAATGGTCACGTTTTGATGCTCTGTGTGCTCATGGGAGTCATCTCTAAAGGGATCTTCGATTTCCTCCTCTGTTTCTTTAGTAGCCTCCCTCTGATGTCTCTCCATTTCCTCTGAGATTTGCATGGTTGCTTCCATCTTTGGCAGTTCGATCAAAGGAGGGACGGGAAGACCAGCCACAACTTGGGCCATCACAACTTGTATTGCAGGATTCATTAATTCCCCAGAGAGTTCCATGTGTATATTTTGCATGTGTCGTGCAAAGGCCTCTAGTAAAGTGAGGGTAGGCATGTTGTAGTTGTGGCTGCCAAAGGGATGGAAGTTGAGGGAGACATCGAGGAGGATGAGAATGATGAGGTTGTAGCGGATGAGGAATCTCGAACCATAATTGGAGTAGTTGGTGAGGTGGAGGAAAAGTGAACCAAGATGTCCACCATAGGCAGAGAGGAAGCAGGTAGTTTTTGAAATGTGGGAGGGGGAGTAGTAGTGGCAGTGGTGGTTATGGTAAGAGCAAAGGTAGAAAGGGGTGACTTTGGTTACTCGACCTCTTCTTCTTCTCTTTTGTGTAGTGGGCCTTCTTGGATAGTTGGCATCTTAGAGAATCTACTTGTCTTCTTGGCCTTCTTCAAAGTATCACCCTTTGAGGCCTTCTGTGAATACACTTTATGCTTGGGATGGCACTCAGTTACCTCTTTTCTCTTTCTCAACCTTGTGGCTGGAGGAGACTTGGGAGCTTCCTCAGTTGGGGTAGCAGCAGTACCACTATCTGTCTCACACTCGAGCTCATCTTCGAGCTTGCCATATGTCAAAGTGGCACCTTGGAGCTTCAATTGAGCTATTTGTACAACAATCCACTGCCTTGTTTTGTGCTCCACTAGTTTTGTGAAAATTTCGAGGTCATTGACCTCTTGTTCATTCTACTCTATTAGGGGCAATGGCAAGTTAGCGACAACATCATACCTCGGATCCACGATAGTGTTTTCATCTTCTTCAATTTGATTTGGTACTAGGAATAGATTGATTATCTTGAAAAAGTATGCGAGAATACACATATAATGCCTCATGTGTACCTCCTTGTCATTGCGACAGTTAACCCAAAAATCTTTAATGTGGTGCAAGTGAGTGTACTCCCTCCCAATAAACTTCTTTAACTTACCGTAGGGGTCCATCCTTGGCCAAGTAGTGTGGAGGCCTAGGTTGTATTCAATAATCTCTTCCTCTTAATATTTCGTACACTAGGCGACTGTGAGGGTGTGCATTCCCTTCCCGATGGTGAGGGGGTATGGTATCCCTGCTCAATGCTTTCCACTGAGGAGAGTGTGTGCATGTTGCAATTTCCTAGATACTTCTAGCAAAATTAGTTGGTCATTTGGGTATTGGGGTAGCTTATATGGCCTTTTAGAGAAGCCCTATGTTCTAATATAAGTACATTTTGGGAATTGTATGTACAAAAAACCCAAACCGGTGAATGAATGTATGGGCACTATGCAAGACCCTCCTCTTGAAGTCCCCTCTGAGAAGTCTGTTAATATGCCTAATGAAGGCATCATTCACCCTATAGTAATCCTTCTTGAAATTCTGATATTGTAATTATGAGTGCTTGTCATATACTTTCAGATCCCTTCCTCCAGTTGGGCTCTACACAACAAATAAACCTCTATAGGGAACTAGATCAACCAAGAGATACACCAAGTAAGAGGTCATATAGAATTGAGAGGTCTTCTTAACTACCATGAATTGTTGATGCAAGTTGTCGCCGAGCATTTTGGCCCAATGAAACTTGGCCTTTCCTTTGATGATCTACTCAATGAAGTAGAACATCCAGTCTTAGACGTAAGCAGCAGTAGGAATACCCATGACCCTGCTCAACAAGATTACCAAGTCATGATAATCTTCATAAAAGTCACTTTGGAACAACTCTTGAGGCACCTTGTTAGCACTGCCCCTCTTCTCCTTTAACCAATATTGGTTAATCAACTTTTTGCATTTTAGGGGGTTGACCTTCCACATATTTTTTGCATATTCCTTTGTCGTTTCCTCCATAAGGTCAAAGGTAGAGATGTGGAACATTTATCCTATGGACCTGGTAGATAGGTTGGCCAAAACCTTACCCTCACAATCAATGATCCTTCTGCTTTCTGCCTGATAGGCCTCCTTGCAAGCCATTACCAATTATGGGGCCATAAGAGTAGGCATGAAACCGATTGCTTTAGCCAAACCACTCTTTCAAATTCTCCTTGCATTATCTGTGGTCGAGTTGGCGATGACCCTCTATCTAAATTCATTTATGTCAACTTGCCTGAGGTTGGTATATGGGTATGTGCAGGATCATCATGGAAAAAATAGGCCCTTAAGTGGCGATAAAATTCAAAAAAATCAAAGTTAGGCAACTTGACGTAAAAAATTGAATAAATTATCTATATTATTTCAAAAATATGTAAGAATAGAATCTGTAGCAAATTGAGTGTAGTTTCTAAACTACTAGGTTTATTTTTTAAAAAATCTATTTGGTGAAAATTTGAAATTTCAATGCAATAACACTTAAATTTTAAGGAAAAAATAAGTAGGTGTTTGTCTGGCCACCCTAACCACAATAAAATGATTAAAAAAATTATAAGATTTTAGATATAAGTAGAGGACTCATGTCCCGATGTGATGTATATTTTTTTATAATTTTTTTCCAAGTAAATAATTAATTATGAATTTTTTATTACAACTTTGAAAAAATATAAAAACTTGTATGTCTGACCACATTAGCTTAGTCAAAACTTCATGAAATTCAATTCTTTTTAATCCTATAATATGTGAAGCATAGAATTTGATGCATGTTTGATTTAAAAAATGTGATACCATTTGAAAGCTATAGATGTTTTCCAATCAGCTTATCAATCAGGACTTTGGTCGTAATTCAAATAGAAAATGAATAATAATTATTTATTAAATTCAAAGTAAAGCATAATTTATATTGGTGGAAAGCTGTGAATCTCCTTTAAAAACCCTTTTCGTTTCATCAATTTTGGGTAAAAAAAAAGTCATAGCCACATACCCTACACATACCCATCATATCGCCACTTTTTGGCCCATCATGATCCTGCACATACCCATCTATAATTGTATTTCAGGCAGTAGTGACCCTGGAGGTGACTTCTACTCCCTGGAACTAATATTTCATATGATCCTTATCTTCCTTTCCGCTTGGAACTTTGACAAACTTCTTCCCTCTGTCTTTCTCTACGGACACCCCCAATGGTCCTACAACTAATTCCATAAATCCTACAATCAGAGGCACAGTAAGCATATTCATATATTAAATAACGAGAGAGTTAGTGAAATCCTACAAAATAGATGTTAAATCAAGCCTTTCATCATAAAAGATCATAACATTTGTTAAAATTCACCATTTGGCTCTTGTTTGGGGAAGATAGAGCAATGCGGGTCTAGGGGTGTGGATTTCCTTGGGCTGGCAACAGTATTGGAGAAGGCAACAGGGAAATGGCGCAGAGGGCACGATGACCCACATGTCGCCACCTGCATCAAGATTTCCACACCATAACTGGGGCCCACCAAGGTGTTAAGGCATTTGGGCACATGAGTCGATCATTCATGAAGTCTTGGAGGGGCTTGTTTAATTACTTCTCATGCAAGTCAAAGGGGTGTGGAGGCTGGGGATGTCTTGGCCATTTGGAGCTCTGCCATTTGGAATGGCGTTGGCATGGTAGAAGCCCGCAAACGAATTCCCACATTGTGGGACCTATAGGTAGAAAGGCCGACTCATCTTTTATTCAAGGTTTGGTCGATTGAGATCATGCGGGTGTAGACTCACAGATGGCCATCAAGAGGTGGTTGTTTTGTAGATGGCAAAGACGGGACAGTGGCCTACAAATGGCATTCCACACCGTTGAGCCCACAAAAGGCATTGACATGCACTATTCATTCAAGGAGGGTTAGATGGTAGTAGAGGGGTCGGGCCCGATAAGGCAGGCAACAGGTTAGGCTTGGCTATTTGGAATTGGTAGTCAAGCATTAGCAGCCCATAGATGACAACTCGTAATAGAATTCCCACTCCCAACTTTACTTAGCCATTTTGTGCATGAGGGGGCTGGGAGGAGATGAACGGTGCAAAGTCTGCAACACATGTGGACAGGGTTCCCTAGCCATTTGGAAAAATGAAGGGGAATAGGTGGCCCATGAATGGTAGTCTGCAAAGCCCAACCCACAAGGAGGCCCAACCTTAGGAAAATTTTGGGCGATTTGGACGATAGTAGGAGAAGCGGGGTCCACGAGGTGGAAGGAAGTGAGGGCCCCACTGTGTATGATGGGCATTAAGCTGGCAGTGAAGGGACATCGGAAACCCACAAAAAATTTCCTACAAAAAAAGGCTTGAGGCTTTGGTGTTTTACTTAGGACATGACCTAGGCAGGGTGTGCCACGCAGAAAGCCGGAAGGAGGCAATCATGTGAGGAATGAAAAGCAAGCAAGGGTGACCCATGGATAGAAGTCCGTAAGGGCGGGCCCACAATAGTCCTCAACTTTAAACTTAGGTTTTTCTTTGCCTCAGTTGGCAATAACAAAAGAAATGCGTTAGTCCGCATTCGTGGGCTCACCAAGGGTGACAACCAAGGCTTCTGAAGTTTGGCATTTGGCTTGTAAGGTCAACGTTGAAGGTTAGTTTGTGGGCTACATGGGGTGAGCACCCTTGGTTAAGAACAACAACTGTAAGGTTCAGTCCCATATGGCCCTAAATGGTTGACTTTGAAGGGTTTTCAAATTTTCAAAAAGTGGGTTTTGCATGGGATTTCATCCTTACCTAGCTGTTTGAAGATTTTAAAATTTTTCTCTTAAGATTTTTAAATTTTGAAAAGAAAACAAACTGAAACAAATACAGCTAGGGCACCGATGAACTCACTTGGAAGACTCGATGAAATGTAATGAGGAAGGCAGCTGAACTCGTTCCTGAACCTATGTGGGCGCGGAGGCGGTGAAGGCTGGAGGTGTACTGACAATTTATGACTAAGTGTCGATGAAAATGACAGGCGAGTTTATACTATTTATAGGATTTTAGTCATTAATTACCCACATTTAATACTTGTACGACAACCGACGAGGTTGGTAAGCACGAATTTTGAAACGATCAGCGGTAGGAAAGGCGGATCCCGCAATGTAGGTGGTAGTCAGGTGATTGCCGCTTGGCAGGTTGGCGAAGAGGACGACAACAGTTGACGCGGGGGCCGCCATGCGAGTGGACGCCCTGACTCGGTTGCCACAGAAACGACAAAGGAGGGATGAAATCCCGCCAAGGGCAACTCGCATGGGAAGACCCGCAACTAGGGAAAGACACCAATTTCAAAGTTTCAAGGAAAACTACCAGGAGAATTCCGCAAAGGCGGAAAGTATGAAAATTTCAGGAGTGGTGAAACTTGGTCAACTTAAGATGATAGATTTAGGACTCCTTGACCAACTGGGGCTCAAAACAGGGGGCATGTAAAATAAGGCGAAGGCAAAAGCGTTCCGACGAAAGTGGAAAAGAGAGGGTCCCTATTCCGAACGGGGTGTGTGTGCTATAGATACAATAAAAGGGAAGAACAAAAACCATGTAAAAATGAGAGGAAAAAACATAGATAGGATCCATGATAGAGAAATAGTGAACATGCCCCAAAATTTGCAAGCTTAAAAGTTGCAATATTGTGCCCTTCCTCTTTTAAATGGTGATTTTTGAGATACTCTATGTGTTGAGAGGAGAGAGGTGCTAAATTTTCCAAATTTGGTAGAGTGAAAAGAGGGAAAAACAAACTTAAATATGTACCCACACTAACTTTTTGAAGGAGTGACCATTGAATACAATTTTGGTTTTAGGGCATGATGGGGTGAGAAATGATGTTTTGCAAAATTTGAACTTGGGCACTAACACTAAGGAGTGCTAATGACCATGACACTAACACCCATGAGCGCATGTGACCTTCTTGATTATATAGCTCAAACCTTTTAGGATGCCTAGTGACATATTTCTAAGGCTAGGAATGTTTGCATAGTCCTTTGGTGATTATTAGAGAGACCATAAATAAGTAAAGTGGACCTAAAATCTAATTGGAGAGTGGGTACTAAAACGAGTGCATAAACATAAGATGAAAGTAAAAAAAGTAGGTAAGTTTTGACCTTACATATCATTGTGTGTGATCTACTTTCCCTCATAGAAAATATATCCAATTTGAAACACACTATAATCATATATTCATCTTTAACCTTAAATTTGTTGATCGCAATTTCACTCCTTATAATATTTTTTTTTATTTAATAAAAATATATTATATATAATATTAATATATCACATTAAATGTTCAATAATTATTTATTAACTCTAATATGAGTCAAGAAAGAGTGGCATGCAATTGAATCCTCATAAAATATTTATATAATTAAATAACCTTTAAATTTTTAATAACTATTTATTAACTCATAATATGAGAACAAAGATTGGCATGCAATTGAATCCTCATGAAATATTTATATAATTGAATAACATTTAAATTTTGAGAAATATATTAAAATATTTCCGTCAAGTCAACAATTATATAATATTACAGTCTAGGCCGTTCCAATTCAAAAAGAAATCCTTAAAGTGGCTCAAAAGTTCCCGTCAAAAACACAGTCGGAACGGCGTACAAGCATTCCAAGCTTTATGGAATGCTTTCCAAACTCGCTGGAATGAATCTGCACCTTACACGTCTAAGAATTTAAAATTGAGATGGTAATCCATACCATACAGATAAAATAAAAACTTGAAACGCACACCCGAAGTACCGTCAAATTACAGAAGATTCCAGAGAGGCGACTATTTCCAGCGTCTGCTAAGAAAACGACAAATAAGTATTATCGGATCTTTCCACGAGGGAAAGATTTTGCGGGTCAGATAACGTCTTTTACAAGACTTTTTGCAGAAAATGATCGCCCATTTCTTCCCTTTTGCCAATTCAACAATTTGTGCGAACTATTCAAATTTAAGAGACATTAGGAGTGTGCTTAAAAATATCGATTTAGAAAAGTCAACATAGTATTTATGAAATACTTTTTAATATATATTTTATTTTTTTCTTGTAAAAAAAAAAAAGTAGGTACCAATCCACCAATTTAAGTATGAGAAAAATTTAAAATACTTTTTTTTAATCTTTACATATAAGTAAAGGGCACATGCCCAACTATGAGACAACTTTTTTCTTAACTAAATAATTAGTTATATTTTTTTTACTGATATTTTAAAAATCTTAAAAAGTAATTTTTCAACCAACCTAATATGGTTAAAAAAATATGAAATTCATTTTTTTTTAAACCTCTAGCTAATGAAGCATAAAATTTGATACATTGTTTGGATTTGAAAAAGGTGAAACAATTTGAAAGTTATGAATGTTTTTCAATTAGTCTATCAATTAGGACTTTAGACATACTATATGTAAAAAGTTATTAATAAATACCTATTAAATTTATAATCAAGCTATCTTAAATTTTTAGAATGTTGAAAATTTCTTGAATAAACCCTTTTTGTTTCATCAAATTCAGATAAAAAAGGTCGTTAGCACAATAGGTGAAGTCACAAAAATATGAGGAAACCTCTAAACACATTGGATTAGTTGAAAAGTTAGACTTGAAATTTCCAAGCCAATGCATTATTGAGACTAAAAAGGAGGGAAGAACTTAAATTTTCCAAAAAATAACGGATATCTATTTTCAAATAATGGATATTTATTAATGGATGTTTGTTAGTAGGAAGTGTTGAATAATGGATATCTATTACTTGGAAGTACATTTTTTGTTTTACAAAATAGATATCCTTTTTTGTAAAATAGATATCCATACTATAAAAATGGATATTTGTTAACCTAAAATCCAAAAAAAAGTCCAAGAGAATTAGAAACTACAAAACATATATACATTTTTGTTCAGTATTATCAAACCAAAATAAATTTATCCTACCCATACAAAAAGTCAAATTCTATTTTAGGATTATGTCTATGTAAAGATACATTTTTTTGCATATTTCCACTATTTTCCCATCATGATCTTGCACTCACCCACTGAGGTGAAAAGACATTGATGGGCCAAATCCCATAAGATAAGAGGAGAGGAGAAGCATTTGGCTTAGGTGGTTCGATAATTATATATTAAAATATACAAGGGAAGAAACATTTAAAGGAGAAGGTTGGTCCATGGTGGACAAATATCTATAAATAGAATTAAATTTAATGGCCAAACTTAGTGGAGAAGGAAATAATTTGTTCTAGCCATATGCTAGAAGAGGAAAATGAAGATGTCTTATAGTGTGCTTATTACAATAGTGAAGCATGCTAAGTAATAACACTCTAGAAATATGGCTCTACTACATAGCTCTATTTTGTGACCACCATGCTCATAACGTTTCTTACCCAACATGTCTAATATTGGGGAATTTAGATTATGAAATGGACTCACAAATGGTATTATGTAGATTTGTCGTGAGAAATTATGGCAAGAGTTTTGGATAATGGATTAAGACAAAATGGAGGTTTTTGAATTTCAAATTGGGAAAGGGAAGTCCAAAACCATGTAAAAATGAGAGAGAAAGAAACCTTGATAGGTTCTATGGTAAAGAAATAGTGAATGTGCCCCCAAATCTACAATCTTCAAATGTGCCTTTGCTCTTCTAATGATGGTTTCTTCTATTCCTTATGTGTTAATAGGAGAGAGAGGTACCCAATTTGCCAAATTTGATAGAGAATGAAAAGTGAGATAAAGAGATTTAAATATGGAACCATACCAAGGTTTTGAAGGAGAGACCATTCAAAACAATTTAGGTTTTAGGGCCACAAAAGGGTTAGAAATGTTTTTTTGTAAAATTTGAACTTGGACACTAGTGCTAGGGGGCACATGCAAGATTTCTTGTTGATTCTATACCTCAAACTAACTTTTTAGGATGTCTAGTGACATACGATTGAAATTATTTGTATAGTGTTTTGGTGATTATTAGAGAGACTATAAATATGGAACCATACTAAGTTTTTGAAGGACAAACCATTGAAAGTAATTTAGATTTTAGGGGAACAAATGGGTTATAATTAACTTTTTTTAAAATTTGAACTTGGACACTAATACTTGGGGTCACATGTAAGATTTCTTGTTGATTCTATACCTCAAACTTTTTAGGATGCCTAGTGACATAAGGTTGAAAATATTTGCATAGTATTTTGGTGATTATTAGAGAGACTATAAATAAGTGAAAGTCGACCTAAAATATAATTAAAAAATTAAAATTAAAATGAGTGAAAAAACATAAGATGAAGATTTCAAAACACGTTATAATCATACATTCATCTTTGACCATGAATTTGTAGTGTGAATTCACCATCTATAATAAACTTCTCCAACCAATCATACATTCATCTTTGACCATGAATTTGTAGTGTGAATTCACCATCTATAATAAACTTCTCCAACCAATCATACATTCATCTTTGACCATAAATTTGTAATGTGAATCCACCATCTATAATAAACTTCTCCATCCAATTAAAAATATATCATATTATATGAAATTCTCAGTAACGTTTTATTGACCCAACTAAGTCTTTGACCATGAATTTGTAGTGTGAATTCACCATCTATAATAAACTTCTCCAACCAATCATACATTCATCTTTGACCATAAATTTGTAGTGTGAATCCACCATCTATAATAAACTTCTCCATCCAATTAAAAATATATCATATTATATGAAATTCTCAGTAACGTTTTATTGACCCAACTAAGCCGTACTAAGTCAAAAATAAAAAAATGCTTAAAGTGGCTCATACTTGATATCAATCATATTGTACAGCACAGCGTACATGCACTGTGAGCTCAGCTGGAATGAATCTGCACCATACACGTCTGAGAATTGAAAATTCAGACGAAGATAAAAAAATTAAAACATGAAACACGCACCCAGTTGGCGTCAAATTCTAGAAGACTCTGCATAGACAACGCTAGGAAATCTAAATGCCCACCAAAACCCACCTACAACCGTAGAAAATCTTCATTCAACTCCACGCACATGGTGATTTTGACGGAACGCTCAGAATGACGGAAGCAATTTTAGATTTTTTCGACGAGGAGGCTTCCAGGAAAGAGAATCTGGGCGTCAAGAACGACAGTGTGAACCCCATTTTGTATCCCATCAAACCACTTTTACAAGACATTGTGTACCGTTACAGACGCGTGTCCATATTTCGATTGGAAAATTGTCTGCAAATATGTGCCAGACAACCTGGTAACCGCGTACCTTCGTTTACCAATTCGTGGAAGCTATTGAAATAGTATTCCTCCAACTCATTATATAAACATAGTTTGCGACACAACATAATTAATTTCACAGTACGGTGTGCCACGCTGTGCGGCGTGCTCTGCTCTGATAAACAAATATTCTAATTCCTGAGACTGTTCTAACAGCTATTTTTATTATTGTTCTCTGGTCGCCTTTGTCTTACAGACCTAATATTATTTTCCAAGTTTGAGTATTCGTTGAGTACAGTATGGCACGGCTTGCAATGCGAGCTGCTCTGCTTATATTGGGGTTATTGCTCTGCATCGAGGGGATTCGAACTCAGGAAGTTGGTAAGGCGTTTGCTTTTGTTTTCGGGCTTTTTTTAGGTTTTAAGCTGCATATCTTTGTTTGGTTTTCTTTTGGGGTTGTGGTGACCTGGGGATGTGAATGAAACAGAGGATGAAAAGGAGTTCACGTACGAAGAGGGAGAGGAAACAGGGCCAGAGCATTGGGGAGAACTTCATGAGGAATGGAGTGCCTGTGGGAATGGGCAGCAGCAGTCTCCCATTGATGTGATGAAAAGGCGGGCTAAAATCTACCCTGATCTGGGCCAGCTGCGCAGGATTTATTACCCTGCAAATGCAACCCTCCTGAACAGGGGCCATGATATCATGGTCTGTTATTCAAATCCTGCCTTTTCAAGATTTTGGGGTGTTTGTTTTAGTGTACAGGATATTGATTTTTTGTTCTTGGGTGGTGTTTAATCAGGTGAAGTGGCCCACAGGCGCTGGCAGTATTGAGATAGAGGGGAAAAGATACAGGCTTAATCAAGGCCATTGGCACTCTCCGGCTGAGCATACTGTAAATGGCAGAAGGTAATGTCAAAATTATTTTCTGAAGGATTTGAATTAACAAACAAAAGGGTAGTCATTTCATTGTTTCATGGGTGCCATTTATTTCAGGGACGTTTAGCTGTCAATGCTTTTCCACATTTATTTTCTTATGTTTTAGATTGCCTGTTAGATGTCTTTGGTGTAACTGCCCCCTGCCCACTTCTGTCCGTTGTCAATTCAATACTGTTTAGATTCCAGAGACATTAAATTTTGACAGTGACAGTTTATGGTAAAAAATTGTTAATTTTTTCAATCAATGTAGTGGATCACATTTTATATTTATTATTAGAAAGGGAAAAAAAAATATTTTGGATAATGGTTTCTCCTCTTCTGTGGATAGTATTGATTTGAGTTTTTTTTTGTTTTTTTTTTGGTTTTTTTGGGTCTAAGTAAATGGTTGTATTGATCTAGGTATCCTCTAGAAATTATTTTGGATAATGGTTTCTCTTCTTTTGTGGGTAGTATTGATTTGAGTTTTCTTCCTTTTTTTGGGTCTAAGTAAACGGTTGTATTTATCTAGGTATCCTCTAGAAATGCATTTGGTGCATCAATCAGAAGACGAGAAGATTGCTGTTGTTGGAATACTTTATACTTATGGAAGACCTGATACCTTTCTTGCAGAGGTAACTTGACATACCCTTACCTCATGACAATTTTTAATTGTTCCTATAAAATACTTTCTTTAAAAAAATTACAATATAATTTAGATTTATAGATGTATGTGAGCAATCTAGAATAACATCGAAAGTAAAACTCCACTTTCCAAGTAAAGGGTTAGAGTATTTAGAAGGGGCCATAGGTCTATCACCAAAAAGTTTGAGTCATTGACACCTTTGTTGATGTATGTTGTGTTTTTATTTTGATATAGTTTACAGATGAAATTGCTTCCATTGCTGATAAGGAGCCTGCGGAAGTAGTTTTGGGTATGGTTAATCCCAAGCACATCAAAATAGGTAGCAGAAAATATTATCGCTACAATGGGTCTCTAACCACTCCACCTTGTACAGAGGGAGTCACTTGGAACATTGTCCACAAGGTTCGTTGCCGTTTTAAAGATATTCTTTCATAAATGTTTTAAAAATATGTCTTTCCCTTCAAAAATCTGCATCTTCATTTTTAATTCTAATCATAGGAGTTAAATTGCCTCTACTAGTTTTGAACTCTTGTTTTAGACTTTCTTTTAATATCAAACCAAACATGAAAACAGGTGAGGACGGTATCGCGGGAACAAGTTAGAGCTCTACATGTGGCCATACATGATGTAAATATCTTTTTCTCTACTATTATAATTTATATACATAATTCTTAAAAATGAATATTCTTGCATTACTTTGTAGGTTAAGAAATAAGATTAAGATTGTAGCTTGTACAAATTTAACCCATAAATATTTCAACTTTGAATTTTATTTTTAAAAATAAGATATTTATTTAGTAATCCCTATTTCATTTCAGATAATATGATTTTATATATTTAGCAAGATTCAATCTTATATATATATATATATATATATATATATATATATATATATAATTAAATCTTTTTTCTATAATTTTAATAAGATTATTAGAGCTAATATTATTTTAATCGTACAAATTTTGCAGAAATATGAAAAAAATGCACGACCTCTCCAATCCATAAATGGAAGAATGGTGAAATTGTATAGCCCAAAGCGTAATCCCCAACTACATTGAGTTGGTGCAGCGAAGTTAGAAATATTGCAAAATTTATATTGTAATTTAAAATATTTGACACTTTTTTGAAGTGATTTAAAAACATTTTAAAGAAGGAATTAGAAATAAATTTAGCTGAGATGTTTAGATGAGATTGTCATTCTAGAGTGATTACAATTTTAATGCCCTTCATGCCAATTTTGTATTATTTTTGAAGTGATATATGATTTTCTTTTAATTTTTTTTTTCTATATTTTATTCTATTTTGTTACATCTCATTCCAAAAATCTCTTAACAAATTTTGATTTAATTAATCAATAATAATGTTTAATTATTTATTTTGAATATTTTATAGATTAAAACACAATTATGATTGTGAAGATATTATAAATCAATATTTTTATATTTGAGAGGCTTTAATACTTTATATATTTTATTATTTTATATATAATTTAAATGGATAAAAATGTTCTACTTTATTTAAATAAAAAACTTCTAAATGTAATTATCAAAATATAAATATATATTTTTAAATAATTGTTTTAATGTATCATAAAAGTAGAAGAGGAGGACTATTACGATGGTGTAGTGGTTGTGGCAGCTAAAAGTGAAGTGTCTTTTTATTATTATCAAACTTTCCATATGTAGAGTAGTGGAGACCAAAAGGGAAGAGAGGGAAAGCTTACTTGCTTAGGGAGAAAGAGTATTAAAAAAGAAAAGAAACCGGATTAAGGTGGGGTTATTTGCATGTAAGATGTATATAGGGGTATGTGGAAGAAGAAATAATGGGTGGAGAATAGAGAAAATAATTTTGGTAGATTCAAATAGATAGTGGTAGGTCAAGTTTCATAAGAGAAATATTTAGTGTAGGTGAATGGATAATGGTGTATTAAATATTATAAGAGGAGAAATATTTGGAGAAGGTTGGACTACATGGTGGATAGAGACAACAAAAATGTAATGAAAGTTAATGGTCAAATTTAGTAGAGAAAGATGTGATTTGTTCTAGCTAAATGATAGAAGAAGTAAAGGAAGAAGTTTTCTAATTTACCTATTACAATAGTGAAACATGTTAAGAAATAACATTATAGAAGGGTGGTTCTACCACTCAGTTCTATTTTGTGGGCACCATACATAATTTCTTACACAATGCATCCACGACAAAAATATTTGGATCCACGAGCAATATTGAATCATTCAAAAATAGAATAAAGGTAGCTAACATAGTTTCCACTCTCTATGCAAATTTTGGACATGCTTGGATGAGTCTAGAGATGAAGTAATGTTTTGGCTAACTTAGCAACATCAACTTGTATCACTTCTACAATATCAACCTATGTGTGGCTTTGACAACATTAGCCTAAGACACCCTAACAATATTGTCTATGTGATTTCAATAGCAAAGGAATCTAGTAGCAACTATTATATTCAATAAAATTTGGAATGACTTTCACAATAACTATAACTTCAACATCACATGGAATGACTTCAACAACAAGGTAAAATCTAGCAGTTGGTAGTAACTAGTAGACATCTCACATGCCCTATCTTTAGATTGACTTGCTTTAGTGTCCAATCTATCAATATTGGGTTATGTAATTTTTGTCTCTCATTGACACATGAACTAACAGTTGGCATTTGCAAAAGTTAGATAACTATATAGAAGGATTGGCAATCTTATTTTTGATTGTTGATAGAAGGATAACAAAAACTTAACTTAGTTTTCTCCACTGTTGTGGCTCTGTCCTCACTTTCTCTTACCATTTCACTCAAACACAAATCATCTTTAGTTTCAAGCTCATCAAATTCTGAATTTTTTTCTTTTCCTTATTGATGCAACATACTTTTCAGCTTCCTTGTACTCACCCATTCCATTCACCTAATTCATATGCAAATCATAATCACCAATTGACTCACAAAATGCAAGTTTTACCTCCTCATATACTATTGCAACTTTGACATCCTCTTCTTCAATGTCCTCTATTACACTCAACTCTTTTGTTGCTATTGTAACTTCTACAATTTCATCCTTCATGTCTTTCAATAGACATTCCTCAGCTTCATGTTCATCAATTTCTTCTTATTCATCATCTTCTTCTTCCTCTGTGCCACATTCATGACACCCTACTACATATTCCTTCTTGCTTGCAATCAAAATACCATTAGAAAGATAATCAAAATTACCTTCAACTCTTCTCTTTTCTTGTTTTCTCCTTTCAATATATTCTCTTAATTCATCCACTTGTTGCAAATCTATCATTCCAACTCTTATTTCTTCTTGTTGTCTCTCTCTACTTTTCTCAAGTATAGGAATCCTCAAAAATCCATCAAACAACAAAAGATTTTTTCTTCCTTTTTTCTATTCTTAAGGCCTCATAAATCCTTAACACAAATTTTCAAAACCCTCAAGTTTTGCACATGCAAATTGCCTCACTTAGCAATCTATTTACAAACCACACACACTCCACCCTAGGTCTTGATGTGGTGTAGGAGCACCTTCACATCACCATGATTCTATTTTGTAAGTGATTCCATTTTTCCATTTGTAGGGGTCATTCAAAGTCATTTGATGAGTAATTGCAAAGAAAATGTAAAAATTGTCAACAAAAATGTCAAATTTGCAAAAAGTGTAAAAGTTGCCTAAAAGCAACATTAAGGAGTTAATGAGGGTTTGGTCAGTTGAGGCAGTTAGGAGGTTAGAAACTAATGTATATTCCTTTAAAAAGGCTTTTGAAATCCTTTTTTCTTCGTTGGTGATTGAATCCTTGAAGAAAATAATGGAAAAACTTTGATTTTTATGTTCATTTCCAGAAAATCCACTGTTTCCAGCCATTGCACGAGCTTGTACGGACTGTTAATGGCACAAAACTAGTTGTAAGTTAAAGATAAATCAATCATCTTCCTTTTCAAGTTAATTCCATGCATTTTAGTTAAGATTTGTGGAAGATACAATCATTTTTCTAAAAACTGTCTAAAACCCTCATTAGGGTGACAATGGACAAAAGAAATTGTGTTTCTCTTTGTTTGTATGGTGAAATCATCTGAAAATTTGTGTGAAGGTCTATTTTTAGGCTATCTACCAAAATTCAAAGTTGTGGAGCCTTAGCTTATGGTCTTGAGTGTTTACAAGGAGGCCCTAGGTCTGTGTTTTCACCAAAATCTAGGAAAAAGACAGTGTGTAGACTTCATCCCATGTTTTGATGATTGAAAACACATTTTTCTTCAAGAGATAGTGTTTTGTAAAGGTGTAAGTAAGTCCTAAGATTCATTACCTTCAAAAATTAGTGGATAAACAAATGTAAACTCCTTTTCATTCAAACTGTCTTGTGTAGGTAGGGTTATCACAGTCCACAAAAGGTAGAGATACAAGTCATTATGATTGTAAGAGTCATAAACTCATTAAAGAGTTGTTTAATGGGAAACTTCACATGCTTTGAAGCCTTTCCTAAGTTGTTATTTTTTTAATCACACGCCTTGAATAAATTGTTGTTGACTGTCCTTTAAGGACTGAGTATTTGCAGACTGCTTAGGACAGTCACAAAGAATTAAGGGATGTAGTGGAGCAAATCAATGGAAGGGTTTGTTTTGAATTATTGGTGAATGATTAAAGAATTTTTGGCCATGTTTGTGTCCAAGTTTGTGTCAGGGCTGTTGGAGGAGACATATTTGTTCCTGAATGAATCAATGCATTGGAGAGTGCACTAATGAAGTGTTTTGAATCCTTGTAACATGCAATTGAAGATTGCACTTGTAAACTCAGTTGGATAATGGTGTTTGATGGATCTAATAACTTTTGGAACTCTGATCTCATATGTGAATTAAGTTTTGGTTATTGAAGTTGGGAAAGTTTGTTGTCTTCCTTTGACTCTGCATCATGATGCAAACTACCTCACATTGGTGCTTCTTCCTGCACACTCAAGAACTCCCACTCTAATACCATTGATGTAGAAGGATCAAACCTCAATCACAAATCCCAAAAATCTAAAAACCTAACTCAAAAATTGTTTAAAGTAACACCAAAAAATCTACAAGTAAGATCTCATGTTTCTCATTCAAAAACTTTTGACTTAATGCAACAACAAAGAATAATTGAAGTACATTTTTTGCAGCCACATAGGTTGATAAAAACCATTGCAAAATTAAAATATTTTTTTTGTATAATAGAAAATATCAAATGTAGAATGATCTCCTTCAAGATATCCTCTTTCACTCTATTCTAGCTCCTTCAACTACAATCCTCATTAGAAATCACTGTTACAATCAAACCATGAAATCACCAATCTTCTTGTTGTTGTAGCATGCCATCAAACTTGCAAGAAAAATGTCTTCTTGGTCACTTTCAACCCTTCTTCTAGTGAATCTCTCAAGCTCCCTTCACATGGACTTCACTAGCCCGCTATTCTCCAAAAGGTGGAGCTGACTAGCTCCCTAAAACATGAGCTTCTATGCAAATAGAAATTTGCAACAATGGAGTCTTCAAATATATTTCTCAATATGGTAGAATCTCCCCATCTCAACCTATAAAAACTCCAAAAGCCTCCTACCCAAACAACAAGGCCTGAATATAAAGACTTGTGAATGAGGAAAACCACTATAGTTTTCCAAAACCACAAGCAAAATGCCTCCTTGGAAAATCCACGTCCCATTTGGAGAATAATCTTGAGAATAAATTAAATTAATTAAATGCACTTAGGGCCCTCACATGGGCGCCCAACTCATGGCCAATCAAAATGGTCAACTTTGGAATCTCCATAACTTCCTGACGGTTTTGATGGTTCCATAAAAGAATATGCACTAACATGCCAACTTGGCTGCTCAACATGCAAATGCATGCACAACATGCCCACCAACCTGTAAAAAAATGTCATAAATGAGTGGCCTCGACCAATAAATGGGATGCCCAAGTGGAATATTCCACCAAGATGGCTCTACAACATTCACCAAAGTAAATACCATCCAAAATTACAATTACAAATCACCATAGGGAATAATTACAAATATTTGGAAATTAAAAATAATTAATTCCCCACACATTAGCCCTTATTGAAAATACAAAACAAATCAAGGAAATATTTTTGGTTGATGCATGATTACTGATGACCGTGGATGCTCCTACATCATTAACTCTTAATTAATTCATATTATAAATATTATGTTCTTATTTAGGTCGGCCTGGGCTAATATAGGGTTATCTATGTCAATCTAGGTGATATCCTTGGCATAAGTATGGTATATATAAGAGTTATAAGTAGGTTATTATCATCATCATGTTGAGCATTGCATTCTTGGTGAAGAATATTGGAGGTATCCCCTTCGAAGTGGGTAAGTGCACAAAGTTGAGTCCACAAAACGTGGAAGTTTTTGCCTTAACCAAAAGAACGAAATCAACATTGCAAAAATGAGATCCTGATTTTTATAAACGGGTTCCCGAATTTTAAAAATCAGGATCCCGTTTAGCTTTGAGATCCTGAGCGTGAATTCCAAACGGTATCCTGCTTTTTAAAAATCAAGATCCCATTTGTTAAAGGGTCCCGAATCAACGAACGTGGAACGAGATCCCGATTATTACAAAAATGGGATCCTGATTTGTAAAAATTGGGATCTCGTTTTGTAATAATTGGGATCCCATTTTGAGATGGTATTTATTTTTTAAAAAACAAACAAAACTTCATTCTGCTCTGTGCACGAGATCCCAGTTTGGTGGGCGATGACTATTAAAAACGACCTCTAGGTATGCCTCCACCCCCACTTTTTAGATTTTTTTCATTTTTTATTAAAATTTTTAATAGAAGATAGATTTTACCATTTTTTTTCTAATTTATTTGGCATTTTAAGCATTTTTATTTCACATAACAGTAGAAATGATGATTTGTAGAAATAGATGAAAAACTGCAATGAAGCCTAAAGATATTGAATAGAAGGGAAAAAATGAACCTTGAATTATATTTTAGAAATAAAATTTAGCTTTTGAAACCTAAATTGTTCAATCAAACCAAAAAAAATTGAATTTGAAAACCCTAATTGAAAGGAAACAAAAAAATTGCATTTCAAAACCCTAAATTGAAATGAAATTAAAAAATTGCATTTGGAAACCCTAATTAGGCTTTTTGAAACCATGAATTCAAATCAAACAAAACAAAAAGGATTTGAAAACCCTAGTTTGAAATGAAACAAAAAAATTGCATTAAAAACCCTAATTGCTTAGATTGAAACCCTAAATTGAATTGAAACAAAAAAATTGCTAAAACCCTAAATTGAAATTGAACAAATCATTTTACATTTGAAAACCCTAATTTTGAGCTCAAGAATATTTGATAATGCAAAAAAATTCATTTGCATTGCTTAAATGTCTTAAATTTCATTTGCATTGTATGGAGGAAACAATATGTTAAACTTTAATTTTAGTGTTAAATTATAATTAGATTTGAAAACAATATGTTAAAGAATAGTTACAATTCATAAATTTTATCAATGTTTGTTTGCAAATTTAGTTAGCAAATTTCTAAATCCTTGTACAATCCATTTCCAATTGTCACTTAATCAGATAATATTCAACATTCATTTCTATTTTATGTTTTGATCTCTCTTAGTCATTCCTTCTTTCCATTTCTTGTTTGCATGTGTTGTCTCTTGTCTTTTGACAATCTTAACCCTCATTCTAGTCAATCACTTGTTAATTAGGCTTCTAGTTTAGTCTAAAATCTCAATTTTCACTAGTTACCTAGACACTAAAAGAATCTAAATATTTGCCTTTTCTTTCTTTTAGGTTCTTTCAATTCCAAACAATCCAAAATAAAATACTTGATTCAACATTAACTAATTTTATATTATATTTCCAGCATTGGTATGGTGTGATGGTTTAATGGTGGCATTGTTGTTCTTGCCACCAAGGTTCAAACCCCGTTGGGGTGGTATTGTTGAATGGTTGTATTTCGGTTCATAGCTCCGGTTCAAAAGCGTTTACCCCTTGAATAAAAAATAAATAAATTATATTATACATTTTATATCATAAAATTCATTTAAGTGGGAAATATTAATGAAAAAAATGTTAAATAAAATAATCTTATATTCAATTAAAAAAATATCCAGTTAAAATATACATCAAATTCAATCTTTAATTATACATAATTATGTGTTTCTATTACAAAAATAGTCAATCTATTCATAAACTAGTCACTAACTTGCAAGTCCATTATTCCAAGGGCCACCCAAACTTCACCCTAAGTTTCCTAAACCCTAAACCCTAAACACTAAAGCATTCATTTTGTCCTAGGACCTTAAAATGAAATTTGGTTGCCTTAGGAAACTCCACCAAATTTTATTCCCTTAAGCCATGTAATTTTGTCATAGGACCTTACTACATAGATCCCCTTAAGCTATCCTATTACCCTAAACCCTAAAGCCATCATTTTTTTTAGGCCTTTAATGAAATTTGGTTGCCTTGTTCAACTTCACCAAATTTTATTCACTTGAGCCATATCATTTTGTCCTAGGACCTCACTAGACATAGATCCCCTTAAGCCATCCTATCACCCTAAGCATTAGAGAACAAAAGCATTAATAAATTCTATAAATAATAGCTTCCAACACTAATTAGAGAACAATACCATACAAGATTAGAGAACAATATTAGAGAACATAAGCATTAACAAATTATATAAATAATATCATCCAACACTAATTTATAAGCTGTCAAAACAAATAATAGCATCCAATACTAATTTATAAGCTGTCAAAACAAATAATAACATCCAATACTAATTTATAAGTTGTAAAAACAAATAATAGCATCCAATACTAATTTATAAGCTGTCAAAACAAATAATAACATCCAATACTAATTTATAAGCTGTGAAAACAAATAATAGAATCCAATACTAATTTATAAGCTGTCAAAACAAATAATAGCATCCAATATTAATTTATAAGTTGTAAAAACAAATAATAACATTGAATACTAATTTATAAGCTATCAAAACAAACAATAGCATCCAACACTAATTTATAGGTTGTCTTAAGGGGATGTCTTAAGGGGTCCTAATATGACATCTTAAGGGGATCAAAGGAGAGTATAATTAAGTATAAATATTAACTGATATAAACAAGTATTATACTTTAGGGTGAGTCATCATAACAAATGATATAATTAAATTTAATATTTAGGATATGTGCTAATATGGCACGTCTTAAGGGGATGTCTTAAGGGGTCCTAATATGATGTCTTAAGGGGTCCTAATATGATGTCTTAAGGGGATCAAAGAAGAGTATAATTAAGTATAAATATTAAGTGATATAAAAAAGTATTATAAGTTTTAGGGTGAGTCATCATAATAAATGATATAATTAAGTATAATATTTAGGATATGTGTTAATACGACACGTCTTAAGGGGATGTATTAAGGGGTCCTAATACGATGTTTTAAGGGGATCAAAGAAGAGTATAATTAAGTATAAATATTAAGTGATATAAACAAGTATTATAAGTTTTAGGGTGAGTCATCATAACAAATGATATAATTAAGTATAATAATACTGAGATGTTTAAATCCGTTCCACATGTATTAAGGGATGTCTTAAGGGTCATAATACAACATCTTAAGGATATATAACTTCCGACTAACAATAATTTATGCATGATATTTACTTGATTATACAATCAAATATGGTAAAGTTTCAAAGTAGGAAAACATGCATATTTAACAAACAATATATATAGAATATTGATTTTGATTCATAAAAGTACATAGAGTATAATTGTGTATGTACATGTATTTATAATTTGTACAAAATGTTTAATTGTGTAAGCATGTATGTACATATATGTCAACTCAAAAAAATGTTTACAAAATTTGGCTGTGCCATCTCAAGAACATCTAAAACTCGTGCCCATAGTGTAGTAGGGCTTCACACCACCTGATATAAAAAAGATACAAGCAATATCAATGAAATCATAAAAACATACATATTATAATTTATATAAAACTATCTATATGTACACAACTCAACTACCTGCATTTAAAAGTATTCCACACATGTGTGTAGGTTGAATCTAGGCATCCTCTCCTTTTTGTTTCAAAGTATGAGATCAATGCAATGATGGCTTAAGGATACAAAAAAGGATAATAAATCAATTTTAACTATTAATGTACAAGCAATATCAATATATAATAAAAAAATGTATTTAAATATAATTTAACTAATAATTACTTGTTTTTACCAAGTATTCCATGTTTAGGTTGAATATACATGGACTAGATCCTTTTTGTGATTATGGCTTAAGGATCTCAAAAAGGAAAATTTAAACAAATTTCAACTAATAACACACTTGACCAATATCGAAACATGTATTTAATCTATTTAAAAGGAAAATATACAACTAAAACTATATTTACCTGTATTTACTTATTCCAATGTACCATCTTGATGCAGGAGCATCCAATGGTGTAAGAGCAATCTTGCATCACCCAAAAATAGTTAAATTTCAAGTTTCTTGATTTTTAGATGTTTTTACATTTTTGGATACCCTTTCCATCAAAATGAAATTCCCAATTTATTGTTTTTATTTCCTATTCCTGGGTTGAAAGATATTGCAATTTTAGTTTCCCAGATTTGCACCTGAAAATCTTCTGAGTCAGATTTGAGGAACTTAGAGTTCCTGGATCAGCCCTAAAACTTGCCGAAATTGGAATAGAAAATTTTGAGTGCATTCTTGACTTCAAGACATTTCCAACGGTTCAAACGGTTTGCGAATCAGAGTCCCGGATCAAAAGTTATGGCCCTGGGAAGTTGGCGCACTTTCTAGAAGATACAATTGCAATGTTCTTTTGAAATTTGAACTTCAAGTTGTAATTTTTTCGGCGCCAAACCGCCTAAACTCAAATTTGAATCTTGTTTTGGTTCCAAACTAAAGAGGAGTTCTATTTATGGACAGGTTTCTAATTTTTGGGTAACTTTTTGGGGGACAAGCTTGCATATTGC
>VDFB02353493.1:191499308-191649179 GCA_007258455.2 Sequoia sempervirens | reverse complement strand
AATTTTCAAAAAGTGGGTTTTGCATGGGATTTCATCCTTACCTAGCTGTTTGAAGATTTTAAAATTTTTCTCTTAAGATTTTTAAATTTTGAAAAGAAAACAAACTGAAACAAATACAGCTAGGGCACCGATGAACTCACTTGGAAGACTCGATGAAATGTAATGAGGAAGGCAGCTGAACTCGTTCCTGAACCTATGTGGGCGCGGAGGCGGTGAAGGCTGGAGGTGTACTGACAATTTATGACTAAGTGTCGATGAAAATGACAGGCGAGTTTATACTATTTATAGGATTTTAGTCATTAATTACCCACATTTAATACTTGTACGACAACCGACGAGGTTGGTAAGCACGAATTTTGAAACGATCAGCGGTAGGAAAGGCGGATCCCGCAATGTAGGTGGTAGTCAGGTGATTGCCGCTTGGCAGGTTGGCGAAGAGGACGACAACAGTTGACGCGGGGGCCGCCATGCGAGTGGACGCCCTGACTCGGTTGCCACAGAAACGACAAAGGAGGGATGAAATCCCGCCAAGGGCAACTCGCATGGGAAGACCCGCAACTAGGGAAAGACACCAATTTCAAAGTTTCAAGGAAAACTACCAGGAGAATTCCGCAAAGGCGGAAAGTATGAAAATTTCAGGAGTGGTGAAACTTGGTCAACTTAAGATGATAGATTTAGGACTCCTTGACCAACTGGGGCTCAAAACAGGGGGCATGTAAAATAAGGCGAAGGCAAAAGCGTTCCGACGAAAGTGGAAAAGAGAGGGTCCCTATTCCGAACGGGGTGTGTGTGCTATAGATACAATAAAAGGGAAGAACAAAAACCATGTAAAAATGAGAGGAAAAAACATAGATAGGATCCATGATAGAGAAATAGTGAACATGCCCCAAAATTTGCAAGCTTAAAAGTTGCAATATTGTGCCCTTCCTCTTTTAAATGGTGATTTTTGAGATACTCTATGTGTTGAGAGGAGAGAGGTGCTAAATTTTCCAAATTTGGTAGAGTGAAAAGAGGGAAAAACAAACTTAAATATGTACCCACACTAACTTTTTGAAGGAGTGACCATTGAATACAATTTTGGTTTTAGGGCATGATGGGGTGAGAAATGATGTTTTGCAAAATTTGAACTTGGGCACTAACACTAAGGAGTGCTAATGACCATGACACTAACACCCATGAGCGCATGTGACCTTCTTGATTATATAGCTCAAACCTTTTAGGATGCCTAGTGACATATTTCTAAGGCTAGGAATGTTTGCATAGTCCTTTGGTGATTATTAGAGAGACCATAAATAAGTAAAGTGGACCTAAAATCTAATTGGAGAGTGGGTACTAAAACGAGTGCATAAACATAAGATGAAAGTAAAAAAAGTAGGTAAGTTTTGACCTTACATATCATTGTGTGTGATCTACTTTCCCTCATAGAAAATATATCCAATTTGAAACACACTATAATCATATATTCATCTTTAACCTTAAATTTGTTGATCGCAATTTCACTCCTTATAATATTTTTTTTTATTTAATAAAAATATATTATATATAATATTAATATATCACATTAAATGTTCAATAATTATTTATTAACTCTAATATGAGTCAAGAAAGAGTGGCATGCAATTGAATCCTCATAAAATATTTATATAATTAAATAACCTTTAAATTTTTAATAACTATTTATTAACTCATAATATGAGAACAAAGATTGGCATGCAATTGAATCCTCATGAAATATTTATATAATTGAATAACATTTAAATTTTGAGAAATATATTAAAATATTTCCGTCAAGTCAACAATTATATAATATTACAGTCTAGGCCGTTCCAATTCAAAAAGAAATCCTTAAAGTGGCTCAAAAGTTCCCGTCAAAAACACAGTCGGAACGGCGTACAAGCATTCCAAGCTTTATGGAATGCTTTCCAAACTCGCTGGAATGAATCTGCACCTTACACGTCTAAGAATTTAAAATTGAGATGGTAATCCATACCATACAGATAAAATAAAAACTTGAAACGCACACCCGAAGTACCGTCAAATTACAGAAGATTCCAGAGAGGCGACTATTTCCAGCGTCTGCTAAGAAAACGACAAATAAGTATTATCGGATCTTTCCACGAGGGAAAGATTTTGCGGGTCAGATAACGTCTTTTACAAGACTTTTTGCAGAAAATGATCGCCCATTTCTTCCCTTTTGCCAATTCAACAATTTGTGCGAACTATTCAAATTTAAGAGACATTAGGAGTGTGCTTAAAAATATCGATTTAGAAAAGTCAACATAGTATTTATGAAATACTTTTTAATATATATTTTATTTTTTTCTTGTAAAAAAAAAAAAGTAGGTACCAATCCACCAATTTAAGTATGAGAAAAATTTAAAATACTTTTTTTTAATCTTTACATATAAGTAAAGGGCACATGCCCAACTATGAGACAACTTTTTTCTTAACTAAATAATTAGTTATATTTTTTTTACTGATATTTTAAAAATCTTAAAAAGTAATTTTTCAACCAACCTAATATGGTTAAAAAAATATGAAATTCATTTTTTTTTAAACCTCTAGCTAATGAAGCATAAAATTTGATACATTGTTTGGATTTGAAAAAGGTGAAACAATTTGAAAGTTATGAATGTTTTTCAATTAGTCTATCAATTAGGACTTTAGACATACTATATGTAAAAAGTTATTAATAAATACCTATTAAATTTATAATCAAGCTATCTTAAATTTTTAGAATGTTGAAAATTTCTTGAATAAACCCTTTTTGTTTCATCAAATTCAGATAAAAAAGGTCGTTAGCACAATAGGTGAAGTCACAAAAATATGAGGAAACCTCTAAACACATTGGATTAGTTGAAAAGTTAGACTTGAAATTTCCAAGCCAATGCATTATTGAGACTAAAAAGGAGGGAAGAACTTAAATTTTCCAAAAAATAACGGATATCTATTTTCAAATAATGGATATTTATTAATGGATGTTTGTTAGTAGGAAGTGTTGAATAATGGATATCTATTACTTGGAAGTACATTTTTTGTTTTACAAAATAGATATCCTTTTTTGTAAAATAGATATCCATACTATAAAAATGGATATTTGTTAACCTAAAATCCAAAAAAAAGTCCAAGAGAATTAGAAACTACAAAACATATATACATTTTTGTTCAGTATTATCAAACCAAAATAAATTTATCCTACCCATACAAAAAGTCAAATTCTATTTTAGGATTATGTCTATGTAAAGATACATTTTTTTGCATATTTCCACTATTTTCCCATCATGATCTTGCACTCACCCATAGAGGTGAAAAGACATTGATGGGCCAAATCCCATAAGATAAGAGGAGAGGAGAAGCATTTGGCTTAGGTGGTTCGATAATGATATATTAAAATATACAAGGGAAGAAACATTTAAAGGAGAAGGTTGGTCCATGGTGGACAAATATCTATAAATAGAATTAAAGTTAATGGCCAAACTTAGTGGAGAAGGAAAGAATTTGTTCTAGCCAAATGCTAGAAGAGGAAAATGAAGATGTCTTATAGTGTGCCTATTACAATAGTGAAGCATGCTAAGTAATAACACTCTAGAAATATGGTTCTACTACATAGCTCTATTTTGTGACCACCATGCTCATAATGTTTCTTACCCAACATGTCTAATATTGGGGAATTTAGATCCATGAACAATCTTGTATCACACATAAATAGAACAAAGGTAGCTAAGATATATATATATATATAGATTTTGGGGATGCTTAGATGAGTCTAGAGGTGAAATAATGTTCTAGTTACCTTGAATAACAAAAGAAAACAGTTGCATCTTCAATAACATTAGTTTGTGTTACTTCACAACATCTTTTATATATGACTTTGGCAACATTATGTAAGTCATTTTAACAAAGTTTATCCTTCAATAGAAACTATTATCTTTGACATTGAATCAAATATCACTTTAAAAACAACTATGAATTTAACAATAAGGTAAATTTGGTAGCTAAAAATGACTAGTGGATATCTAATGTTCCTTGTGTTTATATTGACTTGTTTCCATATCCAATCTTTCAATATTGGGTCATGCGATTTTTAATTGCCTCTCATTGGCACTCAAACTAATAGTTAACATTTATAAAAGCTAGAAAACTACACAAAATAATCGATAGTTTTATTTTTTAACAATTAATTATCTTCATCCTAAGATGTGTATGCTTGTTTACTTCTCTTGATAGTCATTGGTGTTTAGTTTAAGTTAATAATTTCTTTTCCTAGGCATAGTTGGGTTTAGATCATTATCATTTGATGGTTAGTCATTATTCTTTTGCTACAAATGTTTATTACTTGGCATGGTAACTGTGCATTTCCTTTGTGTAGATATTTTGTTGATGATACTATTTATTGGTGATTGTTGTTAGAATTGTTAATAACACGAGACGTAGGATCAAATAACGAACAAAAATACCTTCCATACAAGAGAGTTGCAAACAAGAATTTGCTATTTCCTCAACAAGAAAGTAGTTTATGCTATTTTTTGTTGTTGTTATTGTGACATATAGTAATGCAATATTGACTCATTTGATATAAAATGGTGAGCATTATATTTTTAGTCTAGGTTTGTTTTAGCATCATATTGTATTGTATTTCATACTTATCTAATATTAGTAAAAGATGTATAATTGATCAACCATTTGTGAGTCCAATTCATAATCTAGACCTAATCAATGTTTTGTAAGAATTAAGAAGGAAAAAATTGAGTTTGGTTAGATTTGATTAAAAATAATTAAACCTCAAACTTATTTTCTTAAAATATTTGTTAGGGTTATTACATTGTGATGGGAGAAAAATGAGAGATGAAAATTATCACAATATGGATGTAAATAAGGGATCCAGCTAAAAGGTATTATGTAGATTTGTCGTGAGAAATTATGGCAAGAGTTTTGGATAATGGATTAAGAGAAAATGGAGGTTTTTGAATTTCAAATTGGGAAAGGGAAGTCCAAAACCATGTAAAAATGAGAGAGAAAGAAACCTTGATAGGATCTATGGTAAAGAAATACTAATTGTGCCCCCAAATCTGCAATCTTCAAATGTGCCTTTGCTCTTCTAATGATGGTTTCTTCTATTCCTTATGCGTTAATAGGAGAGAGAGGTACCCAATTTTCCAAATTTGGTATAGAATGAAAAATGAGATAAAGAGATTTAAATATGGAACCATACCAAGGTTTTGAAGGAGAGACCATTCAAAACAATTTAGGTTTTAGGGCCACAAAAGGGTTAGACATGTTTTTTTGTAAAATTTGAACTTGGACACTAGTGCTAGGGGGCACATGCAAGATTTCTTGTTGATTCTATACCTCAAACTAACTTTTTAGGATGTCTAGTGACATACGATTGAAATTATTTGTATAGTGTTTTGGTGATTATTAGAGAGACTATAAATATGGAACCATACTAAGTTTTTGAAGGACAAACCATTGAAAATAATTTAGATTTTAGGGGAACAAATGGGTTATAATTAACTTTTTGTAAAATTTGAACTTGGACACTAATGCTTGGCGGCACATGTAAGATTTCTTGTTGATTCTATACCTCAAACTTTTTAGGATGCCTAGTGACATAAGGTTGAAAATATTTGCATAGTATTTTGGTGATTATTAGAGAGACTATAAATAAGTGAAAGTTGACCTAAAATATAATAAGAAAATTAAAATTAAAATGAATGAAAAAACATAAGATGAAGATTTCAAAACACGTTATAATCATACATTCATCTTTGACCATGAATTTGCAGTGTGAATCCACCATCTATAGTAAACTTCTCCAACCAATCATACATTCATCTTTGACCATAAATTTGTAATGTGAATCCACCATCTATAATAAACTTCTCCATCCAATTAAAAATAAATCATATTATATGAAATTCTTAGTAACTTTTTATTGACCCAACTAAGCCGTACTAAGTCAAACATAAAAAAATGCTTAAAGTGGCTCATACTTGCTATCAATCATATTGTACAGCACAGCGTACATGCACTGTGAGCTCAGCTGGAATGAATCTGCACCATACACGTCTGAGAATTGAAAATTCAGGCGAAGATAAAAAAAATTAAAACATGAAACACGCCCCCTGTTGGCGTCAAATTCTAGAAGACTCTGCATAGACAACGATAGGAAATCTAAATGCCCACCAAAACCCACCTACAACCGTAGAAAATCTTCATTCAACTCCACGCACATGATGATTTTGACGGAACGCTCAGAATGACGGAAGCAATTTTAGATTTTTTCGACGAGGAGGCTTCCAGGAAAGAGAATCTGGGCCTCAAGAACAACTGTGTGAACCCCATTTTGTATCCCATCAAACCACTTTTACCAGACATTTTGTACCGTTACAGACGCGTGTCCGTATTTCGATTGGAAAATTCTCTGCAAATATGTACCAGACAACCTGGTAACCGCGTACCTTCGTTTACCAATTCGCGGAAGCTGTTGAAATAGGATTCCTCCAAGTCATTATATAAACATTGTTTGAGACACAACATAATTAATTTCACAGTACGGTGTGCCACGCTGTGCGGCGTGCTCTGCTCTGATAAACAAATATTCTAATTCCCGAGACTGTTCTAACAGCTATTTTTATTATTGTTCTCTGGTCGCCTCTGTCTTACAGACCAAATATTATTTACCAAGTTTGAGTATTCGTTGAGTACAGTATGGCACGGCTTGCAATGCGAGCTGCTCTGCTGCTGTTGGGGTTATTGCTCTGCATCGAGGGGATTCGAACTCAGGAAGTTGGTAATGCGTTTGCTTTTGTTTTCGGGCTTTTTTTTGGTTTTAATCTGCAGATCTTTGTTTGGTTTTCTTTTGGGGTTGTGGTGACATGGGGATGTGAATGAAACAGAGGATGAAAAGGAGTTCACGTACGAAGAGGGAGAGGAAACAGGGCCAGAGCATTGGGGAGAACTTCATGAGGAATGGAGTGCCTGTGGGAATGGGCAGCAGCAGTCTCCCATTGATGTGGTGAAAAGGCGGGCTAAAATCTACCCTGATCTGGGCCAGCTGCGCAGGATTTATTACCCTGCAAATGCAACCCTCCTGAACAGGGGCCATGATATCATGGTCTGTTATTCAAATCCTGCCTTTTCAAGATTTTGGGGTGTTTGTTTTAGTGTACAGGATATTGATTTTTTGTTCTTGGGTGGTGTTTAATCAGGTGAAGTGGCCCACAGGCGCTGGCAGTATTGAGATAGAGGGGAAAAGATACAGGCTTAATCAAGGCCATTGGCACTCTCCGGCTGAGCATACTGTAAATGGCAGAAGGTAATGTCAAAATTATTTTCTGAAGGATTTGAATTAACAAACAAAAGGGTAGTCATTTCATTGTTTCATGGGTGCCATTTATTTCAGGGACGTTTAGCTGTCAATGCTTTTCCACATTTATTTTCTTATGTTTTAGATTGCCTGTTAGATGTCTTTGGTGTAACTGCCCCCTGCCCACTTCTGTCCGTTGTCAATTCAATACTGTTTAGATTCCAGAGACATTAAATTTTGACAGTGACAGTTTATGGTAAAAAATTGTTAATTTTTTCAATCAATGTAGTGGATCACATTTTATATTTATTATTAGAAAGGGAAAAAAAAATATTTTGGATAATGGTTTCTCCTCTTCTGTGGATAGTATTGATTTGAGTTTTTTTTTGTTTTTTTTTTGGTTTTTTTGGGTCTAAGTAAATGGTTGTATTGATCTAGGTATCCTCTAGAAATTATTTTGGATAATGGTTTCTCTTCTTTTGTGGGTAGTATTGATTTGAGTTTTCTTCCTTTTTTTGGGTCTAAGTAAACGGTTGTATTTATCTAGGTATCCTCTAGAAATGCATTTGGTGCATCAATCAGAAGACGAGAAGATTGCTGTTGTTGGAATACTTTATACTTATGGAAGACCTGATACCTTTCTTGCAGAGGTAACTTGACATACCCTTACCTCATGACAATTTTTAATTGTTCCTATAAAATACTTTCTTTAAAAAAATTACAATATAATTTAGATTTATAGATGTATGTGAGCAATCTAGAATAACATCGAAAGTAAAACTCCACTTTCCAAGTAAAGGGTTAGAGTATTTAGAAGGGGCCATAGGTCTATCACCAAAAAGTTTGAGTCATTGACACCTTTGTTGATGTATGTTGTGTTTTTATTTTGATATAGTTTACAGATGAAATTGCTTCCATTGCTGATAAGGAGCCTGCGGAAGTAGTTTTGGGTATGGTTAATCCCAAGCACATCAAAATAGGTAGCAGAAAATATTATCGCTACAATGGGTCTCTAACCACTCCACCTTGTACAGAGGGAGTCACTTGGAACATTGTCCACAAGGTTCGTTGCCGTTTTAAAGATATTCTTTCATAAATGTTTTAAAAATATGTCTTTCCCTTCAAAAATCTGCATCTTCATTTTTAATTCTAATCATAGGAGTTAAATTGCCTCTACTAGTTTTGAACTCTTGTTTTAGACTTTCTTTTAATATCAAACCAAACATGAAAACAGGTGAGGACGGTATCGCGGGAACAAGTTAGAGCTCTACATGTGGCCATACATGATGTAAATATCTTTTTCTCTACTATTATAATTTATATACATAATTCTTAAAAATGAATATTCTTGCATTACTTTGTAGGTTAAGAAATAAGATTAAGATTGTAGCTTGTACAAATTTAACCCATAAATATTTCAACTTTGAATTTTATTTTTAAAAATAAGATATTTATTTAGTAATCCCTATTTCATTTCAGATAATATGATTTTATATATTTAGCAAGATTCAATCTTATATATATATATATATATATATATATATATATATATATATTTAAAAGTTAAATCTTTTTTCTATAATTTTAATAAGATTATTAGAGCTAATATTATTTTAATCGTACAAATTTTGCAGAAATATGAAAAAAATGCACGACCTCTCCAATCCATAAATGGAAGAATGGTGAAATTGTATAGCCCAAAGCGTAATCCCCAACTACATTGAGTTGGTGCAGCGAAGTTAGAAATATTGCAAAATTTATATTGTAATTTAAAATATTTGACACTTTTTTGAAGTGATTTAAAAACATTTTAAAGAAGGAATTAGAAATAAATTTAGCTGAGATGTTTAGATGAGATTGTCATTCTAGAGTGATTACAATTTTAATGCCCTTCATGCCAATTTTGTATTATTTTTGAAGTGATATATGATTTTCTTTTAATTTTTTTTTTCTATATTTTATTCTATTTTGTTACATCTCATTCCAAAAATCTCTTAACAAATTTTGATTTAATTAATCAATAATAATGTTTAATTATTTATTTTGAATATTTTATAGATTAAAACACAATTATGATTGTGAAGATATTATAAATCAATATTTTTATATTTGAGAGGCTTTAATACTTTATATATTTTATTATTTTATATATAATTTAAATGGATAAAAATGTTCTACTTTATTTAAATAAAAAACTTCTAAATGTAATTATCAAAATATAAATATATATTTTTAAATAATTGTTTTAATGTATCATAAAAGTAGAAGAGGAGGACTATTACGATGGTGTAGTGGTTGTGGCAGCTAAAAGTGAAGTGTCTTTTTATTATTATCAAACTTTCCATATGTAGAGTAGTGGAGACCAAAAGGGAAGAGAGGGAAAGCTTACTTGCTTAGGGAGAAAGAGTATTAAAAAAGAAAAGAAACCGGATTAAGGTGGGGTTATTTGCATGTAAGATGTATATAGGGGTATGTGGAAGAAGAAATAATGGGTGGAGAATAGAGAAAATAATTTTGGTAGATTCAAATAGATAGTGGTAGGTCAAGTTTCATAAGAGAAATATTTAGTGTAGGTGAATGGATAATGGTGTATTAAATATTATAAGAGGAGAAATATTTGGAGAAGGTTGGACTACATGGTGGATAGAGACAACAAAAATGTAATGAAAGTTAATGGTCAAATTTAGTAGAGAAAGATGTGATTTGTTCTAGCTAAATGATAGAAGAAGTAAAGGAAGAAGTTTTCTAATTTACCTATTACAATAGTGAAACATGTTAAGAAATAACATTATAGAAGGGTGGTTCTACCACTCAGTTCTATTTTGTGGGCACCATACATAATTTCTTACACAATGCATCCACGACAAAAATATTTGGATCCACGAGCAATATTGAATCATTCAAAAATAGAATAAAGGTAGCTAACATAGTTTCCACTCTCTATGCAAATTTTGGACATGCTTGGATGAGTCTAGAGATGAAGTAATGTTTTGGCTAACTTAGCAACATCAACTTGTATCACTTCTACAATATCAACCTATGTGTGGCTTTGACAACATTAGCCTAAGACACCCTAACAATATTGTCTATGTGATTTCAATAGCAAAGGAATCTAGTAGCAACTATTATATTCAATAAAATTTGGAATGACTTTCACAATAACTATAACTTCAACATCACATGGAATGACTTCAACAACAAGGTAAAATCTAGCAGTTGGTAGTAACTAGTAGACATCTCACATGCCCTATCTTTAGATTGACTTGCTTTAGTGTCCAATCTATCAATATTGGGTTATGTAATTTTTGTCTCTCATTGACACATGAACTAACAGTTGGCATTTGCAAAAGTTAGATAACTATATAGAAGGATTGGCAATCTTATTTTTGATTGTTGATAGAAGGATAACAAAAACTTAACTTAGTTTTCTCCACTGTTGTGGCTCTGTCCTCACTTTCTCTTACCATTTCACTCAAACACAAATCATCTTTAGTTTCAAGCTCATCAAATTCTGAATTTTTTTCTTTTCCTTATTGATGCAACATACTTTTCAGCTTCCTTGTACTCACCCATTCCATTCACCTAATTCATATGCAAATCATAATCACCAATTGACTCACAAAATGCAAGTTTTACCTCCTCATATACTATTGCAACTTTGACATCCTCTTCTTCAATGTCCTCTATTACACTCAACTCTTTTGTTGCTATTGTAACTTCTACAATTTCATCCTTCATGTCTTTCAATAGACATTCCTCAGCTTCATGTTCATCAATTTCTTCTTATTCATCATCTTCTTCTTCCTCTGTGCCACATTCATGACACCCTACTACATATTCCTTCTTGCTTGCAATCAAAATACCATTAGAAAGATAATCAAAATTACCTTCAACTCTTCTCTTTTCTTGTTTTCTCCTTTCAATATATTCTCTTAATTCATCCACTTGTTGCAAATCTATCATTCCAACTCTTATTTCTTCTTGTTGTCTCTCTCTACTTTTCTCAAGTATAGGAATCCTCAAAAATCCATCAAACAACAAAAGATTTTTTCTTCCTTTTTTCTATTCTTAAGGCCTCATAAATCCTTAACACAAATTTTCAAAACCCTCAAGTTTTGCACATGCAAATTGCCTCACTTAGCAATCTATTTACAAACCACACACACTCCACCCTAGGTCTTGATGTGGTGTAGGAGCACCTTCACATCACCATGATTCTATTTTGTAAGTGATTCCATTTTTCCATTTGTAGGGGTCATTCAAAGTCATTTGATGAGTAATTGCAAAGAAAATGTAAAAATTGTCAACAAAAATGTCAAATTTGCAAAAAGTGTAAAAGTTGCCTAAAAGCAACATTAAGGAGTTAATGAGGGTTTGGTCAGTTGAGGCAGTTAGGAGGTTAGAAACTAATGTATATTCCTTTAAAAAGGCTTTTGAAATCCTTTTTTCTTCGTTGGTGATTGAATCCTTGAAGAAAATAATGGAAAAACTTTGATTTTTATGTTCATTTCCAGAAAATCCACTGTTTCCAGCCATTGTACGAGCTTGTACGGACTGTTAATGGCACAAAACTAGTTGTAAGTTAAAGATAAATCAATCATCTTCCTTTTCAAGTTAATTCCATGCATTTTAGTTAAGATTTGTGGAAGATACAATCATTTTTCTAAAAACTGTCTAAAACCCTCATTAGGGTGACAATGGACAAAAGAAATTGTGTTTCTCTTTGTTTGTATGGTGAAATCATCTGAAAATTTGTGTGAAGGTCTATTTTTAGGCTATCTACCAAAATTCAAAGTTGTGGAGCCTTAGCTTATGGTCTTGAGTGTTTACAAGGAGGCCCTAGGTCTGTGTTTTCACCAAAATCTAGGAAAAAGACAGTGTGTAGACTTCATCCCATGTTTTGATGATTGAAAACACATTTTTCTTCAAGAGATAGTGTTTTGTAAAGGTGTAAGTAAGTCCTAAGATTCATTACCTTCAAAAATTAGTGGATAAACAAATGTAAACTCCTTTTCATTCAAACTGTCTTGTGTAGGTAGGGTTATCACAGTCCACAAAAGGTAGAGATACAAGTCATTATGATTGTAAGAGTCATAAACTCATTAAAGAGTTGTTTAATGGGAAACTTCACATGCTTTGAAGCCTTTCCTAAGTTGTTATTTTTTTAATCACACGCCTTGAATAAATTGTTGTTGACTGTCCTTTAAGGACTGAGTATTTGCAGACTGCTTAGGACAGTCACAAAGAATTAAGGGATGTAGTGGAGCAAATCAATGGAAGGGTTTGTTTTGAATTATTGGTGAATGATTAAAGAATTTTTGGCCATGTTTGTGTCCAAGTTTGTGTCAGGGCTGTTGGAGGAGACATATTTGTTCCTGAATGAATCAATGCATTGGAGAGTGCACTAATGAAGTGTTTTGAATCCTTGTAACATGCAATTGAAGATTGCACTTGTAAACTCAGTTGGATAATGGTGTTTGATGGATCTAATAACTTTTGGAACTCTGATCTCATATGTGAATTAAGTTTTGGTTATTGAAGTTGGGAAAGTTTGTTGTCTTCCTTTGACTCTGCATCATGATGCAAACTACCTCACATTGGTGCTTCTTCCTGCACACTCAAGAACTCCCACTCTAATACCATTGATGTAGAAGGATCAAACCTCAATCACAAATCCCAAAAATCTAAAAACCTAACTCAAAAATTGTTTAAAGTAACACCAAAAAATCTACAAGTAAGATCTCATGTTTCTCATTCAAAAACTTTTGACTTAATGCAACAACAAAGAATAATTGAAGTACATTTTTTGCAGCCACATAGGTTGATAAAAACCATTGCAAAATTAAAATATTTTTTTTGTATAATAGAAAATATCAAATGTAGAATGATCTCCTTCAAGATATCCTCTTTCACTCTATTCTAGCTCCTTCAACTACAATCCTCATTAGAAATCACTGTTACAATCAAACCATGAAATCACCAATCTTCTTGTTGTTGTAGCATGCCATCAAACTTGCAAGAAAAATGTCTTCTTGGTCACTTTCAACCCTTCTTCTAGTGAATCTCTCAAGCTCCCTTCACATGGACTTCACTAGCCCGCTATTCTCCAAAAGGTGGAGCTGACTAGCTCCCTAAAACATGAGCTTCTATGCAAATAGAAATTTGCAACAATGGAGTCTTCAAATATATTTCTCAATATGGTAGAATCTCCCCATCTCAACCTATAAAAACTCCAAAAGCCTCCTACCCAAACAACAAGGCCTGAATATAAAGACTTGTGAATGAGGAAAACCACTATAGTTTTCCAAAACCACAAGCAAAATGCCTCCTTGGAAAATCCACGTCCCATTTGGAGAATAATCTTGAGAATAAATTAAATTAATTAAATGCACTTAGGGCCCTCACATGGGCGCCCAACTCATGGCCAATCAAAATGGTCAACTTTGGAATCTCCATAACTTCCTGACGGTTTTGATGGTTCCATAAAAGAATATGCACTAACATGCCAACTTGGCTGCTCAACATGCAAATGCATGCACAACATGCCCACCAACCTGTAAAAAAATGTCATAAATGAGTGGCCTCGACCAATAAATGGGATGCCCAAGTGGAATATTCCACCAAGATGGCTCTACAACATTCACCAAAGTAAATACCATCCAAAATTACAATTACAAATCACCATAGGGAATAATTACAAATATTTGGAAATTAAAAATAATTAATTCCCCACACATTAGCCCTTATTGAAAATACAAAACAAATCAAGGAAATATTTTTGGTTGATGCATGATTACTGATGACCGTGGATGCTCCTACATCATTAACTCTTAATTAATTCATATTATAAATATTATGTTCTTATTTAGGTCGGCCTGGGCTAATATAGGGTTATCTATGTCAATCTAGGTGATATCCTTGGCATAAGTATGGTATATATAAGAGTTATAAGTAGGTTATTATCATCATCATGTTGAGCATTGCATTCTTGGTGAAGAATATTGGAGGTATCCCCTTCGAAGTGGGTAAGTGCACAAAGTTGAGTCCACAAAACGTGGAAGTTTTTGCCTTAACCAAAAGAACGAAATCAACATTGCAAAAATGAGATCCTGATTTTTATAAACGGGTTCCCGAATTTTAAAAATCAGGATCCCGTTTAGCTTTGAGATCCTGAGCGTGAATTCCAAACGGTATCCTGCTTTTTAAAAATCAAGATCCCATTTGTTAAAGGGTCCCGAATCAACGAACGTGGAACGAGATCCCGATTATTACAAAAATGGGATCCTGATTTGTAAAAATTGGGATCTCGTTTTGTAATAATTGGGATCCCATTTTGAGATGGTATTTATTTTTTAAAAAACAAACAAAACTTCATTCTGCTCTGTGCACGAGATCCCAGTTTGGTGGGCGATGACTATTAAAAACGACCTCTAGGTATGCCTCCACCCCCACTTTTTAGATTTTTTTCATTTTTTATTGAAATTTTTAATAGAAGATAGATTTTACCATTTTTTTTCTAATTTATTTGGCATTTTAAGCATTTTTATTTCACATAACAGTAGAAATGATGATTTGTAGAAATAGATGAAAAACTGCAATGAAGCCTAAAGATATTGAATAGAAGGGAAAAAATGAACCTTGAATTATATTTTAGAAATAAAATTTAGCTTTTGAAACCTAAATTGTTCAATCAAACCAAAAACAATTGAATTTGAAAACCCTAATTGAAAGGAAACAAGGAAACAAATTGAAATGAAATTAAAAAATTGCATTTGGAAACCCTAATTAGGCTTTTTGAAACCATGAATTCAAATCAAACAAAACAAAAAGGATTTGAAAACCCTAGTTTGAAATGAAACAAAAAAATTGCATTAAAAACCCTAATTGCTTAGATTGAAACCCTAAATTGAATTGAAACAAAAAAATTGCTAAAACCCTAAATTGAAATTGAACAAATCATTTTACATTTGAAAACCCTAATTTTGAGCTCAAGAATATTTGATAATGCAAAAAAATTCATTTGCATTGCTTAAATGTCTTAAATTTCATTTGCATTGTATGGAGGAAACAATATGTTAAACTTTAATTTTAGTGTTAAATTATAATTAGATTTGAAAACAATATGTTAAAGAATAGTTACAATTCATAAATTTTATCAATGTTTGTTTGCAAATTTAGTTAGCAAATTTCTAAATCCTTGTACAATCCATTTCCAATTGTCACTTAATCAGATAATATTCAACATTCATTTCTATTTTATGTTTTGATCTCTCTTAGTCATTCCTTCTTTCCATTTCTTGTTTGCATGTGTTGTCTCTTGTCTTTTGACAATCTTAACCCTCATTCTAGTCAATCACTTGTTAATTAGGCTTCTAGTTTAGTCTAAAATCTCAATTTTCACTAGTTACCTAGACACTAAAAGAATCTAAATATTTGCCTTTTCTTTCTTTTAGGTTCTTTCAATTCCAAACAATCCAAAATAAAATACTTGATTCAACATTAACTAATTTTATATTATATTTCCAGCATTGGTATGGTGTGATGGTTTAATGGTGGCATTGTTGTTCTTGCCACCAAGGTTCAAACCCCGTTGGGGTGGTATTGTTGAATGGTTGTATTTCGGTTCATAGCTCCGGTTCAAAAGCGTTTACCCCTTGAATAAAAAATAAATAAATTATATTATACATTTTATATCATAAAATTCATTTAAGTGGGAAATATTAATGAAAAAAATGTTAAATAAAATAATCTTATATTCAATTAAAAAAATATCCAGTTAAAATATACATCAAATTCAATCTTTAATTATACATAATTATGTGTTTCTATTACAAAAATAGTCAATCTATTCATAAACTAGTCACTAACTTGCAAGTCCATTATTCCAAGGGCCACCCAAACTTCACCCTAAGTTTCCTAAACCCTAAACCCTAAACACTAAAGCATTCATTTTGTCCTAGGACCTTAAAATGAAATTTGGTTGCCTTAGGAAACTCCACCAAATTTTATTCCCTTAAGCCATGTAATTTTGTCATAGGACCTTACTACATAGATCCCCTTAAGCTATCCTATTACCCTAAACCCTAAAGCCATCATTTTTTTTAGGCCTTTAATGAAATTTGGTTGCCTTGTTCAACTTCACCAAATTTTATTCACTTGAGCCATATCATTTTGTCCTAGGACCTCACTAGACATAGATCCCCTTAAGCCATCCTATCACCCTAAGCATTAGAGAACAAAAGCATTAATAAATTCTATAAATAATAGCTTCCAACACTAATTAGAGAACAATACCATACAAGATTAGAGAACAATATTAGAGAACATAAGCATTAACAAATTATATAAATAATATCATCCAACACTAATTTATAAGCTGTCAAAACAAATAATAGCATCCAATACTAATTTATAAGCTGTCAAAACAAATAATAACATCCAATACTAATTTATAAGTTGTAAAAACAAATAATAGCATCCAATACTAATTTATAAGCTGTCAAAACAAATAATAACATCCAATACTAATTTATAAGCTGTGAAAACAAATAATAGAATCCAATACTAATTTATAAGCTGTCAAAACAAATAATAGCATCCAATATTAATTTATAAGTTGTAAAAACAAATAATAACATTGAATACTAATTTATAAGCTATCAAAACAAACAATAGCATCCAACACTAATTTATAGGTTGTCTTAAGGGGATGTCTTAAGGGGTCCTAATATGACATCTTAAGGGGATCAAAGGAGAGTATAATTAAGTATAAATATTAACTGATATAAACAAGTATTATACTTTAGGGTGAGTCATCATAACAAATGATATAATTAAATTTAATATTTAGGATATGTGCTAATATGGCACGTCTTAAGGGGATGTCTTAAGGGGTCCTAATATGATGTCTTAAGGGGTCCTAATATGATGTCTTGAGGGGATCAAAGAAGAGTATAATTAAGTATAAATATTAAGTGATATAAAAAAGTATTATAAGTTTTAGGGTGAGTCATCATAATAAATGATATAATTAAGTATAATATTTAGGATATGTGTTAATACGACACGTCTTAAGGGGATGTATTAAGGGGTCCTAATACGATGTTTTAAGGGGATCAAAGAAGAGTATAATTAAGTATAAATATTAAGTGATATAAACAAGTATTATAAGTTTTAGGGTGAGTCATCATAACAAATGATATAATTAAGTATAATATTTAGGATATGTGAATCCACCTCCATGTATTAAGGGGATGTCTTAAGGGGTCATAATACAACATCTTAAGGATATAATTGATTTAACAATAATTTATGCATGATATTTAATGATTATACAATCAAATATAAAGTTTCAAAGTAGGAAAACATGCACATTTAACAAACAAAATATATAGAATATTGATTTTGATACATAGAAGTACATAGAGTACATAATTGTGTATGCACATGTATTTTGTAATTTGTACAAAATTTTTAATTGTGTAAGTATGTATGTACATATATGTCATCTCAAAACAATGTTTACAAAATTTGGATGTGCCATCTCAAGAACATCTCAAACTCGTGCCCATAGTGTAGTAGGGCTTCACACCACCTGATATAAAAAAGATACAAGCAATATCAATGAAATCATAAAAACATACATATTATAATTTATATAAAACTATCTATATGTACACAACTCAACTACCTGCATTTAAAAGTATTCCACACATGTGTGTAGGTTGAATCTAGGCATCCTCTCCTTTTTGTTTCAAAGTATGAGATCAATGCAATGATGGCTTAAGGATACAAAAAAGGATAATAAATCAATTTTAACTATTAATGTACAAGCAATATCAATATATAATAAAAAAATGTATTTAAATATAATTTAACTAATAATTACTTGTTTTTACCAAGTATTCCATGTTTAGGTTGAATATACATGGACTAGATCCTTTTTGTGATTATGGCTTAAGGATCTCAAAAAGGAAAATTTAAACAAATTTCAACTAATAACACACTTGACCAATATCGAAACATGTATTTAATCTATTTAAAAGGAAAATATACAACTAAAACTATATTTACCTGTATTTACTTATTCCAATGTACCATCTTGATGCAGGAGCATCCAATGGTGTAAGAGCAATCTTGCATCACCCAAAAATAGTTAAATTTCAAGTTTCTTGATTTTTAGATGTTTTTACATTTTTGGATACCCTTTCCATCAAAATGAAATTCCCAATTTATTGTTTTTATTTCCTATTCCTGGGTTGAAAGATATTGCAATTTTAGTTTCCCAGATTTGCACCTGAAAATCTTCTGAGTCAGATTTGAGGAACTTAGAGTTCCTGGATCAGCCCTAAAACTTGCCGAAATTGGAATAGAAAATTTTGAGTGCATTCTTGACTTCAAGACATTTCCAACGGTTCAAACGGTTTGCGAATCAGAGTCCCGGATCAAAAGTTATGGCCCTGGGAAGTTGGCGCACTTTCTAGAAGATACAATTGCAATGTTCTTTTGAAATTTGAACTTCAAGTTGTAATTTTTTCGGCGCCAAACCGCCTAAACTCAAATTTGAATCTTGTTTTGGTTCCAAACTAAAGAGGAGTTCTATTTATGGACAGGTTTCTAATTTTTGGGTAACTTTTTGGGGGACAAGCTTGCATATTGCGAAAGGGTTATTCTGTAGCTTTCTGTAACTTGCATGTGTTGTAAGAACTTGGGGATTTGAGATCCTCTACATGTAAGAAGCTCCATTTTCTGAATAATAAAATTATTCTCTTGTTTGTGGGTTATTTTCTAAGTCTCAGGTTGCGCCCTCATCACATCTACATCCTCTCTTTTTTGCAATGCATCTATGATTGTCTCATGCTCTTCCATAGAAATTGTCCATAACACTTTATTTGTAGGTCTTCTACAATACCAATCTAGTTTTATATTTGTTGCCACCACCAAATGTGAATAATGTATAATCTTTTTATTCGTTTCATAATCTTCGAATGCAGGTAGACCATTATTCCTTGTAAGGTATTTTCGCAGCCAAGTGCCAACAACCACCACCAATCCTATTGGAAAACATGAAAACCATCATCAAATAAGTTCTCAAAATTTTCTTAATGGGATCAAAGACTTGTTCTAAAAATTTGCTTAAGGGGATCAAAAACTTGTTATCAAAATTTGCTTAAGGGGATGTCTTAAGGGGATCACCATACCTGTTAGATAATGATAGCCATCATCATCTTTTTGAGGTGCTATTAACTTATTTTTAGTCTCCACACAACGAGCCAACCAATATTTTGTTTCCTCTTCATTCGGGCCTCAGGTGCAACAACAACATACACATGTCCTGCAAACAAAATTTGGTTTAATAATTTGCACATATCCATATTAATTATTTAGTACTACAAAATAACTTAATAAAGTGAAATAAAATGAAATAAATTGAATTAAATTACCTTCTTGTACAAGGTCTGAAACACAAACATAGTCTTTAGATGCAAACACTTGATCATTTTCTTCAATAGTTCTTTCATATTGATCGTGTGCTTGTGCAGGTGTCAACGATCTTTGCTCCCAATGTTCAACCCATTTTGTATTTTCACATGCTTCCCAATCTCCTGAGATACAAAATTGACAAAAAAATGCAAGCTCCCTTGTCCAGATAGTCCATGTGCTTGCTATCAAACTCCTAAATGAATGCCACTTAGTAGATCCACTGATTGTCTCACAGTCAACTTTGGGTACAATGTTCTCTTCTTCAACCAACCAAAAGAATCGATGAACTATAGAGTACTTGATCAAACCAAGTGCAGATAATATTGTATTACACCAATCCACAATCCCACGTGCATCTTTAAGTTTTACTACATCCTCGAATTTTAATTATTCTCTAGCAATAATTCTTTTGACACACACACCAACTCCATCATGTTCTCCTTTACCATGCCCAACTTCAAAAAAACTCCATATATGTTGGAAATTAAGTTCCTTGTGAACCCTACTTAACCAATAGAACATTGAAGTATTCTTGAACTGCCCCGTACAATTATCTGACCCTTTCAAGTTGTTCTGTCATCTAGATTCCTCTTTCTCTTAAATTTCTATAAAATATATTGAAACATTATTGAACAAACTTTGACAAGTGTAACCGGTTGTCACTCAAATAAAAATGATACTCCCTCAAAAAATTTCTATCATCCTCAGTGCTATCATTAGCATGTCAATAAACAATATGGATAAACATAGCTACTTGCACTGAATTATAATATTGTTATTGAATTTCCTCTTGTAGAGCTAGAGTATAATTTTCTGCAAAATCAACCACTGAAAGTATAGTACCAATTAGAAATGTGTTTCTACATGAGCGAAATTGGCCATCAAGCCATCAAGCATGTTGAGAGTGCATGAGATATTTTGGTACAATCTTATTATTAAATTCACTCATGAATGCATGCACACTAACATTTTTTATAACTAAATCACAATGCTTTCCTATTTTTCCATCTTTTAATGATAGTGAACATTCTTAAATCTTTTAACATCTACTAATTGTTGTCCAAAATCATTATCAACACTTTCATACATACAAATTCTTAAGAATGAAAGATTTCCACAGCTAATGCATTGTCTAGAAATACAAGAACTTAAATAAAAAAAATTTACCATTAGATCTTTCAAAAAACAAACCTAATATAAACTCCCTTATTTCTTTAGGTGGCATATTGATACCACATTCCTGTATAATCAGTTTAGTATGCAAGGTACAACGTATATATCGAAAAACATCATAAAAATAACGAAATTGAACATGTGTTTTACAACAACAAGATATTCATTGTTTATTAATTTTTACATACCAAGGTTTACATTTTTTAAAAGATCTTTGACTTATTTTAATATTACCAGGTAACACTAAATCACTACAAAATTTTCTATAAATTTAGTTTGTGTTGTATCAAATAGGTGTTTTGGGTGAGGATCGCGAACTTTGGACCCCACCCTTAATTTTAAAACATCTCTAACATTAGATGAAACCCTAGTATTATCATGCCAATATTTTTCGATCAAAGATTTAATTTCAACATTCAATTTCATATCAGACCTCGGGAGTCGGCCACTGAAACTCCAACATTGGTTGATAGGACCATTTTCTATACTTTCTCTTCTTTTTGCCACTCTTAGCAATGTTTCAGGATGCATTTTTTAAACTTCGCTAATATTGCTTACCATTCTCTTATTCAAAGTTGGTTTATTAACTATAGCAGTTGTTATAGCTCTTCTTGCTACATTTTTATCTTTAGATCGACTATTTTTCCCAATAGATTGAATGGCACTAGCAACAATAGACATAACATGTTTTAATGATTGATCTTTTCTTTTTGGTTTAACAAAAATGCCTAACCTTTTCATTATTTTCCTCATTTTTTGCATTCTCATCAATTGCATCATTAGTTGACACTGAAATGCAAATTTTTTTACAATAAAAGAATTTTTTGTATATTCTATTTGCATGTGTTCTTATTTTCTTCCAAGAAATTTGACCAGGAAGATTATCAAAAACATTACTTTCAATTTAAAAAAAAATATTTTCATTAAATTCAACATCACATTCTAGATTTTCATTTTCATTTTCAACTTCAAAACGATTTACATTTTCATCTTCATTTTCATCAACAAAACAATTTTCATTTTCATTTTCATCAACAAAACGGTTTTGGTTTTCATTCTTAACAAAAGGATCATCCTCATTTTCATTTTCAACAAAAGATTTTTCATTTTCATTTTCAAAAAAAGATTTTTCATTTTCATTTTCAAAAAAAGATTTTTCATTTTCATTTTCAAAAAATAATTTTTCATTCTCATTTTTATTTTCAACAAAAGATTTTTGTTTTTCATTTTCAAGAAATTCTATAAAAGTTTCATCTCTCTAAATATTATCAATGTCAACATCGTTAAGCCCAACATCTTGTAAAACTTCTACATACAAATTTACCATTTCACTAACATGTGGATTTGAAGACGTACTTGGATTTGTGCATATTGAAACATTCTCCATAGCATTGAAAGAGAGATTTGAAGACATAGTAGGACTTGCTTGTATAATCATATTCTTTTCCAAATTGACTTCTTGTAAATTAGCTTCATCTACAAGCATGGTCTCCTCAATGTTTTCATCTTTAATAGTTGTGGAATTGGATGCTCTACCATCATTCATTGATTTAATTCTCATTCTTCTTTCTCTTTGTATTTGTTTCTCCTTCTCTCTCTTTGCTTCAATTTCTTCAGGAGTCAATGTCTTCCTATCTTTCCTCTTATTACGGGGTGATCTCGTAATAGTGGTTTACAATTTTTGGCCAAACTGGACACTAAAATTATTATTTTTAACTAAATCTTCACATTCGGGCACCTATAGCGGCTAAACTGTGAGGAATTTAAAGATGGTGCAAACTAGAGTCTCATCAAATTTTGTCTGTAGATTCTAAAAATATTTTTTTCAAAATTTTTGGAATCAAATTGCACTTCTTTTTCCATCTCCCACGAAAATAGATTTTTGTTAGAAAACAACATTTTTAAAAAATGATTCACACCGTATAATGCATAACTTTTTTTCCATGAAGGATAAAATTTTAATTCTTTCAAATTTAGATTTGTAACTCTGATATCTAGTGCTTCCACTTGGTTAGATAGTTTTTTATTGAATATTTTTTCCTTAATCAAGTTTCAAAGTCAAACAAATTACAATTCAGACACAACGCTACTGTATAACGCGTAACTTTTTTTGTATATGCCAAAATTTTATTTTATTTTTTTTGTTGGATCAAGGACTTCAATATCTGGTGCACTCATATTTTTCCATTGTTATTTATGATAATCTTCTATTTTTCCACATGTGAAGAACAAAGAAATTCATTTTCAATGAAAAACCTATGTTTAATAAAACTTAAAAAACAAATACATAACAAAACCGAAACATATTAAAATTATATTCATTAGATAGCTTGTTATGAGGAATACCATAATAATTTAAAATAAATTTTAAATGAATTCATTTGATCCCCAAAATCTAAATCAAAAGTGATTTTTTATCAGCGTTTTGATAGGTGTAAAGGAGATGCATTTATAGGTATGGTTTAAAACTAGCGAGGTTCTATCCAAGGGGGTTTGATCTAAGGTGATTTGATCAAACCCTCTTCAATTGGAATCCTTAAAATGGAACTTTTAAAGGCTTAAATCATTATATTTTCTAAAAATATGTGATTTCAGCTAAAATTCATTCCTCTCAGAAATTGTAAACCACTATTATGACAGCACCCTACGAGCTTGTGAACCCATGCATGAATATAAAATTATCAAGCACAAATGAATGTCAATAGTGAAATTCTTCAAAAAATTCAATCCAAATTGCAAGTTGAAGACCTATAAGGACAAAATTCTTCCTCTTGTGTTCCTCATAACAAGTAGAAAACTAGCACAATTCCACTTAAAAAATTGTTTTCTTCATGCCTCCTTTCAAAACTTCAATCCATATTGCAAGTTGAAGACCTTTTGTTCCTCCAAACGAGTGCAAAACTAACAAAATTCCACTTCAAAAATAGTTTACATGATGCCTCTGAAAAAATCAATCCAAAATGCAAGTTCACCACCTATAAAGACAAAGTTGATGAAAAATAGCCCAATATTTCGTAGTTAGCCATACATGTGAAGTTGCAGACTTCACAGTAAACTTTGCCAGTAAATTTTAAAACAATGGTTAAAAAAAAACAAGATCCCATTTATTTCAAAATGGGATCCTGTTCCCCAATATTAAATGTGGGGACTATTGACAAAGGAATGAGATCCTGTTTATAAAATGGGATCCCATTTCCCTGTCAACAGTCACCACATTTAATATTGGGGAACAAAATCCTGATTTACAAAACAGGATCTCGTTTCTAAAAAAATAAAATTCCATTTGCTTTATGGTTGGGTTTTTGGCTTGTATTCTGGTTGGGGAAAAGCATTGGGAATCCAAACTTAGGCCTTCAACTTGGTTTGACTTGCAAGTTGAAGGTCCTAACAATGTCAGAGAAAAATACCGACTTTGGACATATGTCTGATGATTTTTTTTGCAGAATCTTTCGACGACATTAAAACCCATTATAGATAGACAATGCAGATTCCAAATATGTAATTTTTTATAATTGGATTATTTTTTCTATTTTTCAATTAATTTATGATGAAACTGGTCCGTAAACTTTAAATATTAGGGTTTTTTACTATTTTAATAACTTTTTATCAACATAACATTTTCACGAACGAATTGCATGAGAATGTACTTTAGAAAATTCTTTTCAATTAAAAAAAATCAAAAAATGATAAGTTTAGGTCATCTTATGCATGACGTACACGACGATTTTTCAAAATGACAAATATGGCTAATAAAAATAAATAACAAGAAAAAAAATTCAATAAAAAAATTACAAAAAATATCAAAATGTGCTTCAGTGAGTCACAAATGTTTTCACAAAAGGATTTAGAAAAATATGATAATTTAAAGGTCAAAATATGGATGACGTACACGTGCATAGTATGGTAAAAAAAGTGACTTTTAAATAGTGGTTTTTAGAAATTCCTATTGAAACTCAATTTGTACCATCTGGGTATTGAAATAAATTACATATTTGGAAACTAGACTACGAGTACTACATTTTATGATTAGTGACTTTTTCGAAGATTCCATCTCTAAGTGCTTCAAATTTTAAGGTTAAATGTGTCAATTTTTGAAAATCAAGGAAAACACTTCTTTTTGGCCAAAAAGTGGACTCAACTTCTTGCCAGCACCCAAGTGACATATTATTATCAAGTATTTTAAGCATAATTATGACCATGTCATTCTATTGTGAAGATATTTCATAAAAAGTGGTATTATAGCATGATCTTGGCACTGTGAGGACAAGACATTTTTTAATTTTGGAGGTCATTTTGTGAAACACATATCTCCCACATTTTTAAAAAAATTTGTCTAGTTTTTAGAATATTTTTGAAGATAATATTAAAGAAGCTACCTTCCATATTTTAGAGAAATTAGAGTATAATTGATTTATTTATTGCAAAATTAGCATTTCCACCTAGTTTAATTGGAAATAACATATCTTCCAAATCCTACTGAATTGAATCCTAATTTTTAGTGAGGTTTTGAAGAAAGAAGAAATGAGCCTACAATAAAAATTATAGAGAAATTGGAGCATAATTGAGTGATTTATTGAAAAATTAGGGTTTCCACAAAATCTACTCTCAAGACTACAAAACACCTAATTTGTGGGAGTTTTTTTGGGAAAGTGCAACCTAGACCTTGATAAGTTAAACAATTTCACAATATTTTGACATAATTTGTGTGATTTATTGAAAAATTATCTTTCTAGAACTTCTTCACAACAAAAAGTAGCCATAAAAAAAGAAAAAGAAATAGAACAAGAAGTATAACAAGAAAAAGAGCAAGAGCAAGAGAAAGAGGAATATAAAGAGAAAGAACATAAACAAGAGAAAAAACAAGAGCAGGAACAAGAATAAGAAGAACAAGAACTTGAGAAGCAATGATCGAAGAAGAAGCATAAGTAAAAAAGGAGGTGAAGAAGAAGAAAAAGTTGGAATCTATGGTTTTTTTCCTTTTGCTATTACTAATTATGACTTGGCATGGTGACAATGTATATTGCTTAGGGTGGATATTTAATTGATGCTATTATTTAGTGGTGATTGTATAAGTTATTTTTTACTAAATTTTAATAATAGGAAAGTTATAGTAGTGCAAAAACATAATTGATCCAAAAATTATAGGAAATGATTTGCAATCATGGTGGTAGCTCCAAGGGAAAAATAAAACCACTAAATTTTTTCTATGTAGAGTGGGGGATAGAAATGGACAATAGGGAAACATTATTCTTTGAGGGAGAAAGAGTATTGTAAGAGAAAAGAGGAAAAAGTGCATGGAAATGGGGTACCAAAAGGGAGTTAAAAGTGGCCATGTTTTTTTTTCCTAAAATCACGTAAACTTGATCTTGGATGAGTAAATCAAGATGTGTTCATTATGAATTTAAAGATATGATAAAAACAATAATTGTAGTACTCTAAGTTTAGTTTCTAAATTACTAAGGATCCAAAAAATGGATAAGATTCAGAGTATGAAATACTAAGCACACAAAAATTATTCTTATTTTTGTCACTAAAATATAAAGTAGCATCCAATGCGCACCGCTCTATTTTTTGTTGTGTTGGGTGTTTTTAAATCTAGTTGGTAAAAATATAGCCAAACCCGAGTAATATAAGTTATGTATTTTTTATTAATTTTTTAATATTTTTTTTGAAGTGGACACATTTTGAAAATTCTATCATTGAGTGCATGTCACATAACTTACACATAAATAATTAAAAATTAAAATGATGAAAATTTGGTTAGGGAGATGCTAGCATATGGTTTAGGACATAGAGCACACCCACACACACCTTTCCAATTTCATTCAAGAGTAACCCTTGAGATATCTTTGCAATGGAGAAAGAGAACTTGCTAAGGGTTGTCCTAGGGGCTGAAGATGATCTATTAAGGGGTTGACCACCAAGTTTAAACTTGGAAAAGATAATGAAATGCAAAACCCTAATTGAATGCAAAACAATAATAAATGACCTAAAAAATGCTTGAAACAACAAAAAAAATGATAAAACTAAAAGTGTGCACCTAAGAATCTGGAGAGTGACTGGATGAAGGTCTAGAATACTACAAATTTTGTTTTCATAGTTGATTGGGACTCATTTTCCAAGTTGGGCGAATCAGTCCAGTTTTTAGGAAAATGCACTAAAGTAGATTTCAACTAAAAGGGTATCCAAATATATGAAAATATTTGTCAGGCCTATACAGTGGGACTCATTCTCCACTAGTGGAAAATCAGTCCACTTCTGCTTTTTTAGAAAGTTTGAATATGATTTTGTGCCTCTCAGTTTGCTCTTCTCTTCTTGATTGGTTTCTGAATCCGAAACTACAAATTGCCACCTGTAGCTCTTCTCCAAGATTCTTCAATGCTTGATGACACTCTTGACAACTTTGAATGATTCACAATACTTATCCAACCTTGCTTCTTGAAAAATCTACAACCTATCCCTACAAATCACATAAAAGAAGAGGGGAAAATGTTGTGGGGTTAGTGGATAGGGGTTTGCCTTGGTCAAACCCCTTTTTGGTAATTAAACCTTGAAATGAAAGCAAATATGAATGGAGAATGATGAATGAACAAATAATAATATTGCAACTCACCAAACCCTAGTAATAAGGTGTCGCAATAATGCTTGAAATTGCTGCAATTGATGTGGTCCTTAACTCTACCTTGAATGATGTTGATCTTGCTTGAAACACTTGATTGAATCATAAAACCCTACATCACAATTGTTAGCACAAAAATAAACATGATGCAAGAAGTCTTTGGTATGATGATTGACATTTGAAGAATACTCTAAAATTCTTGATAATCTTCCTTTGAATGCTCTTGAATGCTCTTGTGAATGCTCAAATGCTCTTGTGAACTCTCTTGAATGCTAGGTGTTGAATATGAGTGAAATAACCCTGTATTTATACTCAATTATGCAAGAATTCTCAAAATTACACCACTACATGTTGACATTGGATCTTGGAGAATAAAATACCACCAAAGATTTAAATTAAATTTGATTTTAAGTTAAATGGGACTCATTCACAACTCTGAGTGAATGGGTCCCACCTAAGGGGTCTCATTCACCTAGGATGGTGAATGAGTCCCACCTTAGTAATTTGAGGTGGGTTTTTAGGATTTTGGAGTTTTAAATGCTTTTGTAAGGATTATCCTCAAAAATTCACATAAATAAAGCTTGTGGATGCACAATGGGGACAATTAATGCATAATAAAGCCCAATATTTGATGATAGGCCTAGAAAAATGTGAAAGTGTGTTACAACACTTTAAAATAAGGCATGATTAATGATAATAATAAGTTATTTAGGTGTAATCCATTAACAAGACCTTAGAAAAGTGTGGAAGTGAGTTACAACACTTAAAGAAGGTACCATTTAAATCCGTTTAGTTCACAAGGGCCCAAGACCTAATGTGAATATGTTAAACATATTGCAACACTAAATCAAGGCCAAGTTAAGAGGACCTTTTCTCGTCAAATTACAAAAATATATATATTTTAATGTATAAAGAATGAAGCATAAAACAATCTTATATATATATATTCAAATCTTTATAAGAAAATAAAAAGCTATAAAGAAAAAATAAGGCATTTGTACATCTAAGGAATATGAAGATATTGATATAAATAAATGAAAATAAATGTGTTAATGTGCATTCAAAATAGAAAATAAAATTATATGGTTAGAAACCTAAGAATCAAAGTGACATTTTTGTGGTATTTTTGTAAAATATTCTTATAAACATGTTTTTGGGAGGTAATATAGACTTGTACAACTCTTGTGTATAGTCATCTAAGCTTATTCCAATCCTAAAAGGGTGAAACTTAATTATTTGAATACATAACACATGCACATCATGTATTACACTTACATTACATAATGTAAGTGCATTATAATGTGCTTGTATTGCATAAAAGAAGTGTGCTATATAATGTGCTTGCATTATATGTGACTTCATTATACTTGAATCACTTATCAAACCTGAGCAAGGATTTACCCTTTAGGTACAACTTGAACTTACTAACCAAGATAGCAACACCATCAATTGATTTGTTTAAAATTGGCAAGTAAGAATAATTTGACATACAATGATGTATCTATAGAAACATCATAACAATCTTTGAATTTTTATTCACAAAGATCTATAATATTATTATACAAAGTCAATGAAGCATATTTATCATAACGTAATGACTCATCCTTATTAGCGCACAAGTAATCATGTGAAACATGGTAAGTAGTATAATAATTATCACTAGGATCATCATCATGTGTAAAAATTGGTAACTCATATATTTCATACATCTATGAACTCAATGCTATCATATCATATGAAATAAGGAACGTCATCAATAGAGTAATGCCATAAGTGGAAGTAAAATTATGTTATTGATGCTCATCCTACAAGATGCATTACAAGGTAAACTATTGCTACACATGCAATGATCAATATCACAATCTCTAGCATCATCATTAATCCTGCTACAAGATGTAAAAGATGAAGAAGCATAAACAATGCCAACACAAATACATACTATGTCATCATCAACAAGTGTTCTTTACAAGAAAATTATGCTCAAAGATAATTATATAATTAAAATCATGCACACCACTATCACTCTTCATAGAAGAAGAATGTAACAATTTATAATCATCAAGTGAAGTAAAAATGCCTTCTAAGGAATTATGGTAAATATTTTCATAAAATGAAAAAACATCTTTGATCATATAATACTTATATGGACAATTTGACTTCATTGATATAGTTAAATTTGTCATAAATTAATTCAATCACAATGAAGTCAGTATATATATATATATCTTGTGCTCTCTCTATCTCCCCCCCTCTCTATATATATCTCCCATCCCATTGTCTCTTTCTATATCTCTCCTCTCCCTCCTATCTCTCTCTCTCTGCCCCTCTTTTTATGTATCTCCCTCTTGATCTCTCCCCCCCTCTCTATCTCCCTCTCTTCCCCTCCCCCTATATCTCCCTCCCTCTCTTTAACTCTATATCCTCTTTATATATGTCTCCATTCCCTTTCTATCTCTCCCTCTATCTATATATGTCCCTCTCCCTCCATGTCCATATTTATATCTATATATCCATCTATCTCCCTCTTTGTATATATAGATGGGGGAATTGAAGAAACAAATAAGGGGAACACAAATAAAATTGAATCCTACTTCAAATCCTACCACTACCTTTAATTCAAAAAATAAGGAATTTGAATTTAAATGGAAACTGAAACCAAATGAAAATCTTGTGTGATTGGATATGCTCTTGATGTGCTTGGATATTGTAATGAATTAACTTACACAATAGAAGAATATGATATCAAATATGCAGAAAATACTTGATAATAACTAAGAGTGATAAGCCACTTTGAGAGGGAAAACCTCCAAATATCTCCAATGAGAACATAATTCACAATATGATGATGAAATAAGATTGAAAAACTCATATATATACTGATTTATGCTTAGGATATCACCCAGACTGACGTAGATAACCCTATATAAGCCCTAGGATGACGTAAATAACTAAATAAAAATATAATAATGATAATATGACTTAATTAGGAGTTAAGATAGCCACAAAATGACTATTCAAAACCCGATGTACTCTAATATTAAGGGCGTAGCATGCAACCCTTCCTCAAAGAAGCATTGTCCTCAATGCTAGGAAATTTTGGATACTTTTGAATGAAATCCTTGTCATCCCATATGATATATTCAATTGGTAAATTCTTCTATTGGATGAGATATTGAGTGAGTGTTTTGGTCCTTAGCTTCCTTATGTGTGTCTAAAGAATAAACTCTAGTTCTAATATGATTCTTCCTTCTTCATCAAGATTCATTAATATTGTCTGAGTATGGATATTATTCCCAATTACCTTCTTCAAACAAGAAACATGAAGAACTAGATGTATCTTTGTTGTTGATGGAAATTCACACTTATAGGAAACATTACCTATCTTCTGCATGATTTGATATGGGCCATAATATTTTGGAGACAACTAGTTATTCTTTGAGTGTTGGTTTAGTGACATTTTCTTGTAAGGTTACAATCTCAAGAAAACCCAATCCCCAACTTCAAAGCTTCTTTCACTATAGTGTTGGTCCACCTGTTGTTTCATTCAATTTTGTACCATGGCTAAAGTATACTTGAATCTTGAGAGTACCTGTTGTTGATGAAGAAAGTGGTCCTCCATTGCCTAAACTCTTGGTGACACCTTCAGTGATGAAGTGATGGAAGGAGGTTGATATCCATATAGTGCCATAAATGGAGACATTTTTGATGAACTAAGAAAGGAAGTGTTATACCACCATTTTTCTAGTGGCAACCAATTTACCCATTGGGACTATTTATATGAAGTGAAACAACTTAGATATCCTTCCAAAAAAAATTTAACGACCTCAGTTTTCCCATTAGATTGAGGATGGTATGAAGAACTATGAGCCAATTGAGTTCCAAACATGAGAATAAATCTTTCCAAAAGTGAGTAGTAAATATAGGGTCATGATCATTGACAATAACCTTAGGTGTACCATGTAGCTTTTGTATGTTCTCCAATTTTTTTTTTTTACTGTACTTGCTATAAAAAGGATGTGATAATGCAATGAAATGTGCATATTTAGTGAGTGATCTACTACTTCCATGATCACATTACGAACCCTCGATTTTCGAAGACCTGTGATGAAGTCCATAGATACCTCTTCCCAATGTTGGCTAGGAATAACTAAAGGTTGTAAGAGACCCGAAGTCTTAATTTTCTCCCCTATGTTGCTTTAACAAACCAAACATTCAACCACAAATTTTTTAACATCACCTTTGAGCCTTTCCCAAAAAGAATCTTGCTTGACTCAATGATATGTCTTCAAAAATCCTAAATGATGCCCAATTGGAGGCTAATGAAGCTTTATAAGAATCGTGTTTAAGAGTGGAATCCTTGCAAAGATACAATCACTCTTTATACCATAGAGCATCTCCCTTCCAACAAAACTTATCTAAACTACTAGGATCACTCTTTAACTGTTGAATGAAATTACTTATAACAACATCATTCTACCACTCTACTTTGGCTTCAAGCACCCAATCTTCTTGTAGTATTGAAATGAAACATAATAAGGCTTCATCTTTCTCATCCTTCCTAGAAAGTGCATCTTCCTTAAGATTTTACTTCCCTTTCTTATATACAATCTCAAAGTCATATCCCAACATCTTAGTGACCCATTTTTGTTGCTCTTCAAAAGATAATCTTTGTTCCAAAAATTATTATAGGGTAAAAGTACAAAGCTATGTCACACTTTCAGCCAACTTATTAGCTTAAGTGAATTTATGTATTTCTAACTAAAAATCAATTTTGGTCAAACATATGATCATGTAAGATTCATTCTAGCTAAGTTAGATATTTTCATAGCTTTTCCAACTAAAATTGTTGGTTAAATGCATATGTAGCACCACTTTGAGGCCAATTTACCAAAAACTATATTAATTTGAAAAAAAAATGATGTTTCAATAACTTCTACTCATGTAGATAATATCTTTTTTTTAAATATTAAAATACCCTTTTGTAGATCCATAAGTGTAGTTTTCAATAATATATATTTTTTAATAATTTAATTATTATTTATATTTTTCTTTTTATTTTTACTAAAAGAAGGTTATCAACACAAAATATTAGGTTGATTACCATTTCAAGGAAAAATAGTAAAACTTAATTAAAAAAATATAAAAAAATATGATGCACTAGATAAAAGAATCTATATCAAGATGGCATCTTTTTTCTCCACTATAGATAAATAGATAATATGAAAGTTGATGTCGACCGGAAATAACTATTTTTTAATACATGCACATTTTAATATTTATTTAAAAATATATATTTATCAAAATTGGAAAAAGATATATCCATGCACTAAAGTTTCAAGTTATAAATACACACAAAAAAATTACTATATAAAGATTGGCGTCTCATGTCACTTCATTTTTTGAGCAACTAAATTATAGTGTCAATTTATAAAAATCTTATTTTCAAATAATTTTTTAAAAATACAAGCATAAAATATAATAAAAAATAAATATTTTATTAGTTTACATCATTTCAAAATTTAAAACATATGTCACTTTTTAGTGATTCAAGTTTAAAAGTTGGATCAATGTTGGTCGTTTCCTTTAAAAAGTGTTACACAACTTTGTACTTTTACCCTTTAAGCTATCATGATCTATCTTAACCTTGAAACTTGTCTACCCATTAGATAAGGCCTCCATTGTTTTACTGCATGAAGAATAGCTAGCATTTTCTTCTCACAAATAGGTTTGAGTTGATTCTTACCCTTTAATTGATGACTCAAAAAAGTAATTATTCCACCCTCTTGCATGAGAATTGATCCTATCCCATTTCCTGAAGCATCACATTCCACAATGAAATCCTTGGCGACATCAAGAGTGGCAAGCACTAGAGTTGTACACATAGCCTCCTTCAGTCTCTCAAATGTTGCATTAGTAGAATCATTCCAATGAATAAAATCCTTCTTCAATAAATTGGTGAGAGGTGTTGCTATATAACTATAATTCTTCACAAATCTTTTGTAGTATCCCATAAATCCCAAGAAACCCCTCAATTTATTTATAGTTTTGGGAATAGGCCATTTCATGATAGCCTTAATTTTATTAGGATCCACCTTTACCCCTTCATATAAAACTATGTGTCCCAAGTACTCCACCTTATTGAGACCAAAAGCACACTTGGATGGCTTAGCTTAGAGTTGATGATACTCTTGATCTACATGCTACAAGTGTTCTTCCCATGTCTTGATATAAATCAATATATCATTAAAGATCACTAATACAAATTTCCTCAAGAATTTCTTAAAAATGGAATTCATCGAACTTTGAAATGTAGATGGTACATTTGTAAGACTAAATGACATCACCAAAAACTCATAATGACCCTTATGAGTCGTAAATGTTGTCCTAGACAAATATCTTCTTCCTTAATTCAAATTTGGTGATAACCAAATCTAAGATCTAACTTCAATGTAAGATACATAGCTCCATTCAATTCATCTAGAAAATCATCAATTATTGGAATAGGAAACTTACTTTTGATGGTGTATATGTTGAGCACTCTATAGTCCAGACACAAGTGTCACATTTCATCCTTCTCACACACCATCACCATGGGTGAAGAGTAAGCACTTTGTATATGCCTGATAATTCTTGCTTATAGCATCTCTTCAATAATATTTTCTATCTCTTTTTTGTATATGTGGGTACTTGTAAGGCCTGATGTTGGGTGGCTGGCTCCCTAGAACTAGTTGTATGGGATTACCATGATCCCTGTTAGGAGGAAGTCCTTTAGGACTATCTCCAAAAACCAGTGAGTGATGATCAAGCATTGCTTGTAAATATAAGTGGGTGGGAGCCTTAGATTGAGTGACTTCTAATGAACATAATTGGGCCACATATCCATCAACTCCTTTCTTAAGCAACTTTTGCATTTGGTGAGAGATAACCATTTGTGGGTACCTTTCCTTCAATCCTCTTATTTCTATTGTCTTTCCTTCAGATTTAAATCTCACGAATAGTTCTTGGAACTTCATCTCAATTATTTCCAAGGTACTAAGCCATTGTACTCCCAAAACAATATCTGTTGCACCCATGGATATTGCATACATTGGGCTATCAAGGTGATAATCTCCCAAGGATAATTTAATGCTATGACACTTTCTAGAACAAATAATAGTGCCACCATCAACAATCAAGATCTAAAACTCTGGAGCTAGATATATAAAACAATTTAGACAAGTATCCAACTTTTTGTTGATGAATTTATGAGTACTACCTGAGTCGACCAACACTTTTACTTTCTACTTCTTTAAGAAACCCAATACCTTGAGAGTTTTTGGAGCACTAAAACTTGGGAGTGCATAAAAAGAAATAATTGGGTGGGAATCATGTGATTCCTCATTTGACTCCCTTTCATCCTCTAATATTGGTTCCTCCTCTTCTTCCTCACTCAGACCTTTAATATAGAACAAGTTATTTTCACTACATTTATGTCCTTGACTGCATTTGCTATCACAATTGAAACAAAACCCTTTTGCTTTTTTTCTCCTTAATTTGTTGTGGAGTCAACCTAGTAGGTTGAGGAAGAGAAGGCACTAAATATCATTTCTCTCTTATCACATTAGCCCCTTGCTTCTTATGAATCAAATACTTCTCCTCTACCCTGTGTGCTAAGATAAAAGACTCGTTTATAGAGCTAGGGCTAAACATATGTACCTCATGTTGAATTTGATCCTTGATACCACCCAAGAATAAATTATTCAAGTTCTCCTTCGTAATTTTATCCACTTGTAAGGATAGTTTTTGAAATCATTGAGTATAATCCTTAATTTAAATCCTATTTATTAAAGTTTAGCTAGCTGGCTAAAGAAGTTGTCTGTCACACTATTGCTATATTATGCTTGGAGTTCCTCCGTAAAAAATGACCATGAGACTGTGAGACCCTTTTTATTTTGATGAGTACAAATCCAACAATACCAAATGAATTAATCTAGTTCTAGATATAGGGAAGCCATCATGACCTTTTTTCCATTTGGGACTTGATGTATTTCAAAAAAAATTTCCATTTGGTTTATCCATGTTAGAGGATCCTTGCCATCAAACTTGCACATATCCACCTTTGGTATTAAATTTCTAGATCCCATGGGAGTATTAACATTTGGGTCAAGAATATTTTACCTGGAAGTTTCACCTTGGTTGCTTGAAACCTCCTTTCTTGGTTCATTCATATAGGCGCTTAACATGTTTCATATGTTCGATATATCTCCACTTAGGCCACACATCTCCATCCTCACTAAGGAAATGTCTTCCTTGAACTTACTAATTTCCTCATTGGGATTAATATCTTTTATTGTTACCTCATCCTTATCAAGGGATTTTCATGGTGTGACCACATTTTTTTTGCCTCTTGTTGCAAGCCCTGTCATGATGGAAACCAATAATTTTAAAATAAATTATATAAATGAAACTGAAATTATTTGAAATTTTTATTGTAACTTTCTAGGGCCAAGATATCACTTACCCAAAAAAACTCCAAGAAATTAGCAGATTTTCAACCTTGAGAGTGAATTTTTTTAAAACCCTAATTTTGTAAAAAATCACTTATTTCTACTTTAATTTCTCCAAATTTTTGATTGTATTCTCCTCTCTTATGCCTTCCAAAACCCACAATAAATCAGGCTCCAATTCGATAGGGTTTGAGAGATATGCACCTTCCAAATAAATTATGAAGAAACCCTAATTCTATAATAAATTGCTCAATTCTTCTCCAACTTCTCTAAAATATGAACTGTAGCTTCTTCAATATGGTCTTCAAAAACCCTTTAAAAATGAAAAAAAATTCTCCAAAATATGAAATATATAAGCCTTCCAAAATGACCTCTAATATTAAGAAGAGGCCTTGCCTCTTTGGTGCCAAGATCATGCTCTGATACCACTTGTAACATGGAATACCTTGTATAATAGAAGAATATGATATGAAATATACAAAAAATACTTGATAATAACTAAGAATAACAAGCCACTTCGAGGGGGAAAACCTCCAAATATCTCCAATGAGAACATAATTTACAATATGATGATGAAATAAGACTCACAACCTCCTATATATATACCTATTTATCCCTAGGATATTACCTATATGCTGACTTAGATAACCCTATATAAGCCATAGGACGACCTAAATTTAACTAAATAAAAATATAATAATGATAATATGAATTAATTAGGAGTTAAGATAGCCACACGTTGACTATTCATAACTCGATGTACTCTAATATTAAGGGCACATAGTAGATATTAAGCTTCTCTTAGGAGTCCTCAATGTGGTAGCATGAATTTGCACAAGGATTCTTATTCATTCTTTGGTTGAGGAGGGTGGTAGATTTATAGAGTTGGTATGAGAGGAATGGAGAGTTGAGATCCATTTGAAATGAATGGAAAGATTGAATGAGAGAATTTTGAATTTATATTTGGGAGGGAGGTGGAAATAATTGTTGGTGGTTGATGGATGGAGGGATAAGATTGATTTATTAAGTGAATGACCAAGATTCATAGTTGATTTGAGTTTGAATAGATGGTAGTTGGGGATAAATGAGTAGGATTAGTTGATTGATATGACAATTAAGATTGAAAATGAATTTGATTTAGGATTGATGATGTGGATAAGTATTATTATTTAAATGGTTGGTAGTTGGGAATGGATGGTTAAGATTAGTTTGATTAATTAGATGGTTAAGATTTAGTATTGATTTCATTTAAGATCAGCAAAAATTTTAAATTATAAGAAATAGGTGATATGCATATGGTGGGAGAAATATTTTTATTATTAAAATGAAGAAGATGATGATGGACATTAGCTTAGTTAGTTAAACAAAATGATTAATTTTATTAATTAATATTAGGACAAACTTATTAAATATATATGTTTATTTTATTAGTTAATAGAAGAAAGGTGACCTAATTAATTAAATAACTTAATTAAATAATTATAATTGAAGGCATTATGAGATTAATGGTAGAAATTAGTTAAAATTTACCAAGATGGATTTTAGGCATCTACATTCTGCCCCTCTTTGAAGTAGTGTTGCAAATAAAATAAGTTTCTTGTTTCAAATAAAATAAAACATAAGCATTTGATCAAGTGAAGAGGGTGGAATGATACACCAATTGGTTGAAGAACAATATAATTAGAAAATGAATAGGTGATGTCTCCTCAAGGGAGTAGGTAACTGAAAATATCACAAGAAATCTATGCAAAAGAGAGAATAGGGGTGAGTGAAAATGTTGAGAAGGGGTGAAGAAATAAATAAAAATGGTGAAATTGGAAAACAAGATGGAAGAAATGGTTTGGGGAGAAAAATGTTGAAAAGTGATGAGAAGGGGTGAAAATTGGGCTGAAGGAGGTTATAAATAGTGCTAGGGGTGAACATATTTCATTTCACCCTTGTCATTAGTAGAAACTATCATGAGGATAACACTTTTCAGAGAAAAATAGGGCATGTAATAGCCCACAAGAATCACAAAAAAGTGCGTGGGGATATATAAGAAATTGATGGGGCAATGCTAATAAATAAGTATTCAAACTTCAAAAAAAATGTGTTTTAAAGTCTTTTTATAAAGTAAAAGAAATAAATATTGTTCGATGCATGCACTTCAAGATGAATTTCATCCTAGATTGCATGTATAACTAACCTTTATGCATTCATTGAAGCCTAAAGCACACATGTTGTTTTAGTGCATGCTTTTTTGGAAAGGGCACATACATAAGGCATAAAGTGCATATGTGGATTACATGTGTGTATACATTATTGAGGTATATGTGTCTAGGGATGAGTGCATGCATTATATCCTAGAGCACATGCACATATGTCAAGTAGGAAATACATGTGTACCAAATGGTAGTTTTCCCACCTATTTGGAATAATTATTAAGGATTTATTTGCATGAGATCTAGATATAGGCACAATTACCATTGTTGATCAACAAAGATAGGTACTTGATAGTATGTAGATTATAAAGGATCTTGAGGAGCATGAATGGGTGACATTAGAGTTACTGGCCCTATAGAATATTGCAATGATACTAGTGATAAAAGTCCATGTAAGATGTTTATGGCCTTGGTGAAGCATTGGTAGTCCAAGATGAGAACCTTCCACCAACCAATTTGGGAGATGAGAATCACCTTGGAGGATCTTCTAGAATCTAATTTGGGTAACAGTAATATATTTCAAAGAGAGGTATCTACAACAATCACTAAAAATATTATTGGGTAGGATTATTACTATAAGGATTTTCATTAGATCTTAATGGATGCTAGGGGATGGTGAAGAGTTACCCTTGGCGACGATGCATCTTGTTAAAGGAATTTTATTTCCTAAGAAGTCTAGATGATACTTTTCAATTAGGATTATTGACCAAATTTTTGACATGGTTGAGGGTAAATGAACCTTTTCTTGGGGCTCCTATGTGCTAGCACAATTGTATTGGGACCTACACATAGTGACCTATAGATGGGATAAGAGAATTGAATCAATTACATTTCTATAGATATGGAAATGGGAGCACATTGAAATACTATGACTAGAGGTGATTTAGGAGTTTTGGGAGGATGAGGACACCTGTGAATTTGTATGGAGGATTAAGGGGGGATATTTACTAACATTTAGGGGATACAACCTATTTTTAATGAATATTAGATGAGTTCTAGGTGGGGATGCAATGTGGCACCCTTATCTAGATATGGATGGACATAAGGATGATGCTAATTGTATGAGCTATGTGTTGTCACCATAATACATTTTCAAGGAGAGGAGATTTATCATATAACTATGCAACCTAGACCATGTTCTCCAATAGTTTTATATTAGAAAAGGGGTACGAAGAGAACCACATGAGTTAATGTGGGTGACTTGAGAGATATGATGGTCGTACCATTGGTATACCCAAAAGTGGTCACAAATAGTAGAAGATGGCGAATCAAGTGGACTAGGACTACCATGGTAGGGTAATTAATACTAGAGTTAGATATGAATATAATACTTGGTAAGAATAGTAGATACTATTACAATTGATGATACCAACTTGGGGGATGGTATAGAAGAGAGTGAAAGTAGTGATTATGGTAACTTGGAGGTTGAGGGGAGGGTGAGAGTACAAAGAGTAGAAAATTTTCCTAGAGGGAGAGGAGGAGATGGTCATTGAGGAGGTAAGGTAGATGGTGACATGAGTGATGAGGGTATGAAGGGGATGATGTGGAGACCTAATGAAAGTGGATGAGGGAGATGGTGACAAGTTAGGAGGTGATACAAGTGTAGAGGTAGGTACCTTAAATGTCAGAGATCCTAAAGGGAACAAAGGTCCAAAGGGTTATGCTTGAGAGATAACATCCTAGGATATAATATTGTATAGTTTCAAGTATTAGGATATGTCCTTAAGGATGCAATTGCTAAAAAATTGAATGAGTATGATATCTTGTAGGGTTAGATCACTACCACATGGGTAGAGTGGGATGAATATCAAGTAGATGGATAATTTGTAGGCCAAATTAGACATGAATCTAGGTGCATAAAGCCGATATTGGCATGGTGTGATGGTTTATAGGTGGAATTGTTGTTCTTGCCACCAAGGTTCAAACCCCGTTGGGGTGGTATTGTTGAATGGTTGTATCTGGTTCATAGCTCCGGTCAAAAGTGTTTACCCCTTGAATTAAAAAAAAAGAATCTAGGTGCATAAAGGATAGGAAAAGGTGGTGATAGGGTGGATGATTTATAAGTAGATAAGGATAAACTACATGTCTAATTGGATGAAACATAAATAGAGTGGGAATGGGTTTATTTAGAGAACCACACGTTGAAAAAATAGACATATATGGATAGAAAAATTATGGGGTCAAATATTTTATAAGAGTAATTTCCAAAAGTGTTGAGGGCCATGTGAGAGGTGCAATAGTCTAGGACTGAGGTATAATAATATATATTCTTGTATGGGCACACAATTCTATTAGACTAGAGGGAGTTATTCTTTGTGGAGCATAGTAGCTCATGAGTGACTGAGTTTGTATCATGATCCAACTATGTGGCTATGGGTCTACTTAGGGATATACCTTCACCACCATCAAGATAAAAAAAGGACACTGATAGTCAAAATTGAGATGGTTGAAAATTTGGGCTTAGTGGACTAGATTGATTATTTTTGGATGTATATGATAAACACACTATTTTTATGTCTATATATATGATTTTTTGATGGATATGAAAAGAAACACGTTTGTATACTTGATTTACTATTGTGTATATTTACTATTAGAATTTTATGGATATCATGTATGAGATGGTTTTATGATGACTATATAGATAATTTTATTTTATGTGATGCATTTGAGTGATGTGATAGATTTTATAATCTAATAGATGTTATGTGATGTCCATGATGTTTGTGATTTATGAGAATAGTTATAATATGACTATTATGATGTAATACAATTTTATTATGATAAATTTATGATGAGGATTGACATAGGTGATTGTAGGTACATGTAGGTGAATCATTGAAGAGATTCTAAAGGTGTTGATCAAATATTTTGTTATAGAATAAATAAGATGCACAAGATATAAAAATTAGCTCGATGTGTTCTATGTGTAAGAGGACTAACATACAAATAGACAAAATAAAAATTAAAAAAACCAAAATTCCATAAGATGAAAAATACATAAGAAAATACATGACATGTCCCAATAAACATATGCTTGAGGCACAAAAATATATAATGGACCATGGTAGCCTTCATGGAGTATGTAAGAGGGAGGGTGGATGAAAATGATGAAAGAGGAAGAACAGAGTGGAAATATTATGAACGAGAAGGGATACAAATTTTAGCCCATTGATGACAAAGATGATTAAAAATTATCAACATATGAAAAGGAAAGAGGAAATAGAGATGAGACAAAAGGATCCATCAAACATGAGCAATAGACATGCCAAATTTTCTCTCAAAAATAAAATGATCCAATGGATGAGATTTAATTATGAACTCTTGGAAGCCTAACCATGTTAAAATCTTAGTTTAATTAGAAAATTACAACATAAATGTGGGATAGCCCATGGTTGGGTTATCATGAAAATAAGATTTCTCCAACTCAATTTACAACTTAAAAGAGTTACTATTAAATTAGCATAACAATTTTATTTTCCTTCAAGCTTAAATAATGGGGATTATAACAAATAAGAGTACACTATTCCTTTTACTAATTTAAAAGACTTACTAAAGATATTCTTTACTCTCAACTATAGAGTAACTAGAATTTATTTCCTTTTCTCACAAAATTGTTAATTAAATTTGTTAATATGGACTATGGAAATAACCTAGGGTGGGCTTGTTAATAGGGCTCTCAATGTTAGGATTTGGTGTTGTACACAATTGCATAAAATGCTATATCTAAAGTTGTAATTAAATAATTATTTAGTTGTGGTGCACCTATGAGGTGTGTTTAGCCACACTAGGTAATTATTTGGGGCAACTTGTAAAGTTGTACTGTAACAATAGGTTATTATTTTATGTGTGGGAGACAAGATAAAAAATTACTATTTGGGGAAAGTATTTAATAATGTAAAAAATTAGTACCTAATATTAATTGAGGGATTAATAATTTTGTGTTCACATGGTTTTGTAGCACATGGCTTTATCTTACCACTTGGTTGTATTTGTGTGAACTCGTGTCTATAAAGGCAAACACATGATTAGTGGTTAAGGTTGGTTGGGTGAGTGGGCTATCATTATGAGTATTTTTATGGAGTGCATATGTGAAGCATGCCATGGGATGTGTTGAGTAATTCTTAGAAACATGGGGGATGCATGGGAGAGGCTTGATGTTTCAAAATTATTTATGGTGACTCTGTAAGTGCATGTATTGTTTTATTGCAAAATAATAGATGGAGTATGGATGTTTTTGGATGTTGTGTTTTTCCCTCTTGAGGGTTTTCCTAGGGTACATCTTGTGTTATCTTGTGGATTTTATATTTTGATCTATACACTATGGTTATTCTGTAAGCTTGTATGCATTATTTTCTCTCATGGGGTTATGTAGGAAATGGATTAAATGAATTATGTATTGATACATTATTTCCTAACAAGTAGTATCCAAGATTTCATGGTTATAGGAGGTGTGAGTCCCTAGGTTTTGTTACAAACCTTGTTTGAGTAGATTTGGTGTAAAGTTGAATCCATGGCTATGTAGGAAAGATATGAGGCATTGCAAGATATTGAACACATGTGCAGGTGTTGTTTTGTAGATTTGGCCTTTTTGGGTTTGCATATTTATTGGATTTATTGCAGATTTGGGGTTTGAAGAATTTAGGTCAAAAGGAATTCTTGGATTGTGCTTTCATACGCGTGTTTTGTAGAGAAAATTTCATAGATGACCTCTTGAGAAAAAAAATACCTTACCATTGGATCCAAGATGGTCGAGAAACAAAAATTGATATTAAATTTACCCTATTTTGGCCACTATAAAAAATGCAAAAAAATTCCCCTATCTACCTTAGTCGTACAATTGTAAAGCCGTATTTCCATCTACAAAATAAAAAATAAAAAAATAAAAAATATTATATAGTTAAAACCTATAGAAAAAATATTAATTTTAAAAATCATTTGAAATAATAATAAAATTAATTAGGACTTGTGGGCATCCTAGGACCCCCAAGATCTTGCCAACACAACCATTGATAGGCTAATCAAAATTGTCAACATCGTTGGTCCTATCAATTGTTAGTCAATGGGGGCTCGCCAACAATAGGTTTTCCGGCTAGTGGGGACTAGGCCCCAGTCTTGGGAATCCAGTCCTTTGGGGAACTACCCAACCTAGCCCTATGGGGCATAATGAAATTAAATCACTACCAAATTTTAAATAGATCTAATTAAATTTCAAATTTTCCACCCAACCACCACTAGTGCACTGCTCAGGTGCCACCAATACCACCACCGTTGATGGGGCCACAAACCCACCACCTAAGGGCCATCACAGAGGCACTGCTAAGGTAGATTGGAGGACATTTTTCAAATGGGCATAAATTTCACCCATGCTGTTAGATTTTTAACTCCCAATAGTTGATGAAAATATTTCTCTGAGCAGTACATAGTGGTAAAGGTTTGGTTCCATGTTTTTACTATTTTCATCAATTTGGGGTCCTAGAAGTCATATGTTCTAGATTTCATGGTTTTGGTCATAAATTTTCCATATAGAATCAGATTTTTAATTTAGAATAGGAATTGGAGAGCATGTGCACTATATTGCATAATAGATTAGATAGATTTTCAATTTCTAGTGTAGAGATAAGATTGTACCTATTTGATCACTTGTAGGTTTCTAAGATTTGAGGTGTGATTGTGTGAGTATTCAGATTAGTCAAGAGGTGAAGCCTTAAGGGACTACATGTTTTTATATGATATTTATGATGGTATAGTTTATTGTTAGGCTGATGCTTCTTGGTATAGGTTTACTGATGTTTTTCAGAGTTGGACTTTGATGATGACACATGGGTTGACATGTGTAGATACTTGGAGTCTGGTGTGGGTGATATTTGAGTGAAGGTAAAATATTGGTGATGATTATGGTGTCATGGATATGTAGGTACATTTGAGCATTGGCATGACATGATCATGTATTTGGTTGTTGTTGGTGATATGGTTTGGAGTTAGGAGGTTGTTCTTATCTCCTAAATGCTTGATTGGTTCCTTGAATATGATTACTCATTTATGGACATGTTTGGTGAATCAAATTAGTACCACTGTTTTGGTGTTTGAGTCTTGTTGTCTACATGATTATCTTCTTTAATATCTTAGTTCACATGTTACTAATGTGGCACCCAATGAGTTTGTATGCTTTAGTTTTTGGGATCTACGATTTGTGCAGGTTGTGGGATTACCTACTCATTTTATTTTTAGTGGGATGACTCCGATGTGGACTATCTATATCCATGAGATTAATTAAGTGTTGGTGTAGAATCTTTTATTTGGCCTTGTCTTACTAGGTGGATTATAATCTGCCCACATAAGTAGTGACACAATTATCATTATTTTTATAGCATCTTGACTTTTGCATCAAACATGTACATGCCATTTCATATACTTTTCATGATTATTTCTTTGTTGGTAAAATGAACTTAGAGCTTCTTTGATTTGGTATTAAAATGAGTGTAATGAGTGAGGAAATATTTAATTATGATCTATTTGGAAGATTAGATAGATTAGTTTCCTTAGTCTTGTGTTAACTGTATGTGAACCTACTATGCAATGGTGTTATGTCATCTTGGTTGTCCTGATGGTGTGATATTGAGAAAGTTGTGTTGAGAAAATTCCCCTTCATACCCTATGTCCTTGGACTCATTTTGATGTCCTTTGTAGACGTCCCAATCCTTGGGAAGAGTCTCTTATATTTTCTTGTATTCTAGAGGCCAAGCATGATTGTCCACCTTGATCTCCCAATTGTTTGTAGTATTTTGGTGTATGTTTTGAGTTAAATCTTTTTTTTTTGAGTTTGGGGCATTGTCCCCGAGTACAAGACCAAGAAATGGCCATTTTTTAGTCTATGGTTAGGACTACAATGCAAGAAAAGGAATTTAACAAAAAATTAGGACTTTAGTGCTAAGTGGAGACTTTAATGCTAAAAAATGAAACTTAATAATGGTATTCTAGTGTCCTTCATGGAAATAGTGTCTTATCTAAGTGATAGTGTCCTTTATAGGTGATGGAATCCTTTGGTACATTATAGTCCTTCATTTAGTTAGATAGGAGACATTTCTAGTCATTTTGTAAGGAAAATTTATATGAAAAAGTTGTTATCCTTGGTCTTGTTAGTCTTCTAATGTCATCACCTTGTTGAAAAGTTTCATAATTATAAAATTATTCTATCTTTAGCATTAGTAATAATTCCTTGCACAAAAATGACTAGTTGTCATTCTTGTTGGATGAGGGATTGTACCTCCTTGTAGAGTAGCCTCCTATGAGGTTTTCCTCATTTGTTTGGATGTAGTTCATCTCATTGTTGAGTGGATTGGAGGTAGTTGTCTCCCTCATATTACTCCATGTGTAGGAAGCTAGTGGTCATTTCAAATAGTTGAGGTATGGTGTCTTATAGTTGTCCCACCTCTTGTGTAGGTTCCCTTTGGTGTTATGAAAGACATTGAAATGTTTAGGGAGTGGATTTGAAGTAGATGATTCCCTCAATCTACCTTGTGTGGTGTAGTTTACCTCTCTCAAAGGTAATCATGGTGACTTAGTCACATGATTTATGAGTATTCCACTTCTAACACCTTGCTTGGAGCAATGGTGATGTTGTCTTTAATGTGTGTCTTTATGCTTCACACAACACTTTGTATGCATGTTAGCGTGTAGTGCAACATGTCATTATTGTATCTTAATTGTTGGTGTCATTTTATGTTATTTTAGAAAATTGTTTTCTTGTCTTATGTCTTGGGTGTGTCACTTGATGAATGGGAAAATGGATACCTTTTTGGGATATCACACTTTTCTCATTCAACCATTCACTAATGTCCTAAGATTCCTAATTGGATTGACTAACAACCTCACAAGGTGAGCCAATTATCAATTAGGAGGGTCCTAGGAGGGGGTTCTTTGAGTTCTAAGGGGTTCACCACCAGGAAAATGCTTGGAAAAGAAAATGTTTGAAAAAACGTTGTGATATACAAAATGACCTAAAACTAGCAATGCAAGCTAAACGAAAGATGAAAATGATGAAATTATGCAACATGGGGATGGTATGTGTGCACTTGGGAAATATGAAGATTCTGTGAGGATTCTAGAAATGCAAAGAGGCTTCCAAAATATGTTGTGGAGGACTAAGATGCCCAAGATGGCGTATTAGTCATGTTGCTATTTTTTAGGGAAAATGTCGTGTCTTCGGATCTCAAAAATAGATCTCTGAAAAATATTTAAAAATTTAGCCTAGGAGGACTAAGACGCCCAAGATGGTGTATTAGTCCCATTTTGAATTTATGAAAACTTTGAACAAGATCCTAAGCTCCAAGGTCTGCACTAGCTTCCCTTCTGATCTCAGGTTTTGAAAAATCTGAATATGGCATGTAGGTGAGTTTCCATGAAGATGACAACTTTGTAATGCAACTTTGCAACTTTTGCAACTTTGCACTCCAAGTGATCTTCAAGTCTTCAACCTAGATCTACAATCACAAATGTGCAAAAGGGAAAAAAAATGGATTTTGTTAGTGAATGGGGGTTTTCCTTGGTCAAACCCTTTGCTGGTAATTAAACCTTGAAATAAAATGAAATGAAATGGAGGAATGATGAATGAACAACATGCAATGCTACAAAGTCTCACCAAACCCTTGTAAAGTCTACAAACTTGTGTGTAATGGATACAATGGATATGGATCTTGAATGCTTGAAAGATAGTACTTGAATCACTTGCTTGAATTAAAACCCTACATCACAAATGTTAGCACAACACACATGATGCAAGAAAACTCTTTGATATGATGCTTGAATCTAAAAATGGCTTCAAAAGCTTGGTGAATTTTCTCTTGAATGCTCTTGTGAACTCAATTATGTTATGATAAAATATCTCAAAGAAGACTTGGGTTGAAATGAATCAAAGAACCTTGTATTTATACTTATCTATGCTTAATATCCTAAAATTATATCACACAAAGTTGACATATGAATTCATTACTTAAAGGAGGCTAAATCTTGCCAGAATTTGAAATTAAATCTCAAAAAATGATTCAAGGAGGACTAAGATTCCCTAGGTGGTGTCTTAGTCCCAAGTCCTAAAAACTTGGGGCATAGAAACCAAAAAATGGGCCCAATCCAAAGATGCCAAAATCATGGTCTTGAGAGCCTTGGGGGACTAAGACGCCCTAGATGGCATTTTAGTCCTGACCCAAAAATTAGGGACACATTGATGGAGTCATTAAATTAACATTTATGCATTGGAAAATGTTGGGATTAACTAGAAAAATATGTCATTCATAGGGCTTGTGGACATTTGGACCAATTAAACCATAAAGAAGCATAAATAAAGCAAGGTGGGTCCAAACAAGTGTGAAAATGCAAGGGTGTGTATTTTACTACACTACATTTAGCTCCCACTACAATGAGAGGATGAACTTGATTCAAACTCACACTAAAGTAGCCAACCACACAATCAATAGGGGTTCAAATGTACACATGTTAGTAAGATAGGATGAAAATAATCAAGAGGGTGTCCAAGTCCCTAGGATCTAGATCCTATGATAAAACCAACATAAGCACAAGGAACACACTTGCAGATGATAATGAAGCCATAACCAAATCACAAACATACACCATCAAATACAAGAAAAAGGAAAACAAAAAAGGAAAAGGGAAAACTACAGTGGATCAAGCTTTGACTAGTCATCTAATGTGGTGGATTGGGTCTAGGCTATTTTTCCAAAAAGAAGGCTTACAAGTGAAACACGTTGTCCACTATGTAAGCAAAACACACACTCACAAGGGCTAGTGAGAGCTAGATGTCCACTAGGTGAGCCCCAAGGGACCATATTAAATTCATACCTTCATGAATTTAATAAGGCACAAAAATGCATGCTCACAAGGGCTAGTGAAGCTAGGTGTTCAATGGGTGAGCCCCAAGGGACCATATTAAAGCCATACCTCCATGACTTTAATAAGGGACAAAAATTCATGCTCACATGAGCTAGTAAATCTAGGTGTTCACTAGGTGAGCCCCAGGTGACCATATTAAATCCATACCTCCACAAATTTAATAAGGCACAACAATGCATGCTCACATGAACTAGTGAAGCTAGGTGTTCACCAGGTGAGCCCCAAGGTGGTTCGTATCAAAGCCATACCTCCATGACTTTAATAAGGACAAAAAGGAAAAGATGAAACAAGAAAGAGGGATGTTCAAAGGGACTTTTCTTAGTTCATGATAGGTCTTAATTTTAGGGGACATTGTGCTTAACATCTCTAAGAGAGGATAAATACAAGGTCTCATCCTAGGGAACATCATACCCAATGCTTCCAAGAGAGGACAAGTGCAAAAGGGTCTCATCTTGTTTCCAAGAGAGGACAAGTGCTAAGTCTCATTCTGGGGAACATTGTATCTAATGTTTCCAAGAGAGGACAAGGAAATATTATGCTCTTGGAGGAAGTCAAACCCAAAGACACCACCAAGAGGGAAAACACATCGCGTAAAGAAAGAAAATCATATCAAGGAACATGAAAAGGAAAAGAAAAAAATTCAAATGAAATTGGTCAAAAATAATGCCAATGTATGCCCCCACTTTAAACAAATTGCTAACACCATGTTGTGAGAAATTACTTTAAAGTAGAAAAAAGAAAATTCAAACAAGAAGGAAGACATGGGAGCCAACTTGGAAAGCCCTATGCCAATTCATATGTTTCCAAGTGAAGCTACATCATGCAAAAGAAAAGGAAAAGAAAGGGGTTGCCCCCAAAATGAAAACACCAAACACATAAGAGATCTATGGATTTGGGGTTAGTATGTTCTTTGTTGCAATGATATTAGAGAGCTTGGAATTGTCATCATTCCCCAAATACACAGAACTAGAAGAATAACACAAAGAGAGTGAAAACAAAGAAAAGAAAGAGCCTTTTGGGACAACATGGAAGATACATAGGGTGTCTCGACGCCTTGCATCATCCCAAAAAGGAAAACAAAAGACAAATGGATTTATGAAAATGAAAGGAAAAGAAAAGATAATGAAAAGGATTTTGGTCAACATGAAGGAGACATGAATGTCTCAATGCCTTGCATCATCCCCAAAAGGAAAATACAAGAAACGAAAAATGAAAGGAAAAGATAAAAGATTAATCAAAAGGAAAAAGTATATGACATATAGAAGAATGAAGATATAAATAGAGGAATGCACATAGAGAGAGAAAAATAAAACAAAAAATCATGGGGGGTCATGATACAAAAATGAAAGCAAACAAAAAGAGAATGAAAATGAAAGAAAAATAAAAAAAAAGATATCAGGCTAGTAAGGCACATGCGATTCAACCAACTAGCAGGTCATTCACATCCCAGTCTTGTCTAGTATATGTAGAATGTAGATCACTGGAAAGAGGGAAAACATCAAGTGCTGTATTAGGAGAATCACTAGGTTCAACACATGGTGAATCACTCAATTTAGAAGGGTCACCATGGTTGTTGTTGTTTAAGATCATAGAAGAGGAAAATAACAAATTTAACTCATTATGCACTTCCTCATCAATTTTAGTTGTTTCCTCATCATCATCGAAGTTAACCACAATAGGAGGATGAATGATAATATCCATAGAAGTTGTTGTTCCTTGTTGTGGTGAAGATATAGCTTATGTTTGTTCTGGTAAGAGAGGAGGGTCATCCTTTATTGCTTCTATAAAGTTTGGATTGACTAGCCACTCCTATCATTGTATCAATAGGACTTTGTTCATTAGTATCCATAGGACTCTGTTCATCACCATCCATAGGACTTTGTTCATGATTGCTCAAATTCTCATCATCCGTGTCAACATTCATCACATTAGGCTTAGTTACACTAGCCTTAACAAATGAAATATTATGGTTGGGCATGGGATTGGTAAATATTTGAAAATTTTGGTTGGGAGGGGCCATAGAATTATTACCTTTATCATTTACACCTCTAATTTGGATATGATTAGAATCAATGAGGTCTTGCACAAGATGTTTAAGTTGCTTGCAATGTTCTGTATCATGTCCTTTTTGTTGGTGATAAGCACAATATGCATTGTGTCTAAAGTTCAAAGGTAATGGCTTGCTAGGGTCAAGGGGTCAAACAGGAGGTAAGGTAAGCATGTTTTTATAATGTTGTGAAGTGTGTCAAGTAAGGGAGAAAACTATCTTTGTGAATCTGAAAACATATAAGGATTACTCTTCTTTATAGCAGCTACATGGGTATCAACTAGTTGGGTAGGTTGGGAGGTAGAATTTAGTTGAAAGAAACTTTTATTTAAATGTATTTAGAAAGGTTGGTAAGTGTTTTGGTTTGAGGCTTCAGTCTTTTTGGGATGGGTAAGGGTGGTTTTTGGTTCACTATTGGTTAGGGAATATTGATAGTCTTAAAAGGTAGTGCATACATGCATGAAGGAAGGAAATTTCATCATGGTAAGCTTATCACTTATCTTGCTTTTTAATCTTTCTACGAACATCTTTTGAAGGTGGGAATCAAGAATTTTCACATTGATTTGGGAATAAAGCAATTGGTAGCATGAAATAAAGTCAGTGACTTTTTCACCCTCATTTTGTTGGCATCTCATCAAATCAACCAATGTCATTTCAGGTACCATGTGCACTTGGAAATGGTTAATAAAGGCCTCAACAAGTTCATTGAATGAACAAATTGAGTTATTTGGTAATGCAAAAAACCAATCCAAAGTAATGTCTTTCAAGGATTAGGGAAAAATTTTAGCCAAAATTTTTTCTTCAAGGTTAAATGCACTACACAAAGTAGTAAATGCATTAACATGATTAATAGGATCTCCCTTTCCTCCATATTTCTCAAATCTAGGGATCTCTATACCTTGTGGCACTAGAGTTCTCAATATCTCCAAGGACAATGGATTTCTCTTGACATAGTATGAGGGTGGACCATTTTGATTTTTATTTATGGTGGAAACTTGACGTTGGATGGATGAAAGGCTTTGTAGGAGGTGGTTAATGATAGGGTCATTGCTTGTAGTATGGGATGGAGATGAATAGGGTGGTGGTATGTATGTACTGGAAGGACTAATGAATGAGTTGCTTATGAGAGGAGATATAAGATTAGGTGCCACATATGTATAAGGAATGTACTAGTGGAAATGTTCAAGGTAGGAAGGATGCTACTAGTTGGTTGTATTGTTGTGGTAACTTGAGGAATGGTATAGTTGGGAATTGAGGTTATGGTTGAAGAGGAAGGAGTTTGATTTCCTCCTTGGATTTGCATATTTTTTGAGGCTTGAGCACCATTAGTGGTGGGAGGAAGATTTTTTCCAAATATTTGAGCTATGTTACGCACAACTTCTAATCCCTCATCACTTTCCATCATGCAGTGAAGGTTCTCTATGGCAGGTATAACAGTGTTTGAAATGTTTTCAATACTTACACTATCTTGTAAATGAGCTAAGTCTTCATGCATTTTCATTATGTTTTCTTGAGGAATATCATAATCATTGTTTAGACACTCAACACAACACTTGTAGGTAAGGTAGGTATAACAAAAGAGGTATCAAAGGTATGGTCCATACTTAGTGAACTAGTGCCAATACCAGAAGTAAGAGATCTTGATAACCCAAGATCCACAATGAGTGTCTTATTGTGAGATGCCATGAGTCTCACACTTCATCTAACCATAGTATTAGCAATAGGACACCAAGTACTATAGCTCATACAAGGGATAAACCACAAAAAATGCAATGAACACAATATCCTATGCTTGCAATTACACTTGAAATGAAAGAAATTGGAGTAACAACAAAATTGGAAATTGAAACAAAAAATAGAAAAAAACCTATAGAAACACAAAAAAGTAATTTTAGATCTCAAAAACCTAAGAATCAAATTCAATAGGGACTGAGATTCCAGGAAGGGTGTCTTGGTCCTCCTAATGAGATTATGAAGTTCTAGCGGCTGAAACAGAAAACAAATAGGAGATAAATTTTTGAAGCAAAAATATTGAGAGTGACTAAGATGCCAAGAAGAGCGTTTTAGTCCTAGTAGAAGTTTTCTATAGAAAAATAGGGAATTATGGAATGTCAACAGTGTTTACAGATTTCCTATGCAGTATACTAATGCTCAAAAATTGAGATGTGTGCAAAGAAGTGAAAGAAAAAGTAGCTAGAAACAAGCAATTGAATGATTTTTTTTTCAATTTTGAATGCAATTAAGATGATGAACAATGCACTTTTCAATTTTTCAATGAAATGAAATGATGCAATAAAGTAAATATGCAACCTATATGCACTTTCACTAATGCAAATATAGGAAACCATAAATGTGATTTCACTAATGCAAGATGCAATCTATACCTTAGATGCACTTTCACTAATGTAAGATGCAACATTTGCAAGAATGAATGCTATCTAGATCTAAGGACTTAATAGACTCTAATTCAAAAAAGAAAAAGTGCCAGGTATGGTGATGAAGGGGCTTACCACCAATCAAATGCTTGAACAAGAAAATGTTTGAAAACATGCTATGATATGCAAAATGACCTAAAACTAACAATGCAAGCTAAATGAAAAATGCAAATGATGAAATTATGCAATAGGGAGATGGTATGTGTGCACCTGGGAAATATGAAGATTACTTGAGGATTCTGGAAATGCAAAGAGGCTACCAAAATATGTGTGGAGGACTAAGACACCCAAGATGGCATATTAGTCTCGCTACTATTTTTCGGGCTGAATGCAGAGTCTTCGGATCTCAGAACCGGATCTCTAAAAATATTTGAAAATTGAGCCTAGGAGGACAAAGATGCCCAAGATGGCGTATTAGTCCCATTTTGAATTTCTAAAAACTCTGAACAAGATCCTAAGCTCCAAGGTCTGTACTGGCTTCCCTTTTGATATTAGGTTTTGAAACTTCCGAATATGACATGTAGGCGAGTTTCCATGAAGATGACAACTTTGTAATGCAACTTTGCACTCCAAGTGATCTTCAAGTCTTCAACCTAGATCTACAATCACAGATGTGCAAAAGGGGAAAACCTTGTTGTTTTTGGGTTTGTGCAAGATCACGGGGGTCGAAAAAGTGGCGATGTGAAAAAAAGGTGTTTTTAACATGTCCAAAAATGCGAAATTCACACCTTTGACTTTTTGTAGGCCCAAGTACAATATCTATTAGGAACAAATATCCGTTATGAAACAAATCCATTTTAAAATGGATATCTAATATGAAATGGATATCTGTTTTAAAATGGATATTCGATACAAAATGGATATTCATTTTGTTTAAGCCAGTCTTTATAATTGCGTTGGGTTCGACTTGACCAATTATTTTATTTTATATATTATAATTTTTTTTAATATATTTATCATATACACAGTAAATTAAAAAATATTATACTAATGTTTATTAATTTAATATTATATCATAATATATTTGATATATTATAATATTATATTTAATTATAATATTAAATATATTAAATATATTAAATATATTATATAATATTATTATAAATTATTATATTATATTATAATATAATATAAATATATTATAAATAATATAAATATATTATAAATAATATAAATATATTATAATATAATATATAATATATATTATATTAAATATAATATAATATATAATATATATTATATTAAATATAATATAATACATATAATATAATATATATTATATATTATATTAAATATTTCAAAAAACCACCCACAATTAAATATGGTTGGGTCCCGAACCCAACCATTTTAGTAAAAAGTCTGTAAATCAGGAAACAAATATTTGTTATAAATGGATATCCATTTCTTGCACTATAAACAAAATTCCAAAAAACTCGAGAACTATTTTTGATGTGTTTGTGCACTGGGTTTCAACATTGCAACTCTGATATCCGTTTAGGAGAGGTGAAATTGCCAAAGAATCTATCAAATTTCTAAGGTATGTTTGGTTTTTTCAATTTATATTCATTTTTCATTTTTTTTTGAATTTTAGTAAAAAATAGGGCATATTTGATAGATTTTTTATTACATTAAAACCATTATTAATTTTTTTTTTTTATCAATTAGCAAGTTTAAAATGGATCAAAATGAAAATCCTAACCCCACACAAAATGAAAACCCTAATCCTGCAGAAAATGAATACCCTCCAAATCCTCCACCACAACCATTGTTTGAAAAGGAAAATGTGCCAACAATACACGAGTCTAATCATATAAATTTAGATCAATTAAGAAAAGTATGTCAAATCTATGAGACACTCAATGAACTATTAGACATGAAAAACACTTTGGAAATAATCATTTTAAATGTTCAAACTTTGGCAACTCAACATAATAGATTTGTACAGTGGTGAGAGGAACAAAGACAATTTTATGATGATGGGTTATCATATCATGAGGTGAAGGCTCTTGGTATTGAGAAATCCCAATTAGCCTAGTTATTCATTGACCAGAGAACTGGACAGCCTGTTAATGTGCAGAAACCAAAATTTTCAATTAAATGGTGTACCCATAGAGGCATATTAGATAATTTTTGGAGATGTTGGTGGATGGTTTTTGATAAACCACCCAACAAAAATCTTGATGTCCCTCAGTATTTTCTCTAAAAAATATATGTTGAGTTTGTGCTAGGGAAACGTGTCAATTAATTTGACATGCGAGATTTCCAAGGTGTTGGTAGAGGGATGCCATAGGATAGACCTAGGGCATGTTGAGTCACCCCAGTTCGTCCTCCTCCACCTATTTTTGCTTTGACTCAACTACCTTACCTTGAGATTGTTGTAGATGTAGGGACTTTGACCATTTATGCATTACATTCATTGAGTGATCATTTGGTCACTCAAAGCCATCATGTTGTGCAACCATTTGACGGTGCATCCCATCACAATGGTGCTGCACCTAATACATCCCAACATGATGGTGGTGCACCTACTATAGTAACTCCCATTGGTACACAACCATTAGCTCCCACTAGTACACTGTCCTCTTTAGGACATATTTGTATGCCTCATCGTTGCATGACATGCAACAATTTATGTTTCGGTCCTCTCTGATGGTCCACTGAGGCTCACATAGACACATCCGACTTTGAGGTTCATGATATGCCAGATGTAGGAGTTGATAGAGCATGGAGTGGAGCATTTGCAAGAGAGACATCGACTGCCGGGGATGATATGGGAGGAACGATAAGTCTTAAAGCAATTTCATAGTGTGTTTTATGTAAATTCTTTCATATTTTATGAAAGATATTTGTACTAGTTAATATATGTTTATGTGTTGGAATCTTTAACAATTGTTGATAGAGGAGCAGATGTCGAAAGTGCAGTAGGCTACGCATACTCCCATTTCATTTTCCTTAGACAATTAGTACATGATAAATTATTTAAATTGTTATTTTAGATGTTAATCTTTGAAATCTATCATGTTTAAATACATGTACTACATATATTGATAGTCTAATGTAATCTTGTATTTTTATGCGACAACCTGGTCTTTATACAGCCTTGTTAACTAGGTCTGACCCATTGGATGAAGTTGTACAACAAGTATATATATTTTTTATTCTCAAAATTATAATTATATGCGCATGTGAATTTACGTTCTTGTCATTTTTTATATAGGAAACCATCTTAGCTAATCCATCCACTATGAGCCCATCTAGTGTCATAGCATCGCATTAGGTATGTGTTTATTTTATATTGCAAATCATTTACATTTAGATAGAACTAGATATGTGATTAGTAGATATGATTGTTTGTCAATAATTATATGTTAATTTGTATCATTTTTTATTTTATCTACTATAGTCCTCTATTCGACTCAACATTGTGATGAGTGAGAGACCATTACTTTATATGAGGACTCGTTATCATCCTAAGGGACAATCATATATGAAAAATGTCTTGTAGAAAAGAGAGCAAGATTTGAGGTAAATAGGCATTGCATTATTGATATAATATAGTACATGTATACTGATTTTGATGTTAAATTTGTAATTTATAAATGATGGTATATAAGTTTCTATTTACTTGTCTATCTTGTTAACCATTCACATAATCTAATTTGTGGTTTGAAATGTTATTGTGTAGGAAACTTTAGAGAATCTAACTTCTTTGAAGAGACTCAATTTTGATGGTCCAACGCAGGATTAGGATATGCTATATATTGACATGTACTTAGGGTTTGATAGATCTTGAGATGACATATATACCACAATTTGTAAAACTTGTTCTGAGTAGGCATATGCCAAATTTGTATATGCACAAACACAATTATTCTACAGTTTGATATATAAGAATTGATATTTGATCTAATTTGTTCCTCGAGTGCATGTCTTTCTACTTTTAATTTTCAAAATGGAATGTATAATTATCTTAGAATGGTTTAATGTTATGATTGATAATGCATGTTATAGATTAACAAAATAATATTTAATGGAACTTATGAATTACAATTGGTAATCCATCTATTTCTTTTAGGAGTTATTTCAAAAAATGAATTTCCTTTTATATTGTACCACATTTTTCATACATGTCTACCAATACATTTTTATCAAACACTCATTTTGAGAATACCCATGATTTCAAGCTCTGTTGAATGAATTTACATTTAACATTATTTTGTCTTTTAAACTTGTGTAATGAAGTGTACAACTGATTTTTATTTCAAAAGAAGTTAAAGTTAATGAAAAGTGGATACAACTTAATGAAATGAATTTCATGTTATAGTGTTCATTCGAAAGTAATATAATCATCTTGATAAAAATCAATGTCACTTAATAAGTTCATTGAAGCATAATAACATGTAAAAGGTATAAAATCATCTTGAGTAAGAATCAATATCTTCACAAAATCAACTCAAACCCACAAAAAAAAAGGTTGTGAGAGACACCCATTACCCTTCACTTTAACATATCTAAAAAGCTAATGTGCTTGTTTTGGAACAACCCCACTGAAATTGAACTATTACATTGAACAAGGCTCCAATTAGCCCAAATTTGCAAAACAACTCCTCTTTAAAACTATTTCCCCTCCAAGATTCCTTTGGAAAGTATCTCACCAGGCTATAAACATCCAAATTCCACAACTATCATCCTTGTAAATGCCATCTAAGTCACTCAATCATGAAACCATCATTCTGCCTAGATTATAAGGGGGTTTATTGAAAGTATGCATTTCCACACTTATCTCACTCAAACAACACCTCAAACACGTTTATAGAAATCTAAATATGCTTAATACACCTTTATAAATTTCTTCCCCAACATATTTCAATCACTAATATCCTTAAACCTCCCAATTTCACTGAAAAACCACACTTTTCACATCTAGGGCATCATGCCCAAACCTCAATTGACCTCCCCTGATCTCCCAAAACCTTATAACATATAAATCCTACCTAATTGGGCCATTCCAATGAGCCAAAATAGATACAATAGATGGAATGGACAATTATTTCATTTTCAAGTCTTCAAAACCCTTAAATTGGTCACACAGACCCGTTAACAGTAATTTTCCTCCAAGATGCTTTAAACTCAATGAAAATATAAAAGATTGGATGAAAATTGAAGTTACAACAATCCTCCACTAAATCCAACCAATTTTAGAGCAATAAATTCATGTATGGGAAAGTACAGTGCCTTGAATTTGTAGATTATAATGCAAAACACAATTTTTTTTGAGAAAACAGTGATTTTAGTATTCAAAATTCAAATTCTCAATGGCTAATTCCTCTTCAAAAATTCAAAAGGCCTTTTAAATGCATTAAAAACATTACCAAACAACTTCCAACTATTTCCCAATGAACTACAACAAGATGACTCTTGAACTTCCATCATTTGACAATAAGTTGCAATTTTGACAAGCAGTGTAAAGTTGCAAAGTGGTGCAAATTTTGTTCTGCAACTCGTACGACCAAAAAAAATATTCCAACACATACGGATGGGTATGTTTATGCTAGGGATGGTTGTATTTTTCACCCAAATATGCCGAATCACTCCAAGCTACATTGGATCGACAATTTCCCTTAAGAGTTTAAAGTGCTAAAAGGAAACAATTTTTGAAGGGCTATTTTTTAGAAACTAGGATGCCTACAGACTCTCCATCTAAGGCTATGGGATTGTGTTGGGACCCTATACAATAACCTCTCTCATTTTTTGCTATCTCGAAGGAGTTTTCCTGCGGTGATGAGTTTTCAGTTCAGAAAAAAGTTGTCAGATGCAAGCAATGTAAAGTTGCAAAGTGGTACAACTTTCGTTCTGCAACTCATACGCCCAAAATGACTATTCCAACATGTATGGATGGGTACGTTTATGCTATGGATGGTCCTCTTTTTCACCCAAATGCACTGAATCACTCCAAGCTACATTAGACTGGAGATTTCCCTTAAGAGTCCAAAGTGCTAAAAGGAAACAATATTTTAAGGGCTATTTCTCATAAACTATGATGCCTATAGACTCTCCGTCTGAGGCTATGGGATCATGTTGGGACCCTATACAATAGCATCTCTCAATTTTTGTTATCTTGGAGGCATTTTCCTGTGGTGACAAGTTTTCAGTTGAGGAAAAAGTTGTCAAATGCAAGCAGTGTAAAGTTGCAAAGTAGTGTAACTTTCATTCTGCAACTTGTAGGAAAAAATAGACTATTCCAACACGTCTGGATGGGTACGTTTACGCTAGGTATGGTCCTATTTTTCACCCAAATATGTTGAATCACTCCAAGCTACATTGGACCGACTATTTCCCTTGAGTCCAAAGTGCTAAAAGGCAGCAATCTTTGAAGGGCTATTTCTCAGAAACCTTGATGCCTACAGATTCTTCATTTGAGGCTATGGGATCATGTTGGGACCCTATACAATAACCTCTCCTATCTTTTGCTATCTCGGAGGTGTTTTCCTGCAGTGACGAGTTTTAAATTAAGGAAAAAGTTGTCAGATGCAAGCAATGTAAAGTTACAAAGTGGTGTAACTTTCGTTTTGCAACTCGTACGACCAAAAAAAATTTTCCAACATGTCTGGATGGGTATGTTTATGCTAGGGATGGTCCTCTTTTGCACCCAAATATGCCGAATCACTCTAAGCTACATTGGCCCGACAATTTCCCTTAAGATTACAAAGTGCTAAAAGACAACAATCCTTGAAGGGCTATTTCTCAAAAACCATGATGCTTATAAACTCTTCATTTGAGGCCATGTGATCGTGTTGGGACCCTCTACAATAACCTCTTTCAATTTTTTTCTATCTCGGAGGCATTTTCTTGTGGTGTTGAGTTTTCAGTTGAGTGAAAAAGGGTCAGATGGATGTGATGTAAATGTGCAAAAGGGTTTAGGGTTCATTTTGTTCCTTGTGAGTAAGTGAAAAAGTGATTCATTTACTCAAATACACTTAATTCATGAATTGCACACATGAATACGGAGTATACACATTAAAACACGTAGGTCATAAAGTACACATTACAATACTCAAATACACTTAAGTCATGAACTACACACATGAATACAAAGTATACGCATTAAAACATCTAGGTCATAAAATATACATTGCAATACTCATAAGTGAAAAAGTATACACACAAGTTGTAAAGTATGCACTTGAATACACGTAAAGTGTACACAATATGCATGATATAATCATTCAATAATTGCTATCAATTATAGGATTTACAAAATTCCACGTAGGAATACAACAAACGTCCCTAATACATAGTCATTTCCTAGTAGGGGAAGGAAATATAGCATGCATTTCCTTCACAGTTGGCACAGTCTTCCACAAGAGTAGCATGCTGACGTTCTAGAGTGACAACCACCTATACAAACCATTAAGGTAGCAGTCAAACTACATACAATAGAAAAGATGCTTAGAATAGAAAATCTATATTATTCTAAATGACCTAATTGATGATGAAATGGTAATGAAAACTATAAAATATTCTTAGAATAACCAATCTATAATATTCTAATCTGTCACATACCTCCCCCAAAGGATCAAAGCTGGCTATTGTTGCAGCAGGTGCATGATCTATCATGCGAGGAACATCACAATATACTTCAAATGAGAAGTCTACATTGTCACAATAGAAAAGATGCTTAGAGTAATAAATCTATATTATTCTTAACAACCTGGATGGTGATGAATTGGTAATGAAAAATATAAAAGATGCCTAGAAGAACCAATCTATATTATTCTAATATGTTGCATACCTCTCCCAAAGGATCAGAGCTGGCTATTGTTGCAACAGGTCCATGATCTATCATGCTAAGAACATCGCAATACACTTGAAATGAGAAATCTATATTGTCACAATAGAAAAGATGCTTAGAATAACAAATCTATATTATTCTAAACAACCTAAATGATGATGAATTAGTAATGAAAACTATAAAAGATGCTTAGAATAACCAATCTATATTATTCTAAACAACCTAAATAATGAACCTTAGTAGATAAACAATATCAAAATGTGATGAATAATATCATACCTGTCCCATACAAAAAATGATCTGCTACTCAAGTGCCCTTGCAGGGTCATCTCTTACCTCCATAGTTTCCAATAATGCTTCATGATCAACACTACTAATTGTCCATAGTTTTTTGGTTTTTGGTCTAGCATGATGTCTCAATAACTTAACATTTGTTGCTATAACAAGGTGTGAATACATCAGAATGGTTTTTTTGTTTCTCATAGTCTTCAAATGTAGGTACACCATTCTTTCTAATCATATATATTCATAACCAAGTTCCGAAAACAACAATTGAACCTGTGTGATCATAATTTTTTTATCAACATCTATTTATATACTTAGAATAACAAATCTATATCATTGTAAGTAGCCTAAACGATGATGAAATGGTATTGCAACCAAGTTCAAGAAATAAAAACTGAACCTGTAGGATACATGAAGCCATCATCATTTGTCATTGGTTGTGTTATCTTTTTCTTTCCTTGTACACATCATGCCGACCAATAGTCTAATCCCTCTTCATTCCCTTGTGGTGCTACAACTGCATAGACATGTCTTGGATGTACAAATCTAAAAGATGGTTGTAGTCAAGTGAACTTTCCATTATATCTTGTAATGAGGATTGTGCTATAGATAAATGGAATCCATGTATCTACCCATTCACTTGACTCACACTGATCCCAATCACACTGAATATAATTTTGAAAAAAATAAGCCATCTCTCGTGTCCATATTGTCCATGCACTCACATCTGAGCTTCGAACTGAATGCATCTTTGAAGAATGTCTAATTGTTTGACATTCCATTCTATCTCCTACTATGCCCTCCTCAACCAACCAAAAGAACCTACACACTTGTAAATCAAGTGTCCCTCCTTGTGATAGTGCATAAGTACACCAATCCACAATAGAACATGCATCATAGAATGTTGCACCACCTATGATCATAATTTGTTCCTTAACCAAATCTCTCTTAACACATGCACCTGAACCATCATGCTTGCCTTTTCCATGCCCAACTTTGGAAAAAATCCAACTGTGTGGTACACCCCTCTCTATAGGCATCCTGCTCAACCAATAAAACATGAGAGCATTCTAGAATTTCCCTATGTAGTTATCTAACCAAATCAAATGTTGACCCATTGCAATTCCTTTTTCTTGCAAGAACTCAATTTTTTTTTCAAAACAATGTTGTTCAAACTCGGATGAATGAGATCTATCATCACTCATGTAAAAATGGTACTCCCTGATTATCTTCTTGTCCTCTTCTATACTATCAGGGGCACACCTATATGTTATGTGGACAAAAATAACAATTTGAATAGAATTATAATATTGCGAGTGAACTTCATTTTGTGGTTGCAATGTGTAATTTTCAGCAAAATAACTATAGATAGAATAGTTCCAATGGGGAAAGAGTCCTTACACATCCTGAATTGCCGATCCAACCACTGCAACCTATGGCTATGCCTTTCATACTTACAGAAAAGATTTTTCTTAAAATCTGAAATAAAATCAGCAATACTTACCTCTCTTGCAACCAACTCGCATCTAGAACCCTCACCTCCACTCTTCAATGTGTATTTCACTGTCTCATACTTTTTTCTCTCAATAATTTTGTTACCAAAATCATGATCACTGCCCTCATGAAATCATGTTACAAACTTCGATAAACCACCACATTGCAAACACATTTCATTTAAACAATCATTTCTATAAAATAAGAAAACATCACCTCTAATGCATAAAAATGAATCTAACAACTCCCTGGATGACTTGGGAAGTTGCACTACATGACACTCCTACAACATTTTGTTAGTATGCATAGTAGAATGAATATGGCATAACAATTCATGATACATTGAAAACTAAACATGGTATTTACAACAACATGTATTACGAACCTTAATAGGAACACAATAAAATGGCTTGCAAGACTCAAAATCCCTTTGAAATATTTGCAAATGTGGATGTTCTTGAAAAAATTGTTTGTACAAAATTATTTGGCTACATTCCAAAGAATGTTTACGATGCGGTGTATGATCTCGATTACCAATTCGTAACTTTAAAACATCCTTTACATTCGGTGATACTCTAGAGTGAGAATTCCAATATTGTTCAATTTGCATCTTTACATTATTAGTTGGATTTTTATCAACACATGGAAGCCTCCCACTAAAATCCCACGTATCATTTTGAAGAGCACTATCGAGTCTTCCTCTTCTTGACAATGCTCTATTCAATGTTTTACGATTTAAGTTAAAATCAATACAAGTTTGTCTCATTAAACGAGCATTTTTTAAATGATGGCTTACTAGTGAGGTTGTGATCACTCTTTGAGCAACTCTTTAATCTTTTTCCTTACTAGTCTTTCCAATAGAGGTTAGAGCATTAAAAATATTTTTTACAATAAGACTATTTTTTTTTTTTTTGTGAGACGAATCTTCATTTTTTTTAATAATGGTCTCATTTTGTAAATCTTAAGTAATTGCGCAAAAAATTGGCATTGTTCGGTTAATTTCTTATTTGAAAACAATTCATTGAACAATTTCGTAGCCCACAAATGAACCATTCGTTGTGACCTTTTTCCCTGAAGATTATCAATTATGTTCTCATCTATTTCAACCAGCCATTTAGGGGTTATTTTGTAATTAGGTGTTGCATAAGGTTCATTTTCAACATTTTCATTGTCAAAACCAATTTCATTTTGAACATTTTCATTTTCAAAAAAATTTCATTTTCAATCACATATTCATTTTCAACATTTCAATAACATTTTCAACAACATTTTCATTCTCAATGTTGTTCACATTTTCATTTTCAATTTCCACATTTTCAATTTGAATATGATCAATATTTTCAATTCCTATTTCATCTTCACTTGAATTAGCATTCAATGGTTTAGAAGAAGCTTCAATTTGAATATTTTGCATACCTTGTTTGCTTTTCCTATGACTTTCTCTATCTTTTGCTCTATATGATTCAATTTGATCTGCTGTAAGTTTCCTTTTACCTTTTCTCTTACACCGACTACTGCTCCCCATTGCACAAACAAAAACACACACACAAATGATTGGAATTCTAAAAAAAGTGTTAGAGAATCTTTGAAAAGCTAAATTTCATTTGATGCAGGTAGAAAACATGAGAATTTCATGACAAAAAGAATGTAGGGACCGTTAAAATACTCAAAATGGTCCCTTTTTTGTTTTTTATATATAACCTAAAAAACGGATATCCGTTCCAAATGGATATTCGTTATGTGAACCTATTAGCATGCCCCCAAGTCTAAACAATTCATAACTATAAAATGGATATCCGTCTATAACAAATATCCATTATAGACAGATATTCGTCACCTCTAGTGTTATTACAATGTCATATGTTATATAATATATAATACATATTATATATTATATTTTAATATATAATATATATTATATGTTAATATATATTATATATTAATATTAATTATTATATAATAAAATATAATATATAATATATATTATATTTTAATATATATATATATTATATTAATATATGATATATATTTATACTATATTAATATATATTATATATTAATACTATATTAATATTAATATATATTGCTGCTCATCCAAGTGTATAGCCCACTAATACACAAAGCAGATATCTATTTATAATGGATATCTGCTAATAACAAATATCCATAATATATGGATATCCATTATTTGAACTTTAAGAATTATGATTTCTTTTGACATTTGATATATATTTATTATATATTAATATTTATTATGTATTAATATACATATATATATATATTAATATTATATTAATATTTATTATGTATTAATATACATATATATATATATTAATATTATATTAATATATAATATATATTCATATATATTATTATATATATTACCCACTCTCTCTTTCTCTCTCCCACTCTCTCCCTCTCTCGTAAACCCTATACCCAATCTCTCCCACTCTCCCTCTCCCTCACTCTCTCCCACTCTCTCCCACTCTCTCCTTCTCTCCCACTCCCTCCCTCTTTCCTACTCTCTCCCTCTCCCTCCCTCTCTCCCACTCTCTCCCTCTCTCCCTCTCTCCCTCTCGCCCCCTCTCTACCACTCTCTCCCACTCTCTCCCTCTCCCTCCCTCTCTCCCTCCCTCCCTCTCTCCCACTCTTCTCAATTCCCTCCTCTCTCCCACTTTCTCACTCCTGCCTCTCTCCACTCTCTCCCACCTCCTCCTCTCTCCAACTCTCTCCCACTCCCTCCCTCCTACCTCCTCTCACACTCTCTCTCGCTCAAGTCCCTCTCTCTCCCTCTCTCCCCTCCTCCCTCTCCTCCATCTCTCCCACTTTCCTTCTCCATCTATCTCTCACACTCTCTCCCACTCTCCCTCTCCTACTCCTCCCTCTCTCCCAATCCTCTCTCCCCCCTCTCCTACTCTCTCCCACTCTCTCCCTCTCCATCCCTCTCCCATTCCTCCCTCTCTCCCACTCTCTCCTCCCTCCCTCTCTCCTACTCTCTCCATCTACCTCCCTCTCTCTCTCCCTCCCTCTCCCTCCTCTCTCCCACTCTTTCCTCTCTCCCAATCTCTCCCTCTCCTCCTCTCTCCACCCTCCCTCTCTCTCCACTCTCTCCAACTTCCTCCTCCCCTCTCCTCACTCCTCTCCCTCCTCCCTCCCTCCCTCTCCCACCTCCCTCTCTCCCCTCTCCCTCCTCCCTCTTTCCCCTCTCCCTCTCCCTCTCCTCTCCCTCTCCCTCGCTCTCTCCCACTCCTCCTCCCTCTCCCTCCCTCTCTCCCTCTCCCTCCCTCTCCCACTTCCCTCTCCCTCCTCCTCCCTCTCTCTCCCACTCTCCCTCTCCTCCTCCCTCCTCTCTCCCTCTCTTCACTCTCTCTCTCCATCCCTCTCTCCCACTCTCTCCCTCTACCTCCCTCTCTCCCACTCTCCCAAAACCCAAAACCCTATACCCACACTCTCCCACTCTCTCCCTCTCTCCCTCTCTCCCTCTCCCTCCCTCTCCCTCCCAATCCCCCACTCTCCCTAAAATATAAACCCTATACCCACTCTCTCCCACCCTCTCTCCCACTCTCTCCCTCTCCCTCCATCTATCCCACTCTCTCCCACTCCCTCCCTCTCTCCTTCTCTCTCACTCTCCCTCTCTCCCACTCTATAAACCCTATCCCACTCTATAAACCCTATACCCACTATATAAATCCTATCACACTCTCTCCCTCTCTCCCTCTCTCCGTAAACCCTATACCCAATCACTCCCTCTCTCCCTCTCCCCCACTCCCCCTCTCTCCCTAAACCCTAAACAATATATCTGAAAGGGAGATAGAGAATCAAAGGGATATTATGTATTAAATATATTATAGAATATATTTAATATATATACAATATATCTAGAATATAAATAATATATATTATAGTATATATTATATATAATATATACTATTATATACTATAATATATTTAATATATAATATATACTATTGTATAGGAGTAAATTTTCACTCCATATGAAAATTCCCTTTTTGCCTCTTTCCACTTTACAAAACCAAGTTCAGAGGCTTAATTCCACCTAAGCCCATTGCTTGCATCCCACTTGGTGCTTGTTTTGAGCATCGGTGGAGGCATTTTTGTTTGGGACGCCCACGCGACACATAGATGTATGCGCGGTGCGCTTACGTCCCTCACAAATTCTTGTAGCTGAACCTGTAGAGGCATTACACTTCCCATTGGGATTCAAGTTGTAACATCCCCTTCAGCTAACAGACCTGAATATGGTCATTTCTTTCATTCCTTCTTCAAATTCACTCCTTGAACAAGCATTCCAATCCTCTAAGCATTCAATCCAGCTTCTTCACAACTTCAAGCACTCATTCCATCACTTCACAAGCTCACTTTCACTCACTCCTAGCATACAAGCTCTCCATTGTAGCAAATACAACACTCCCTCACATTAGTAGAACAAGTGGGGAATGAAACACCATTGCAACAGAGGATTGAGTACTCTAATTTTTCTCCCCCAAGCAACCTTGAGAGTTCTTGATGGAGGTGGTAAGCTTCCCTCTCTTCCCTTATATCATTTGGTTGAGTTAGCACTTTACTATTTTCTAGTGCTTTTGTGCTTTTCACTATATTACTTTCTTTATCTCCTTTCCTTGGCTATCTGTGGAGGTGGAAACACCTATACGGGGGTGTGACTAAGGCAGGCCCCTATAAAGCCACCTAACATTTTCCCTCTTTCTGTGTGTAGGTGGATGTACTTTCGAGGTATCAACTAGCGGACGAATTCGTTGGTGAGATCCTTCTTGCTCTCTTCACCCTTGCATTCTTGCTTTACAATATTAGAGAATATTTCATTTATTTAATCACATCCTTTTGGCCTAGTCAGCTGGGCTGTTAGCTAGTTTTCCTTGTTTTGACCACGTCTTTACTGTTGTATGGCTATACAGACTACAACACACTTTAGAGACACTAGCATGCCGTGCTATCATCCAAAGATTGTGCTTTCTTCCCCAGACAGAGAGCTTCCAAAGGAGTAGTGTTGGACTTGAAAACTAGCTCGCCAAAGTGACTGAGAGGCCTTATGGTGCTCGTTACTCTTGCCTCATATTTCCTAACACTATGCTTAGCTGAGGTAAGTTAGGGAAGCCTCTCGCATCTTGACCCTCTGTGACCCAGGGCCTTGCACGCGGTGGTCCCCCTCTCTTACAACTATAATATATTTAATATTTAATAAATATTATATAATATATAATATATTTATATTTAATAAATTTATAATAGAAAAAATAGATATCCATTCTTAACGGATATCTGATCTAAATGGATATCCATTACTAACATATATTCATTTTTTACTCCATTTAATTTAAGCCACATGGGAATATAATATAGTTTTACAAAATGGATATTTGTTTCTTTAAGGACTTTTATAACGTGAAGTATTCCTCATTCTTACAAACTCTGCCTCATTTTGGCAATGCAATAGTCGAGCAGCAACCTCTAGGTATGTTGTTTTGCATTTTTTTCATTTTTTTTTGCTAATTAGTGATAAATTTAAGTTTATTTTTGCATTCTTTGTAGATTTATTGAAATTTTCATTTCTATCTAAACTTACAAAAAAAATTGAAACCCTAGTTAGTGGAAAACAAAAAAAAAATCAAACAAAAAAATGGGTATGTGCAGGATCATCATGGAAAAAATAGGCCCTTAAGTGGCAAAAAATTAGAAAAATCAGAGTTAGGCAACTTGATGTTAAAATTTGAATAAGTTATCTATATTATTTAAAAAATATGTAAGAATAGAATCTGTAGAAAATTGAATGTAGTTTCTAAACTACTAGGTTTGTTTAAAAAAAAAAAAATCTATTTGGTGAAAATTTGAAATTTCAATGTAGTAGTACTTAAAGTTTAGGGAAAAAATAAGAAGTAGGTGTCTATCTGACCACCCTAACCACAATAAAATGATAATATTTTTTTATAATATTTTATATATAAGTAAAGGACTCATGTCGTGATGTGATGCATATTTTTTTGTAATTTTTTTCCAAGTAAATAATTAATTATGAATTTTTTTATTACAACTTTTAAAAATATAAAAACTGTATGTTTGACCACCTTAACTTGGTCAAAACTTCATGAAACTCCATTTTTCTTTTTTTAATCCTATAGTATGTGAAGCATAGAATGTGATGCATATTTTGGATTCAAAAATGTGATACCTTTGAAAGTTATAGATGTTTTTCAATTAGCCTATCAATGAGGACTTTAGTTGTAATTTGAATAGAAAATGAATAATAATTACTTATTAAATTCAAAGTAAAGAATAATTTATATTGGTGGAAAGCTGAGAATCTCCTTTAAAAACCCTTTTTGTTTCATCAATTTTGGGTAAAAAAAAAGTTGTCAGCCACATAGCCATCATATTGCCACTTTTTGGCCCATCATGATCTTGCACATACCCAAATGGAACCTTCATTACTAGAAAAAAAGCATAAAATTGAATCTAGCATACTAAACAAATATAAAATAGAACTCTCATTACCCCCTTTCTCCATTTTTAAAAACTGTTTTACATTCTTGTCTATTTTTCCTTCTTCTTTATCACTTATTTTTATGTTTCTTAAATTCTTGCTTTGTTTCTTATTTTTAAGTTAGTATTACTTTGCTAATTTTTTTTTTTTTAAATTTTAAATTATTTTGACTCTCCTCAGTGCTCAAAATAGAAAGGATCCTTGTTGGAAATGCTCTAAATTTCCAATTCTTGGTGAATCTGGATCCATTATTAGTACTGACTAGAAAAAACTTGCCTCTGCAACCATAGGGAAATAGGTGAAGTGAATGGGTAATAATCAATTAATATTACCCATTAACTTTTCCCATTTCCCTATGGTTGTAGGGACAATTTTTGTTTAACCATTACTAACTATGTATATAGATTCACTTAGTATTGGCAATTTGGAGCGTAACACTTCCACCTTTGTTGAATCAATTTGGAGCTTAACACTTCCACATTGCATCGAGGTAAAAATTTAATGTATTTTTAAATGAGATTTCACATCAATTTAATAGTTATTTGTTTTCCATTTACATTCCTTAGACATAAATGAGCTTTACACATTTTTTCATTTATATTCAATTAAGTCATTTATATTGAATGGTTTAAGGGGAATTTAAACATGTATCTTACATTTTTAAATTACAAATTTAATGTAGGTTCACTTATATCTAAGTCATGGATCCATGCCCTCCAGCTCCAACCACTCTAGCTCCACCCACTCTACCTCGAAACCCCCCACCTCCACCAACTGCATCTGATGGTGTTCGCTTTCAAGAACAAGTCGATGTAAATGTTAGATCCATTCAGGATCAAGTTAATGCTATTCAAAATTAAGAATGTGTTCACCCATTATTGAGGCGTTTTGCATCAAAAATGCAAACTGTTGTTGATGCGGTTAGGTCCATGGAAGTGGACTTAGACAAGCATCAATGATGGCTAGAGGAAAGGAGGCAGTCCCAATCTAAAAAGGAAAACACAAAGAAATGAATAGATGCAACTGAGAGCCGCAAAAATTTATTAAGACAATGATCTTATATTTATAAAAAAATGATCTTGGATGGATGTTTTATAAAGAATTTTGTTGGATGGATATTTTATAAAGAATTTGGTTGGATGGATATTTTTAGTGTTGAATTTATGAGTATTTAATAGTATAATGATGAGACAAAAATTTAGTAATAAATATTAAATAATCTATTAATTTAGTGTTTTTTAATGTATACAGTGTGCATATATAGTGTTTATTCATGCATCATGGTTGATTGATGACTTATTTGTTGATTATAATCATTGTATAGATTTCACATGAACAATCTAATTAACAAGTATCTTGATGTCTTCTAAGGATTTTTTTTGAAAGTTGCATAATGTTCTTGTTTATGTACCATGATTGGAAGATAGTGATTCTTATTCATGATGATTTTATGGTCTTTTACATGAATGATCTAATGACATGTTATTAAACTTGAAGGTTTTAATCCAACGTGAATGTTGAATTGAGTTGTAATGGTTTTGTTTGATGGTTGTATCACTTCTTATTCTAGATCCTATTCCAACATGGGAAAACACTCTTCCTCTCAAATCTCTCTCTCCCTCTCTCTTAGGTCTCTCCCTCTCTCTCTTTCTCTCCATCCCTCTCTCCGTCTCAACTCTCTGTCTGTCTCTCGCTCTCACTATTAGGTCCCTCCTACCCCCTCTCTCTCAAGCTCTCAGAGTTTCCTCTCTCCCACTCTCCCTCTCCCTCCCTCTCTCCCCCCCTCTCTCTCTCTCTCTCTCTCCTTCTCAAGTCACTCTCTCTCTCCCTCTCAAGACTCTCTCTCTCTCCCTCTCACTCTCAAGCCCCCCTCTGTCTCTCTCAAGTCTCTCTCTCTTGGACTCTCTCCATCCCTCTCTCCCTCTCAAGTCTCTTTCTCTCTCTCCATCCCTCTTAGGTCTTTCACTCCCACTTCTAAGGTCTTTCTCTCTCCCTCTCTCTCAAGTTCCTCCCACTCCCTCTCTCTTTTTCTTGTGAATTGTCTGCACAACAATAAATACATAATATATAATATGTATTAAATATATTATATAATATATATTACATAATATTTATATAATATATAATATTTCATATATATACTATATACTATATATAATAATTAATGTCTACTATATACTATATATAATAATTAATATGTATACTATATACTATATATAATAATTAATGTCTACTATATACTATATATAATAATTAATATGTATACTATATATAATATATAATGTACTATACAAAATATATGTACTATATAGTATAATATAATAATATAATATATATTATACATTAAAATATATAACATAATAAATATATATATTATAATAATATAATATAATAGTATATATTATATATTATATTATTATATAATATATATTATAATATTATATATATTAATATATAATATAATAATATAATAATATATATAATAATATATGTAATATATAGTATATAATATAATAATGCATAATATATTATATATAATACATAATATTATATATTTATGTATTATAAAGATATGTATTATAAATACATAATACATATATATAATACATATTATATAATATTATGTATTATAAATAATAATAAAAATATATAATTAATGGATATCCATTTTGGATATCCGTTTGGGATTTGGTTTGGGATTGTTTGACTTGGAAAGTCAACTCAAAAAATGTGTTTTTGAAAAATTATTTAGTTTTATGAAGTTTGCCCTTGTGGTTGATGGCTTTTTTTTACCCAAATTTCATCAAACGAAAAGGGTTTATAGAAAAAATTGTCAGCTTTCCACCAATATAACTTTTTCCTTATTTTGAATTAAATAAATAATTATTATTGATTTTCTACCTACATTACGTCTAAAGTCTTGATTGATAGGCTGATTGAAAAAACTTATATAGCTTTCAAACTACTAAAACATTTTTCGAATCTACAAGATGCACCACATTCTATGCTTCACATACTATAGGATAAAAAAAATTGAATGTCATAATGTTTTGACCAAGTTATGGTGGTCAGACACATGTTTTAATAATTTTGAAAAGTTCTAGTAAAAAAATCATAACTAATTTTTTATGTGGAAAAAAATTACAATTTTTTTTTTGGCACATCTAGACATGTGTCCTCTACTTATATTTAAAAGTTCAAAAAAAAATTATTTTTTTCTTGCACTTAGGGTGGTTAGACACACACCCACTTCTTATATTTTTCCTAAAAATTTAGTACCATTGTATTGAAATTTAAAATTTTCTCAAAACAAATTTAATTTTTTCCAAAAAAGGACTAGTAGCCTAGAAACTACATTCAATTTTCTACAACTTTTGTTCTTACATATTTTTCAAAGGGTGATGCCACAATAGTGGTTTACAATTTTTGTCCAAACTGGACACTGAAATTATTATTCTTAACTAAATCTTCACATTCGGGCACTTATAGCGGGTAAACTGTGAGGAATTTGGAGATGATGGAAACTAGACTCTCGTCACATTTTGTTTGTAGATTTTAAAAATATGTTTTTCAATTTTTTTGGAATTAGATTGCTCTTCTTTTTCCATCTCCTAGGAAAATTGGTTTTTTTTCATAAAACAACATTTTTAAAAAGTGACACACACCGTATAACGCATAACTTTTTTTCCATGAAGGATAAAATTCTGATTCTTTCAAATTTAGATTTGTGACTCCGATATCTAGTGATTTCACTTGGTTAGATAGTTTTTTATTGAATATTTGTTCTTTAATCAAGTTTCAAAGTCAAACCAATTACAATTCAAAAATAGCGCGATCGTATAACTGTAACTTTTTTGTATATATCGAAATTCATTTTTTTTGGTTGGATCAAGGACTTCAATATCTAGTGCACTCATATTTTTCAATTTTTTTTTTATAATCTTCTATTTTTTCACATGTGCAGAACAAAGACCTTCATTTTGGATGAAAAACCTATGTTTAATAAAACTAAAAAAATAAATACATAATAAAACCAAAACATATTAAAATTATATTTGTTGGATAGCTCGTTCCGAGGACTACTTGATTCTAGTTGGGCTTTTGAATATTCCTCCATTTTCATCCTCAACCCAAGCTCCGAAGTGCCAAAATCTAGGTTTGTTTGTGTCTTGAACATGGGGGATGAGGAATAAGGGGGGTTTGCTCGAACCAGGGTTCGAGCAAACCACCCTTCCATAAAGGATTTTGTTCAGTTTTTGGGTGGGAAAGAATTAAAAGGGTTCACATGAACCCTAGTTCGAGTGAACCCCTTATGAGTTCGCTCAAACCTGTAGGTTCGTACAAACCCCTAAAATTAAGGTTTTTTCCATGTATTCATTTTTTACGAGTTTTCCTTCCTCACTTGAATTGTAAACCATTATTGTGGCTTCACCCCAAATTATGTTAATAACCTATTCAAATTTTTATGTCAAGTTGTCTAACTCTTATTTTCTGAATTTTCATCACCACTTAGAGGCCTAGTTTGGACCCCCATGATCCTACACATACCTTTGTTAGTGAATGGGGGTTTGCCTTGGTCAAACCCCTTGTTGGTAATTAAACCTTGAAATAAAGTGAAATGAAATGGAGGAATGATGAATGAACAACATGCAATGCTACAACTCACCAAACTCTTGCAAAGTTTGCAAACTTGTGTGTAATGGCTACAATGGATATGGATTTTGAATGCTTGAAAGATAGTACTTGGATTGCTTGCTTGAATCAAACCCTACATCACAAATGTTAGCACAACAACACACATGATGCAAGAAAACTCTTTGATATGATGCTTGAATCTAAAAATGATTTCAAATGCTTGATTAATTTGCTCTTGAATGCTATTATGAACTCAATTATGCTATGATAAAAGATCTCACAAAAGACCTGGGTTGAAATGAATCAAGGAACCTTGTATTTATACTTATCTATGCTTAATATCCTGAAATTATATCACACCAAGTCAACAAATGAATTCATTAATTAAAAGAGGCTAAATCTCATAAGAATTTGAAATTAAATCTTGAAAATGACTCAAGGAGGACTAAGACACCCGAGGTGGTGTCTTAGTCCCAAGTTCTAAAAACTTGGGGCACAAACACTAAAAAGGGGCCCAATCCAGAGATGCCAAAATTAGGGTCCTGAGAGCCTTGGGGGACTAAGACGCCCTAGGTGGTGTTTTAGTCCCGACCCAAAAATTAGGGACACATCGATGGAGTCATTAAATTAACATTTATGCATTCGAGAATGTTGGGATTAACTAGAAAAATGTCATTCATAGGGCTTGTGGACATAAAATAGGACCAATTAAACAATAAAGAAGCATATATAAAGCAGGGTAGGCCCAAACAAGTGTGAAAATGCAAGAGTATGCATTTTACTACACTACATCACTATGCTCCATATTTTGCATACATGTCTATTAGTACAATCACACTATAACATGTGGCAAAAATTTCTTTTCTTTTGATGGGTATCCATACCTTGTTCCAAAGCTCCCATTTTACCATAGGTGGAGTGAGGACACAAAATTCAACTTTAAACCTGTCCAATTGTGTTTGCTTAAAGATCTTTAAAGCCTTTTAAAAAATCAAATTTATATATATCATGCAATCATGACATTCTACGAGACACATTTTTTTTAATTAATTCATGTCTACCAAACATTTCCAACTATAATATTTGACCCCCAAAAAACCCTTTCCATTATGCTTTGATGGATGTCGATACCCTATTCCAATTCTCCCATAACACCGGCAAGGAGGATGCTGCCAAGTGTTGTGGAATTTTGCTTTACATCTGCCAATTGCATTTGCTTGAAAGTTTCTAAGGCCTTAATAATAAAGGCCATTTTATGCATATCATGTGATCATCACATTCCATAAGATGACATCTATTTGAAGCATTATGGAAAATATTTCCCCATGGTTAAGCATTTTGCATCCCTACCTACGAGGGCAGTTGCAACTCGCAATTCCTTCACAAACAACGTGGTGGCCAACGCTATAGGGAAATATACTCCTATGTAGTCTCTACTTCCTCTGGCTTTCTCACTTTTAGTTAAGGTTGAAGTAGGTCTAACTCGAAAGCATCCACTACATGAAATGGCACACAAAAGAGTGTAAATAAAATGATAAATGTTTGTGTGAGTAATAAGAAAGAAAAATACCCAAGTAGTCGATATGAGCTTTCCATGGAAAAATTGTTTGCGGATATCTAGGGAAAGTGGAGGCACAAGACACAATATGATAAGCGAGAGGAGTCGATGGTGCGTATAGTAATTTTGAGTGAGGGGTCCACGTCATCAGCGTTTGAGTTAGACAATTTTTTTTTGCCACATCGAACTGGCATCCCCCCATTTTTTTTTGGTGAAAATTGGGCATGTTTATCAATGTTTTCAGACCATTTTTCAAAAACCACAAAAAAAGAGCCAAAAAAAGTCATGGACCGATAGTGGGTCACTAAGTCATGTAATATTGGTATGCTGATGTGGCATTACATGATTGGTCAGTTTGTGTATTTTTTGAATTAAAATGATTTGCAGTTGAATATTAAGTGTAAATTTATTGACACTTTTATAGCCCAAAAGTGGGCCCCGGGCTGTACAAAAGATCTCTTCCATGGTCGTTCATGAAATTTGAGGCACCTCCCAACCATTCATCTTATAGGGAAGCTCGCTGGCACTCAAAGGGAAACTCCGATCGACGTAAAAGCATTATAACTCCACAGGCATGACTATTTTTGACGGTCCCCTCGGAATGAGGAAAATAATTTTTAGTGCTTTTACCCGACAAGGGTTCCAGAAAAAAACTGACGTTGGGAACGACAGAGTCATCCCAATTTTCTATGCCGTCAAACGACTTTTACAAGATATTTTGTACTGTCACACGCGTGCTTCGGTAAAACTCTAATGAATGAGTGAATGCAATATGTTCTGTGAATAGTTAAGAGATTTTTTTTTTTTGGTTATGGGAGTTTGTAAGGGTAAATGGAATAAAATGGAAAAGGAAGAAATATTCATCAATAAAAAGAATATATAAGAATTAGTATCTCGTGGAGAGTTAAGATTTTTATTTGAAACATTAGGGTGTGTGTGAGATGAAAGAGAGAAAGTGGGTTGTAGAGAAAGTACCAAAAAAAATATCTAATGGAGATGCACTAACTGACATGTGGGCTGGTTGTGAGAAGATGGTTAATTGATTGTTTTATAATTCAAATATTTGGTGTGGTGCAGTGACACAAACTCAGAGTCTGAGAAAGGAAATACCTCCGCAGAGGTTGTTATAAATCATTTTCTTGTTAAACTTTAGGCAATCGACATCAATTTTGATTTGCAGCTCTCTGTTGATGTTAGCCGTGCTTTTTGACTTTAGATTCAATTTTTTATTAGTTATTATCTAAAACCTATAGTTATAATTTTCATGGACTATGGAAAAATTATACCTAAGATTTTTATTGTTTAATTAAAACCTAACTTTCATCAATGTTAGAGAGGAGAAAGGGCTTAAAAGAAACATGGAAAGAAAGGGTGTATAATTTTTGCACTATTTGAATAATGAAATAAAAAAAATATTTTATTATGGAATGGGATGTCTATAAGAATATTGGAGACAAACATGCCAATATCTTGACTTTATGATATTGTTATCAAGATTGAAGGATGTAGTTTTTTGAATTAAATTCATTAACCTATATTTCTATTAATAGCAATATCATAATTTAACATGCTATAAAAAATACTTCCTACTTATCAACATCTTGACAGCTATTTTTTATGTAATTTATTAAAAAAAACTGTTTGAGAAATTGAGGGAACTAGGTATCATAACTTTGAATTGAAAAAAGATTGAAGTATATCTATAAACTATTTTTAACCTCGTCATATAAAAAGTCATTCCTGGGTAACCGCGTCATTATCTAAACATAGAGTGCGACACAAAAGAATTAATTTCAAAGTACGGTGCACCCGTTTACGGCGCGCTTTGCGTTGACAAACAAATATTCTAATCTGTGAAACCTTTATAACGGCTATAAATTTGTGAAAACTGTTAGAACGGCTATATATGAGTACTCTCTGGTCGCCTTTCTTTTACTGTCCTAACATTTTCACTCCAACTTCGAGAATTCCTAGAGCAGAGCATGGCACGGCCTGTAATTGGAGATACACTGCTTTTATTGGGATTACTGCTCTGCATCGCCGGGATTCGAACTCAAGAAGTCGGTAATGCGTTAGTTTTTGTTTGAAAGTTTTATTTGTTTCAATCTGCAGATCTTTCTTTGGTTTTCTGTTGGGGTTGTGGTGAGCTGGGGATGTGAATGAAACAGAGGATGAAAAGGAGTTCACGTACGAAGAGGGAGAGGAAACAGGGCCAGAGCATTGGGGAGAGCTTCATGAGGAATGGAGTGCCTGTGGAAATGGGCGGCAGCAGTCTCCCATTGATGTGGTGAAGAGGCAGGCTAAAATCTACCCTAATCTAGGCCAACTGCGCAGGATTTACCACCCTGCAAATGCAACCCTTGTCAACAGAGGCCATGATATTATGGTCTGCCATTGAAATCTTGCATTTTCAAGATTTTGGGTTGTCTTTTTCATTGAGAAGGATATTGATTTTTTTACTTTTGGGTGATCTTTAATTAGGTAAAATGGCCCACAGGCGCTGGTAGTATTGAGATAGAGGGGAGAAGATATATGCTTAATCAATGCCATTGGCACTCTCCAGCCGAGCATACTATAAATGGCAGAAGGTAATGTTAAGATTATATTCAGAAGGATTTAAGCTATAAAAAACAAAAGAGTAGCGATGCCAAGTACTGTTATATGTCACTTGTTTAGCTCTCAATTCTCTTCAGATTTTTTATTAATGTTTTATATGAAGTGTTAGATGGCATTGCTGTAACTGCCCCCTGCCCACACTATATGGAACCTCTGTAAGCAGCAATGCTTTACGAAGTGTTTTTTTTTTTTCAAATGTTAGAGGATAGTATTAATGTAGATCTATGTGTTTTTTTTGGTCTGAGTATGTGGGATTTTTTGAATTTGAGTAAATGGTTGGATTGGGTCAGGTATCCTCTAGAAATGCATCTGGTGCATGAATCAGAGGACAAGAAGATTGCAGTTGTTGGAATTCTCTACACTTATGGAAGACCTGAAACCTTCCTTGTAGAGGTAATTCGACAAGCACATACTTCATGACATTTTTTAATAAATACAATAGAATTTGGATCTATATGTGTATGTGACCAGTTTGAAATAAAGTAAAATCCTACCATCCATTCAATGGGTTAGAGTATTTTTTAAAAAAGACAAAAAGGATATGGATAAGCTAAAGGAGCTACATTCCTATCAACAAAGTTTCAGTCATTGAAAGCATTGCTTATGTATATTGGTGTGTTTTTATTTTGCTACAGTTAAGGGATGAAATTGCCTCCATTGCTGATAGGGAGCCTCTTGAAGAAGTTTTGGGTATGGTTGATCCCAGGCATATTAAAATAGGTAGTAGGAAATATTATCGTTACAATGGATCTCTCACCACTCCACCTTGTACAGAGGGAGTCATCTGGAACATTGGCCACAAGGTAAGTTGCCCTTTTACATTAAAATATTTTCAACCTTACAAGTTTTCAAAATTGCATGCTTTAAAGTTGCTTTTACCACTATAAAATTGCTATCTTCATTTTTAAAATTACTAATGAACTCTAGTCATGAAAGAGAAATTGTCTCACAGCTTGAAAAATTCATTTGATATTTTTACAATATAAAATTAAACGTGAAAGCAGGTGAGGACCGTATCGAGAGAACAAATCAGAGCTTTGCACATGGCTATACATGATGTAAATATTTTTTACTCTATTTTTATAATTGATAGTATACAATTTATCTATATAATAAATAAACTCATTAGTTTTCAAAATAATATATTTATTTATCAATTATTATAATAAAAGAAATGAGGTTGAGATTGTAACTTGAACAAATTTAACAAATAATATTAATTTATATATTCAATAAAAAATGATCTTATATTATATATGCTTTTTTCAATAAGTTTTGAAAAGGTTAAATCTCTATAATCTTAGAGCTAATATGATGAACATATGATCTTTGCAGAAACATGAAAAAAATGCACGACCCATCCAATCCACAAATGAAAGAATGGTAAAAATGTACCATCCAAAAGACAATCCTCAACCACAATAATTTGTTGCAGCAACAATAAGAATGCTTCAAAGGAGAAAATAATTCTAGATGGAATTCTTTTCTTATATAAATTATTGAAAGTTGGCCCTAGTGAACAATTTGAAAGCTCTCCATGCTAATTTTGTAATACTTTTTAGGTGGAAGATATAATAAAATAATTTTAATATTATTTTATTATTACATCTTATTTTAAAATCTTTTAATAGATTTTGATTAAATTATTTGTAGTATTTCATAGATTAAATGTTATAACATATGATTACAAATTTTATGTATGTTTAATTTTTTTATGAACATACTTAAAATGGATTAACTAATGATATTTGTTTTATTTAATTATTTTAAATGTATTTCTTTAATATGATTGTAAAATATTAAATATTATAGATATCTTAAATAAGCATGAAATATTTTAGTTATTTAAAAATTATTTTATTTATATTATTGATATTTTGTAGTCATGTTATTATAGAATACTTCTCAATAATATAAACATTTTAAATATATTTTTTATTATTATTTAAAAAAAATAAAATAAATTAATAATAAAATTAGGGGATGATTATAAAAGGAGAGTAGGAGGGGTAAAATGTGTATTCTAATCTAGAATTTGGTTCTAATCTAGAATTTTATGTATTTATTAATAGAATTTTTGACTAGACTACATGTAATTTTCATCATCAATATTTTGGATCAAACTTCATGATCCATCATCAAAATGAAATAGTTGGAGAGCATAAAAGAGAGAGTAGAAATAAACTAAAAATACTACATAGATGAAAGAAAAGAGAAGAGAATCCTTTTAGCGAAGAACAAATTGACCTAAGAATAGAAAAAGAAAAGAGATAGAAATAAATAAAATCACACAAAAAATCTCAAAAGAGAAAAATAGAAACCAAGAGATAATCATGGCTAATAATAATTAAAAAAATAAAATAAAAACAACTAGATAGTTGTTCTAGTTGTTATTTTTATTTAATTATTTTCCTCTTTTGAGCTTTTTTGTGTGATTTTATTTATTTCTATCTCCTTTCTTTTTTAATTCTCAAGTCAATTTTTTCCCTTCCCTTCTAGGTTCTAGAACTCTTTTCCTTAAATCTATTTAGTCTTATTAGTCTATTACTATTCTCTTTTCTAAGCTCTCTAACTATTTAATCCAGATGATGGATCATGAAATATGATTTAAAATATTCATGATATAAAAATTACAAACTTTTTAATCCAAAATTATATAAAACATATCCTTATCGATTGTGGAACTTACATGACTTGAATTAAGCATTTGATGTAGCTCAAGCGGAGGTGCGATGATTTTGACTAAAATATCTTTATTTTTATGAATGTTTGTGCCATTTGGGATAGGTACATAGGAAATGGTGTATGGTTAAGAATGATAGTGTTTCGATGGTCATGATAGTGTCTATTTGTTATGGTGTACAACCATACTGTTGTCCTCTACAATTATGGAAATACCCTTGATGAAAATAACATTCTTTTCAACCCTATAAACATATATTTGTACATATATTATGGTGTTTGCAATGATATGATGCCTTAGGCATGTTTAGGGATTTTCCCTAGTAAAATCTTCAAAATTTTGTTTAATAAAAAAATACATAAGGTTGCCTTTAGAGTTTATATAGAGTGAAGGCTTAGGTGGGGTGTGTGGAAGTATAGTGATTGAAGTTTTAGTATGAAAATTTCTACTATATGTAATTGTTATTATTACTCCTAGGTATCTATGTGCTTCTATGTTCTTCCTACATCATGCAATTTCTTTATTTTTGTTAGTCCTTTTCTTATTAAGTATAATTAATTGTTAATGGTCATTTGGGTAGCAATAAGAGTCACATGAAAAATGAGATAGAAAAGCAGGAGTTGAAACATAAGAATTTTTTTTTTCAACATTAGTGGTGTGATTGCACATGTAATCTCATCTAAAGGATAAGACCCCAAGAAGTTAGGATTATGTTTTATGCACATTCCAAATCTTTGTAACAATGTAATTATGTAATGTTAATTAAGGTATTGTATTTGAGGACTCTCCATCTTTAGGAGGAACATTAAGATCCCTTGTATAAAATTTCTCACTACTTGGAAGTTATATTATGACAAGTGGAAGAAAGCATTAGATCAAAGAAGGTTGCATTTTATGGAGAGAAGTGCATGGGTCCAACTTGGACTATTACTTAGCTCATGGTTCTAAAAACCTATTTGTGTTTTCTTGGTCCTTAGCCTATATATTGGATTCTTGGGGTGGGGTATGTACATTATTTATTTAGATATTTGTAGATACATTCTATCAAATCGATTATAAAAGATAGTTGAAGATATCCATTATAACACTACAACTCTTCATAATCTTCATTTTTTTAGTAATATAATTAGAGTAATATTATTGTTGAGTTATTTTGTATGCTACATTATTTAATAAGTTTATTTAAATGTAATTTATTTACATATTACTTCTCTCATAGAGTTATTGTTATTTCCTTTTACGGACATGGTGACATTGAAGGTGGAGGAATGATTAGGGGACTAGAAAGGAAATGTTGATGGGATCCTTATATCCTTTACTTTTATTATTCTATGCATCTTAATAGTTTTTTTCTTATTAATTATTTAGTTAATATTATATTGTTTAGATTTATAACACGTGTCACATGAAGTTTTCATATTTAATGAGTTCACATTAATAGTATCAATTTATATCAAAATCATTATATCTAAATTTTATTCTTTGTAAGGCCTTTATATTAATGATGTAATGAAGAGAAGCTTGTAATATTTGCTTATGTTGTACACAAACTTATAATAGTTGATATATTATTCCAATAGAAAAAAGGCAAACATAATTATTTAAGGATATTATGATATTTTATTCCACAAGTGCAAAATTAAAATAATATAGGTTTGTTGTACTCAAATGTAAGCATGAGAGTAGTATTTATAATAAAACTCAAAAATATTCTTACAATATGACAATTGGGTAATGTTGACAAGCAAGGTGAAGAAATCTTGTAAGAAAAACTTGAATTGCTTATGTGTGTGAAAATATAAAATTAATATCTTATTATTGGGTTACTTATTAAAGATTAAATGTAAAAGCTTAAACCAACAATATACAAAATAGCAAACTATAATGATAAAAGACACAACACTAAAATTATATGGAGAAACTATGTCAAGAAAACATTCATCACAGGTAGGTCCAACAATGTATCAATATTTGAGAAAAAATACACATGCAACACTCTTACTCCATTCAATATGGTATTATTCTAGCAACCACTATGTACCAATAAAATAACTCATGAAATTACTATCTCATGCCTCCAATGTATAGAAAAAGTAACCTCCTTACTAATAGTAGATAAAATATTTGACTTATAACTCTTCTATAATGTATCATATTCTAACGTAGGAATCTAAATCCACCACACAACTCATGTGGAACCCACCAAAAACATTTGAGATGTTTCACTACTCTTTTCTAGTGACCAAGTTAAAAGAATTGTTAAAAATAACTTTGTAACCACCAGTGCCAACTTTGCCTCTGTTATGAATGTCATTACAACTAATATTCAAGTCAACAAGAAGAATTATAATAAAAAAATAATTTCTTAAAAACTTGGGTGGCCAAGTTCCCATTCTAAGTGAATGCATGCAAAGTAGAATAAAGAATAATCAAAATTAAACAATCAAAACACTCAAATCTACTCATGCAAATATTACACCAAGCTTAATGTGAACATGTGCTCATTTTAAAATATGGGATGTTCAATTTGCTAGCATAACAACTATATTCCTTAGGTAAAAATTTTACAGAATATAAATGCATGAAAAAGTGATTATGAAATAATGAACAAAAAGTTTTATTTATATATTCTTAGGATAATCAAATGAATGGTTGTGATTCAATCTTAGATTTTAATTATGATCTAAGGTGGGTGGAGTTGATGAGGAGAGGTGGAAATAATGAGACAATTGTACACTATTTTAATTTTTAATTTAATTTCTCAACTCATATTGATTAGGGAGATCACAAATTTGATCAATGAGTTAGTTGTTTGTCTACTTGCAACAATTAATTTAGTGCATGAGGTAGCTAATGGGAATTGAATATTTACATGGAATAATTAATCAAGTACATGAGTGAGTGAAGTGGGTTAGATTGGTGAGTGGGACTAGAATCATGTCTAAGTGAACTAGATGAACTAAGCGACTAACTAGGTGAAGTGGATTTTGATTAAATTTAATAATAAATTAAAAAAAAATTAGTTTCATATTAGGTGGAAATTGACATTTATTAATGGATAATGTGAATACAAAATAAATAATGCAATAAACAAATAGTTGAATAATCATTAAATTAATGAATAATGTTAGCTCTCGAAAGGAGAATGATAAGTAAAAAATGAGGGGAAGGCTAAAAAAATGAAGGAAGAACATGAAGGAATGGAGGTGAGAAAAGTGAAAAAAAGAAGTTAATAGATGAAATGATGACAATGGACGATGAGATATGGAGAAATATTTATTTGGAATTCTATACTATGTTGGAATATAAAGAGAAACCCTATTGTGATATAGCAATGGTTGTTATGCACCACGATATATAATACTATGGTGATAATATATCCAATGCATGAACTAATGCTCAAGAAAACAACAAACAATAAGATAACCTAACACTCATAATCCATGTGATATGCTTTTGGGTATGTGGTGAGACAAACATCAAACATGGACATAAGTTCCCATCACATCTCAAGGTGATTGAATTTAGTGGGTCCTATGAGAGAACATCCATCAAATAGGGAGAGGAGTTCCCATCACATCTCAAGGTGATTGACCTTGGTTTTAACTGTGAGAGAATAACCAATAAATATGGCCCACAAAAATAATATACCATACCTTAATGTGTACCAATCAAAGAAAACCATAATATATAATCACTGTGGTGGTCATAAGTAGGTATAGTATGCATTGAAATATTTATCCAAAAAATAAAAAAAGATAAATCAAAAGATCAAAGATCAAAGAATATACAAAGATAACTCAAATAATTATAAATTCAATTATCAATTGGAAATGTACAACAATATTATCTATTGCCAAGGTACTAATAGGATAATAAATGAGGATTATACCTAACCAATGGAAAGTGAAAAAATCATTGGAATAGTTGTAGAGATTGCATGTGAAATGGAAATCTTCCTCTACGTTTGAGGATGGCTCCCTCATGATTTTATTTGATTTTTTAATAGTTTAATTGAAATAAAAAGAAACCCCAAGAAAAAATGTACAAGTGCTATTGTGGTTTCTAGGAGGTTTCTTAAAAATTTAAAAAATGCATTACAAAGATTAGAGAATACACATATGAGCTTCATAATGATTTTATATTTCTCATGATAACACATTTCAAATTGAGATACCAAGAAATGAATATGTTTCAAATGTGATTCATTGAAGATTGACTAGTCAAAATCACAAACAAAATTTAGGGTCACAAAGGTCATCATCAACTTATCATTAGAAAATATTAATAATAACACATAGAAAATATCATGAATTCACCTTCAAGAATGCTTTCTATTAGCTAATGCATGATTACTCTAAAAAACATAAGCCTTGTATATATAAGATTTACTCGGTAACAAAGTCATAATCAACTTATAACTGCCTAGGTAACTACCTTTATAATATTTGAGAGAAATAAAATAACTTTATTTTGTTGAAAATTATATGAGTAGCTATTTGTAGTGCCCCTCAATTTGTTCTCAGTTGTCTAGCAGTTGTTTGTATTAGATTGGGATATTATGATACTTGGCTTGATGTTGGATTCACTGCTATCATGATAGTTGATGTTGTTAAATAGGCACAGGACAACTGAGAGGGGGGGGGGTAAATCAGTTGTCACACAAATTCAAACTTAAAACTTTATCACTTGTCAAATCTTCAACTACACTATTTTGTTATTAAATATGAGAATGAAATTACAAATAACAGAAAGTGAATCAACATAATGAACATCAATTTTTTACATGGAAAACCCAATAAGAGAAAAACCACGATGAGGGTTAACTCACAATATAAAGATTATAAACTGAATACAAAAGCTCACTGCCCAAAAGAGGACTTACTATCCAAATACAAAGGCCCACTGTCCAACAGAGAGGCTCATTGCCTATAGATACAAAAGAGAATAAAAGAACAACCACTACAATTAAAGCACATTTGCAAGATTACAAAAGCCTTCAGTTCATTGCCTTCAATACACAAAAAAAAACTTCTATCACAACTCACTCACACACACACTTCTACTCTTATGATTTATGGCACTCTTTTGTCACTTTGCATCACTCTGTCATACAATTCTTTACAACTTGACTTTCTTTTATACCATTCTCAACCTTAGAAACATTTACCAAGGTCGACCACAATACATCGTTTCATAAATTCAAATTAGGTTGGAAACGCTAAATTCCCATGGTGGAAAGGAATAAGAGTGGACCAATAAAAACATAAAAATAATATTCTTGAATCTTTTACATGCTTCCTCAATTTAAATTTTATTCTTCAAATGAAGTGTAAACACCAGGTCGGCCAAACCTAATGAAAACAAAAATTATTAATGATGCACATACTTCCCAACAAGAAGATGACATGCAAACACCACAACATGCTTCATTATACACAAGAGTACATCTCATAACCTTCTAGATACATCTGCAGCAAAGACAATAGGATTTAATCACATAATTTATTTCACCTGTCTAACCAAACTATGCAGACACACACTGAAATACTAAAACATGATTTTCTGATTACCAAACTTCAAATCTCTTTTCTAGAAAATAGAAAAGACCTTCATAAACCATATCCCATATCCACATGATTTGAAACAAAACAACAAAGGACTACGGAGCAAATGTATTTCTCTGAGTCCACAGAACACTGACTCTGTCAGTAGAACACACATTCTAGTGGACACAACTTTCACATACCATCTCACCAAAAACTAAAAATTAGACTATATCATCATCAGATTACCATAATGAAATATTCAGAACCACACAGGCATAGGATCAACACAAGAGAAATGAAGAGCACACACCAAAGCACAAACTGAACACTTCCAACACTCAGATTTCTTTTCTTCATTAATTTTCTCAAAAGCACTTGTAAACTCATCAAACCAACATGTCTGCAACATCATAAAGATAGCTCCATGTACTCACAACATATTACTAGCATCTCAACCATATATGTACAATCTGCAACATACTTAACAGTGTTGACATCAATAAAAACATCAATGACAAACCTACCAAACTAGCTCATATTTGCAACAATCTCCCCCTCTATCATTGATGGAAACATATAACCTTTTCTGCCCATTTGACATCAATGGAAAAGAACAACTGCTCTGATTACTCCCCCTTAGGAGTATACTCATACAAAAACAATGAAAAACCTTTTCTACTCCCCTTGTGGAGTAGACCCAACAATCAGTCCAGATAAATTAAGAATCTATGAATTCACTGGACTGATGAACCTTCATGTGCACCTAGTTAGGAGAGCCAATGCCCCAAACCTCTCCCTAAGATGATCGAAAGTATCCTTCAAAAGAGCCTTAGTAAATATGTCTACAATTTGTTTCTTTGTAGTCACATACTCCAATCTGACCTCATTCTCCAACACTTTTTCTTTGAGAAAATGATACTTGATAGATATGTGCTTCATTTTTGAATGCATAACCGGGTTCTTCAAAATGTTTATTACATTGGAATTATCATATAAAATAGAAATAGGCTCATCACATGCCACTCCAATGTCCTTCAGAGTTTGCTTCATCCATAAAACTTGTGTACAACAGGATGCTACAACAATATATTATGCCTCTGTAGTGGATAAAGAGACCAAGTCTTGCTTTTTACTCAGCCATGAAACTAATCTTCCACTAAGAAAGAAAGAACCACCACTGGTACTCTTCTAGTCATCTACACATTTAGCTCAATCAACATCTATATAATCACTTAGGGTGACATCATCACTCTTAGGGTACCATAGTCCATAATCCAGTGTACCTTTAAGATATCTAAATATCCTTTTTACAACCATAAGATGTGCTTGTCTAGGATCTGCTTGAAATCTAGCAACTAAACACATCACACATAATATCTAGTCTATTAATAGTGAGGTACAACAATCCACAAATCACGGATCTATATTTGCTCTAATCACTCTTAGCAGATTCATCATCCTTGTTGAGTTTACATCTAGTTACCATAGGAGTAAACATCGGTTTAGAATCCTCCATTCTAAACTTTTTCAACAACTCTTTTACATAGATTGTGAGATGAATATCCCTTTGTCAGTTTGATTCACTTGTAGGCCAAGGAAGAAATTCAATTCACCAATCATAGACATCTCAAATTCTTTCTGCATTTCTTCAGCAGATATTTTATACATTCCTTCATTTCCTCCAAAAATGATGTCATGAACATAAACAACTACAATCAACATCTTATTACCTTGCATTTTGAAGTAGAGGTTGTTGTCAGTAGAATGTTTGTTGAATCCTTGCTTTGTCAGATATCTATCCAGTCTTGCATACCAAGCTCTGGGAGCTTGCTTCAATCCGTACAATGTTTTCTTCAATTTACAAACCATGTTTGGCTTGTCAGATAGCTGAAACCCTTAAGGTTGCTCCATGCACACTTCTTCCTCCAAATCACCATTAAAAAAAACTGACTTAACATCCATTTGATATACCTTGAAATCCTTGTGTGTAGAAAATGCCAAAAACATTCTAATAGCTTCCATTCTGGCCACAGGGGAAAATGTTTCCTCAAATTCTATACATTCAACTTGGGAATATCCTTTGCATACTAGTCTTGCCTTATTCCTTACTACTTCTCTATTTTCATTTAGTTTGTTTCAAAACACCCATTTTGAGCCAATCACATTGTTGTTCACAGGCGTAGGGAATATCTCCCATGTCTAATTCTTTTCTATTTACTATAATTCCTTTTTCATAGCTTTCATCCAACTTTCATCTTCACATACTTCTTTTACATATTTAGGTTCTATTTTAGAGAGTAAACAAAAATTTACCTCAGCTACAACTTTTCTTCTTGTCTTCACACCTTCACTCTTGTCTCCAATTATCCGATCTTCTAAATGATTCTTCTATACATATTTTGGAGTCCTAGCAATAGGTTCCGGTTCATTCCCTTCTTCTTCTTCCACTTGTTGTTCTTCTTCTTCTTCCTTCTCCTTATTTTCTTCAGGTACATGTCCACATATAGGATCATCAAGTTCAACTTCACTTATCTCAATAGGTCTGTGTATGTCTTCATCAACTTTCACATTAGAACTTTCAATAATCTTTCTTAAGGGTATGTGCAGGATCATGATGGGCCAAAAAGTGGCAATATGATGGGTATGTGGCTGATGGCTATTTTTTTACCCAAAATTGATGAAACGAAAAGGGTTTTTAAAAGAGATTATCAGCTTTCCACCAATATAAATTATGCTTTACTTTGAATTTAATAAGTAATTATTATTTATTTTCTATTCAAATTACGACTAAAGTCCTAATTGATAGGCTGATTGAAAAACATCTATAGCTTTCAAACAATATCACATTTTTTCAATCCAAAACATGTGTCACATTCTATGCTTTGCATAATATAGGATTAAAAAAAGAAAAAATGAATTTCATGAAGTTTTGACCAAGTTAAGGTGGTCAGACATATGAATTTTTATATTTTTTAAAAACTTGTAATAAAAAAATCATAATTAATTATTTAATTAGAAAAAAATTATAAAAAAATATGCATCACATTGGGGCATGAGTCGTCTACTTATATATCTTAAATCTTATAAAAAAATAGTATCATTTTATTATGTTTAGGGTGGTCAGACAGATACCTACTTCTTATTTTTTCCCTAAAATTTAATTACCACTGCATGGAAATTTTAAAATTTCACCAAATAGATTTTTTTTTTTAAACATACATAGTATTTTAGAAACTACATTCAATTTGCTACAGATTTTTTTCTTACACATTTTTGAAATAATATAGATAACTTATTCAAATTTTTATGTCAAGTTGCCTAACTTTGATTTTTCTGAATTTTTTGCCACTTAAGGGCATATTTTTTCCATCATGATCATGCACATACCCTTAATCTTTTGTTAAAGCATCTTTATGCCTTGCTAGTGGTAGATTATCGAAGAAATATTCTTTCATCACATCTAACATCAAACTTTCCAAGATTTTCATCATCTCTTTTAATATAACATCTGCTTCCAAATACCTTAAAATATTTCATAGTAGGAGTCTTACTAGTCCATAACTCAAAAGGTGTTTTTGTGTTGTTGTGTCTGATCTGAACTCTATTAAGAACATAAACAATAGTATGTATCGCTTCTCTCTAGTATACATCCAATACATTAGACTCTTTCATCATAGTTCTAGCAACTTCATGTACTGTCCTATTTTTCCTTTCAACTACTCCATTCTATTGAGCGGTTCTCAGAGCAAAAAACTATCTTTTTATGCAATGCTTTTCATAGAATGTATTAAATTCACCAAAAGTGAATTCACCACCTCTATCAGATCTTAAACACTTGATTTTTAGATTTAATTCATTCTCCACTCTTGCTTTGATTACCTTGAACCTATCTAGGGCTTGATTCTTTTCTTTGAGAAAATCAACCCATGTCATTCGAGTGTAATCATCAATAAGTAACATGAAATAGCTATCACCATTCAGGATTCCAGTCTTAGTCGGACCACAGAGATCAGTATGTACTAACTCCAACATTCTGGTAGTAGAATGTTCTTTTCCTTTAAAGCTACATCTTGTCTACTTCCCCAACTGACAACTTCTGTAGATAGCATTAGCAGGTCTTATGATTCTAGGAAGTCCTCGAAAAATCTCCTTTGCACTAATCTTGACCAGGTTATCAAAGTTCACATGCCCCATTCTCCGATACCATAACCAACTTTCACCGATCTAAGATACAAGATAATTTCCATCAACTCCCTTTAGTTGATAGATTTTTCCATGAGTTTGAACCATATATTTTTGGCACCCTAATCCTTTCTAGCACTTCTAGGGTTTTCACTTAAAAGGAGAAAGCGGGGCCAAAAGTCTAGGTAGGTTCACTCAAATAAAGGATTGTATGATGTTTGTATGACTAAGTGAGATGATATAGATGAATGCAATTGATAAATTTATTGATTAAGTATGCAAAACTTAAGAAACAACTAATGTTTGAAAACACATTGTGTAATACAAAATCACCAAAAAATGAATAGAAAACTACAACATAAATGAATCAAACTAAAAGTGTGCACCTGGGATGTGGATGAAGACTGGAAATAGATTCTAGAATGCTGCTAATGCTAATTTTCAGGCCTGGAGGGACTCATTCACCATTCTAGGCAAATCAGTCCTAGTTTTGTAAAATTGAGTCGGAACCTGTTTCTGACAAAAGGGTATCTAAAAATCTAGAAAACTCAAAATTGAACCTGGAGTGGGACTCATTCACCACCCATGGTGAATGAGTCCACTTTTTAATTTCAAGATTTTTAAAAGTGGAATCTGAAGCTTTTGATCTACACTTTGAATTTCTACACGTGTCCGCTTTCAAAACTCTAATTTATGGGTCTGAAAATGAGTTTTTGTTGATATTTTGACTTGATGGATGAAGAGAAGACTTGAACAACCTTGAAAATTGATCTTCAATGATTTCCAATCCTCCAAGAGTCCTACATCTACAAACACACAAGACAAGAAGGAAAAATGTTGAATGTTAGGGCATGGGGGTTTGCCTTGGTCAAAGCCCTTTTAGGTAATTAAACCAAAATGATGAAAGAATGGAATGAAACATGCAATAATGGAATTGATTACCTTGACATGATCTTTGATCTTGGATTTTTTCAGCAATGGAGGAAGATTCATCCCTTGAATGTCTTTAGGAGCTTTCTTGATGTCTTGCAATGATAAAACCCTAAGTTGCTTAACTTGCGATAGAAGAATGATGGATGAATGAATGATAAGAGATAAGAGATGTGTAAAATGAGTTAAAATACTTATATTTATAGGAAATTCACCTATTTTACCCATTAATACCTCATCACAATCTGACATGAAGTAATATTAAACTCAAATTTCATTTTTTTCCCGCTTAAAGGTCAAAATTGGGCCAAATGGGACTCATTCGCCACCCATTGTGAATGGGTCCCATCTGGATGGGACTGATTATCCATGCATGGTGAATGTGTCTCATAGGGGCCAATTTGATAGCTAGGAAGCCAAGAGATAGGGAAATAAGGTTTAAAATGCAACTTTGTCGGGTATTTGATTAATTTAGTCCTCAGGATGAATAATATGGGTTAATATTGGACTATTAGTGATGACGTGAATGTCAAATAGGGCTTGGGACACATAAATAAATGTGAAAGTGTGATTAAATACACTTTACAACACTAAAATGAGGTCCACATAGCCTACGAAAGCACAAGAACCAATGTGAATGTGCAAGACACATTACAACACTAGTTTAACATTAAGTTTAATTCATAAACCTTCTAGATTGATGTGATAATATATTTTATAATGTTGAATCAAAGGAAAATGGGTTCATTAAGTCTAGAAAAGCGTGAAAGTATCTTACAACACTTTACAACACCTTTACAAGACATCGTTATAATCATGTTATTCAATTTGCAAGGGTCCGAGACCTAGTGTGGATGCATAAAATTCCTCACAAAACTTGAATCAAGGCCTAAATCAAGGCCTTATTAAGTCTAATTTATCAAGAATTATTCCCATGTCAAGTAAAGAGTACTTTTTTCTATGGTTCATTTAGCCCCCACTTTAGTGGGAGGATGATCTTGCTTCAAACTCACACTAAAGTAGACATTCAAGAGAGTTCTAGGTGTATAGATGTAGTTGACAAAGAATATCAAAGATCAAGGAGGTTACACAAGCCCCTAGGTTCCAAGATCCTAAGTTAAACTATCAAGATAAAAAATGATGCAATGGAAATATAATGAAAGATGAAAATGAAACGATGGATCAAGCTTCGATCATTTGTCCAACTAGTTGTGGATTAGATCTAGGCTGTTTGTTTGGAAAGCTAAATGTGTACTCACTTTGGGCCAACAAAACTTCTTGGTTGTCTGCCAGGTGAGAAGGCCAAAGGGTGAGAAACATACACTAGTTGGTATGCACTCAAACACATAGGTGGCTATGGGGAAAGTCGTGCCTCAAAATGGGCTTCCTGCTCAACCATATCAAAGTTATACATCCTGATAACTTTAATAAGGCGCCACAAAGAAGATGATGTTGTTTCAAGCTCTATGAAGTAAGAAAAACTTCATCTCCTTGACACTCATAGACATTGTTAGTGTAAGGATTGTTTCAAAGGGATTTTTCTTTGTTCGTGCAATGTCTCATCTTAGGGAACATCATGCGTAATTTCTCCAAGAGAGGATAAATGCAAAAAGTCTCATCTTGTTTCCAAGAGAGGATAAGTACAAGGTCTCATCCTGGGGAACATTGAACCAAATGTGTCCAAGAGAGGGAATCACAAGAAAAAGAAAATCACACAATGAAATGTGACTGGGGATGTATGCCCCCACTTTAAAGCAGTTGTGAACACCAGTACTGTGAGAAATTGCTTTAAAGTAGAAGAAGAAGACATGAGAGGTTACTTGGAAAGCCCTATTCCAAGTCATGTGTTTCCGATAAGCTACGTCATGAAAAAGGGAAGTATGTCATATGCAAACCAACTTAAGGCATGTCGTCCACATCCCAAGCTTGTTATTATGTATTCATGAAAGGTCAACAACTAGCGAAAGGAGGCAACCACGACTGACATACGAGGGAAAGGATACATAACCCCTTGCCCCCACTAAGTGCAGGAAAAGGGTGCATTGAAATGATTGATGTAGGTGAGAGTGAAAATCGGTATCAATTAGAGGAATTGGCCTATCATTAGTGGAATAACCATGAACTCTATGATAGGCCCAAAATGAAGTCTTGTAAGAGAATTTATTCTGAGTTCTTGAAGGGAGAGAGATCAAGTGATCTTGGAGGAGTCTCACCAAGATACCCTCTTGATCAATGGTAGAAAGTGGTCTTGTGATTTGTTTCAAAGATACATCCTACTTAGCAATGGATGTCATATTGACACAAGTTTCTCTAGATTGCGAGATTTTATTCTCCCCATTATAGGAGGGTATAAAATCTAATGAATTCGAATCATGAGCGTTTTGCGAGATGGCATTTACATTAAGCGAAGGTGTTGTTATGTGTTGCATATTTGATAAAGGATGATGTTCAAGACCACTAGTTGTTAAGGGTGATTTAGGAGTGTGTTGTGGGAGATTGTTGATGTGGAATGAAGGTTTGTTGATCTTGAACAAAAGGCAATAACCAAGACCACGAGTCATTTTTTGTGTGTTAGGCTCTATAGGGTTGCGGATACCTTGTTCTCGAGCACCACATCCGTTTCCACTATATCCAAGTTGTGTCATGAGCTCATAACCTTTTCCATAAAGCTTTTTCATTTCTTTGGAATTGGGTGGTTGTTCGTTATTGTGCTCGTAAAAGGATGTTGTGTAGTTTGTGGCATTGTCTAAAGTGGTTGAGTCAGATGCTTTTGAAAGGTTGTTCGAATCTTGCATTGATATGATGGTTGTTTGTTCTTGTGTCACATCTTTCTTTTGTTTGATTATGTATTTTCCCATAAACGATGGTGTGAATTCTAAGGATCCCCAATCGTCACAAAATAATTTAGACACCGATTTGTCATTATTTTTTTCTATTTCAAGAGGGTCTATATTGGATGTTGGAATCAATATTTTCAGAGGACTTGTAGCTCCTTTTTCAAGGTGTAAGCAAATTTCAGGCTCAGGTTCTGCTTCAACTTGCTAGATGTTATTGTTATAGACATATTTCATTATATGATGAAGGGTTGAAGGTACTACATTCATCTCATGAATCCATGGTCTACCTAAAAGAAGATTGTATGAAAGATCATAAGGCATGACATGAATAGGAGTTTGCAAAGTAACCACCCCAACTGTAATAGGAAAAGTAATTATCCCAAGTGGTTGCTTTGTTGTATTATCAAATCCTTGAATATATATGAAATCAAGTTTTATTTGTGACTTGTCAACACACAATCTATCAAGGATATTCACACTACACACATTAAGGGCAGAACCATTATGAATAAGGGTTTGCTTTATCCCTATCTGATTATATCGAACAATGATCATGAAAGCTTCATTTTGTTTTTGCAACTCTAAAGGAGGGAACTCATGTTGATGAAAAGTAATGTTTAGATTAGGTTGATTCATTTTATGGGTTAAAGTTGCTACATCATTCAGAGTTGTACTGGGAGGGACTGCAATTTTTTTTAAGGCTATTTGTAGAATATTATGGTAATTTGGTGAGTTCTAAAGTAAATCCCAAAGGGAAATATTTGCAGGAGTATTCTTTAATTGTTCAACAAGATCATACTCCTTTGTGTGTGGGAGGTAATGAGGAGCACTAGGTGGATTGGGTAAAGGTAAGGAGGGTGGGGTTGGTTGCGGTCGTTGCAAATTATTTTGAGTGTTATATGTATGAGCAATGGTATTTTAACTCAGTTGTTGTGACACATTAGTTTGAGGTAGGTAGAGGGTGAATTCAGGTTTATGTTGAGGTTGTTTGTGTGAAGGTGGGTAGAGAGTAAACTTGGGTTTAGGTGAAGGTTTATGGGAAGGGGGATAAAGGATGAGGTGAGGTTGAATAATTTTAACATCCCGTAATAAGTGAGATTCTTCATTGTCTTTGAAGGGCATGTTATCTTTTTAGTGTTTGAAAAGAAAGTTAACCAAAATGAACTGTAGATTTTTTGCACCCTAATCCTTTTTAGCACTTCTATGGTTTTTCACCTAAAACAAGAAAGTAGGGCCAAAAGTCTAGGTAGGTTCACTCAAATAAAGGATTGTATGATGTTTTAATGACTAAATGAGATGATATATATCAGCTAATTGATAAAATTCATTGATTAAGTATGCAAAACTTAAGAAACAAGTGATGTTTGAAAACACATTGTATAATACAAAATCACCTAAAAACGAATAGAAAACTACAACAGAAATGAATCAAACTGAAAGTGTGCTCTTGGAATGTGGATGAAGACTAGAAATGGATTCTGGAATGTTGTTGATGCTGATGTTTAGGCCTGGAGGGACTCATTTTCCATTCTGGGCAAATCAGTCCCAATTTTGGAAAACTGAGCTGGAACCCGTTTCTAACAAAAGGGTATCTAAAAAGTAAGAAAACTCAAAATTGACCTTGGAGTGGGAATCATTCACCACCCATGGTGAATGATTGCACTTCTAAATTTTTGGATTTTCAAAAGTGGAATTTGAAGCTTTCGATCTACATTTTGACTTTCTATAGGTGTTTCCTTCCGAAACTCTGATTTACGGGTCTAAAAATGAGTTTTTGTTGATATTTTGACTTGATGGATGAAGAGAAGACTTTAGAAACCTTGCAACTTGATCTTCAATTATTTCCAAGCCTCCGAGAGTCATAAATTTACAAACACACAAGACAAGAAGGAGAAATGTTGAATGTTAGGGCATTGGTGGTTTGCCTTGGTCAAATCCTTTTAGGCAATTAAACCAAAATGATGAAAGAATAGAATATATTACCTTGACATGATGTTTGATCTTGGATTTCTACAGCGATGGAGGAAGATTCATCCCTTGAATGTCTTTAGGAGCTTTCTTGATGTCTTGTAATGATAAAACCCTAAGTTGCTTAGCTTGAGATAGAAGAATGATGGATGAATGAATGATAAGAGATAAGAGATATGTAAAATGAGTTAAAAGACTTATATTTATAGGAATTTCATCTATTTTACCCATTAATACCTCATCACAAGCCGACATGAAGTAATATTAAACTCAAATTTCACTTTTTTCCCGCTTGAAGGTCAAAATTGGGCCAAATGGGACTCATTCGCCACCCATCATGAATGTGTCCCACCTAGATGGGACTGATTTTTGATGCATGGAAAATGTGTCCCACAGGGGCCTATTTGAAAGCTAGGAAGTCAGGAGATAAGGAAATAAGGTTTAAAATGCAACATTGTCAGGTATTTGATTAATTTAGGCCTCAGTATGTACAATATGGGTTAATATGGGACTATTAGTGATGATGTGAATGTCAAATAGGGCTTGGGACACATAAATCAATGTGAAAGTGTGATTAAATACACTTTACAACACTAAAATGAGGTCCACATAGCCTAGGAAAGCACAAGAACCAATGTGAATGTGCAAGACACATTACAACACTAGTTTAAAATTAAGTTTAATTTAAAAACCTTCTAAATTGATGTGATAATATATTTTATAATGTTGAATTAAAGGAAAATGGGTTCATTAAGTCTAGAAAAGCATGAAAGTATCTTACAACACCTTTACAAGACATCGTTAAAAGCATGTTATTCAATTTTCAAGGATCCAAGACCTAGTGTGGATGCATAAAATGCCTCAAAACACTTGAATCAAGGCCTTATTATTTCCAATTTATCATGAATTATTACCATGTCAAGCAAAGGGTACTTTTTTATATGGTGCAGAGTTCTTCCAACAACAATCATGTCTCCAATTTTGGATCATTTTCTGATTTCACAGGTATTGTTCTGAAACAAAAGTTTAAAACCATTGCTACACATCTGACCAACACTTAGAAGATTATGCCTCAAACCCTTCACATAGTATACATCATTAGTACTATGCACTCCATGAAAACTAATTGAACCTTTACCACAAATCTTAGCTCTTGAATCATCACCAAACATAACTAAACCACCATCATACCCTTCAAGTTTAGCGAACTTACGCTTATCTCCAATCATATGGTTTGAACATCCACTATCAATTACCCAGTAGTCTTCATCCTATCTTGCATGAAATGCAGTAACCAGAGTACCTTCCATCATATTCTTCTTAACTTCCATAATCTTCTTGCTTACACATTTTTTAGGGTTAGTGGATACATATTTACTTTTCAAAGCTAAGAATAAGCATTCACTATCATCAACCTCATTTTAAGATTCATCATCGGAAATACTTGCCTCTTCCTTAACATAGTACAACTTATTATTCTTCTTATCCTTCCTATCCTTATAATCCTTATTCTTTTTATGTGCAGCCCTATTCAGACATATTGAAGCATAATGACCAATATTTCCACAATTAAAGCATTTAAAGGGAAACATATCTTTATACTTTTTGCTACCTTTTTCAACTTCCTAGTGAAGTTACCTTCCAACTCATCAACATCATCGATATCTGGTTCCTCCTCAATCTTCATTGTCTTGAATGTCATTTTTGTCTTTTCTTCTATCTTGTTATCTTTTTGAAAATTTCTCAATTCAAATTATTGCAAGGTGCCGAACAAGTGTTCCAAGGTATACTTCTTAGGATCATATATTTCTTCAATCATCAATATCTTATCATTGTAGCAGTCCAATAGGGTGATCAATATCTTCTCAATTATGTCTTCATCTACTAGCTTTCATCCTTGATTTCTAACCTCATTTGCAGTCTGTTCAGCCCTGTGAAAGAAACTTGTAAATTCTTCACCATCTTCCATTTTCAGGTTCATTTCCTTTATACATGTCTTCCAACTTCTTCCAAACTTCATATGTAGTATCCAGAGAATTAACCTTAATTTGCTTATTTTTAGATAAACCACTACAAATCGTATACTTCACCTTCTCATTTTATTTATAAGTAGAGATCTCATCTGCAAAATTAACACCACTGAACAGAAGTGTATGCTTATTCTCAATAGCCTTCCAGTTCTTGAAACCAAGGGAGATAATATATCCTCTCATCTATCCCTTCCAATCTTTGTAGTTAGTTCCATCAAACATAGGGATCGCCAACTTGTGTGACATCGATTCTTCCTTAAGTGGTTAAGCTCTATAGAAAGGAACCAAAGCTCTGATACCAATTTTTAAACATGGTTAGGACAACTAAGAGGGGGGGTGAATCAGTTGTCACACAATTTCAAACTTAAAACTTTATCACTTGTTAAATTTTAAACTACACTATTTTGTTATTAACTATGAGAATGAAACACAAATAATAGAAAGTAAATCAACACAATGAAAACCACAGTGAGGGTTAACTAACAATATCAATATTATAAACTGAATACAAAGGCTCATTTCCTACAAAGGACTCACTGTCCAACAGAGAGGCTCACTGCCTACATATACAAAAGAGTTCACAAAAGAACCACTACTGCAATTAAAGCACATTCACAAGATTACAAAAACCTTCAGTTCATAGCCTTCAACACACACAAAAAAATGCTATCAAAACTCACTCACACACACTTCTACTCTTATGATTTGTGGCACTCTTTTGTCACTTTGCATCAATCTGTCATAAAATTCTTCACAACTCGACTTTCTTTTATACCATTCTCAACCTTAGAAACATTTACCAAAGTCAAACACAATACATCGTTTCATAAATTGAAATTAGGTCGGAAACTCTAAATTCCCGCGGTGGAAAGGAATAAGAGTGGACCAATAAAAACATAAAAATAGTATTCTTAAATCTTCTACATGCTTCCTCAATTTAAATTTTATTCTTCAAATGAAGTGTAAACACCAGGTTGGCCAAACCTAATGAAAACACAAATTATCAATGATGCACACACTTCCCAACAAGAAGATGACACATGGATGCTACAACACACTTTATTATACACAAGAATACATCTCAGAACCTTCCAAATACATCCACAACAAAAACAACAGGCTTCAATCATTAAATTTCTTTCACTAGTCTAACCGAACTGTGCATACACACACTGAATTACTAAAACATGATTTTTTGATTGCCAAAATTCAAATCTTTTTGATAGAGCATAGAAAAGACCTTCATAAACCATATCATAGATATGAACAATCTGAAACAAAGCAATAGATGACTGTGGAGCAAATGTATTTTTCCCAATCCACATAACACTGACTCTACCAGTAGAACACACATAACGGTGGACACAACTTTCACATACCATCTCACCAAAAATTGAAACTCAGACTATATCATCATCAGATCACCATAATGAAATCTTTAGAACCGAACAGGCATAGGATCAACATAGGAGAAATGTGGAGCACATATCAGAGCATAAACTGAATAGTTCCAACACTCTGATTTCTTTTCTTCATTAATTTTCTCAAAAGCACTTGGAAACTCATCAAACCAACATGTCTGCAACACCATAAACATATATCTATGTACTCACAACATCTTACCATTATCTCATCCATACATGTACAATCTGCAACATACTGAATAGTGTTGACATCAATGACAACATCAAAGACAACACCACCAAATTAGCTCATATTTGCAACATATGCTACTTTTATCACTGGCGCTTTATGCTTATTCTATGTCTAGTAAATGGATTTAATGGAATAGGTGGATTAACCTTGTTATGTACATCATGTGAATATCCAATGATTGCTTTTACCTTGTTGTTTGCATCTGATTATTGTGCATTGATGTATTTTTTTGAAAGGGAACAATGTCACATCACTCACTTTTGAGTGCCCTGGATGCTACAACTTTCCTTTCATGGTGTGATTGACTATATGATTATGTACATGTTCGACTATGTTGTTTTGTTATAGGTTGCAGGTACTAGGCATTGACTCCATCTAAATTTTCAAGTTTGAGCATGCCTTAAACCCAATGGAGATTGTTGAAATAGAGATAGCATCTAGTGCCCTATGTTGAGCCATCATCCTTGACAAGGACGAGTATCCATTGTCACCCTGATAGTGTTGTTTGTTTATGATTGGGTTCATTTCTATTGTTGTGGTCTTGCCTTCCGTGTCATTGTGAGGTTAGGTATTTCCTGGAATTCTATTCATTTGATTAATTTGATTGATTAGTGCTTCAATTGATTATTTTATTAAAATAAATATTATTGGAATTAAATGGCATTGTGATAATTAAATAAATCTTTTATATAATTATGGTATTGATAAAATTTAATTTAATTAATGTTTATTTAGTTTAAATAAATATAAGTTATGATTTAATAAAGAGATATAAAAATAAATATATTAATTAAATTGTGGTGCAAATAGAATTAAAAAGGTAATTTAAATTTAACAAATTAAATATTTAAAAGTTTACTTATTGTGTGTAACTAAATAAAGATAATTTTATTAATAGACATGTTGAAGAGTGGTAGTAAGGAATTGTCAGAAATTAAATAAATTAATTTAAAGATAGGAGTTGCATGCAGCAACATATAAAGTGAAGTGGTTAATAATATAGTTAAGTGGCTAAAGAAAGGGGGATTTTGCACATAATCTGGAAACGAATCTTGTTTTCTCTTCCCGTGAATAATTTTCTTGTTCTTGAAGGCTTTCCTTTTGTTTTGTTTTTGGGGTCTAGAATATAGTCCTTTGCTGTGTTGTTAGAACTCTGGAAGTGTGCAAAGTTGCAAATTAGAAGTAGAGATCTCTACATCAATCTAAATAGTTCAAATAAAGGACTCTAATCAGGTTCCACTATTTTATGATTTTCACCTCTATTTTATCTTGCATTGGAATAACTTACAAAAGAAGATTTATGAAAGAAATTCTTGGTATATCTCTATAAAATATTTTGTGTGCATTTGTAAATCATTATTGGAGAGGATTCCTGAAGTTTTAAATAACCCATCTCGTATACACCTAGTATTTTTTGCATTCATTTGTGAGCCTCTCAACTTCTTGTCTTTGGGTTCTCTCTGGTGACAATCTGCTCATACTCAGAGTGCCATGTTAGCAAACTCAACCGCTTGTAATCTTTCTCTATGATGGTAGATAGATGATTCTAACTTCTCTTTGTTCGTAGCATTCAATTAAATTCTTGAATTTGGGAATACCCCAAGGTTATCATTCACCTCCTTACTAGAATCAACTTTGTAGAATTCTTTTGATTTCCGAATACCATTCTTTTCCTGTAGTTCTTGCATGTTGGTATTCTGTATTACTGCAAGTGTATTTTCAATCTTAAATTTCACTTCAACCGCCCTAGGATTGTTAATCACTTTATACATCATATGCTTTGCACTTGGACTCAGTCCATAACACCTATTTCCCTACGTTCTATTCTCTACCAATTGGGCAAATACCTGGAAATGTATTGCTCCGTGTTAGTGTTTTATATACACCTTGGGTATGGGATAACTTAGTATTCGCAATTTCATAGATCGATAGCCATATATTATTCCTTTTCTTTTATTTGATATTGGGGTTTCAATGCATTCGCCACAGTGGTATTCAATTAAAATATTTAAATATATATAGAATTCATTTTCTGGAAGCTGCATTTTATCATGCGTTGGGTTTCTTATTACAAGAAAGTCATAATATCCATAAAAATTAGAGATTTAGAAGTTATACTATATGTGTTGGAAGTTGGCTTTATTACAGTTCTTCATACTTTTGATTTCGACGGTTTTAAAATGTATATATATATATATATATTTATATATACACTCCGCAATCGATATCACATAGTTACCTTTAATCTTTCCTTATCGCTGGGATATACATTTAGCTGGCATTTGATTATAAAAAAATCAATGAGCATAGCTTTCATTTGGAATTGAATACTCTTATTTATGCCACATATAATATGCTTTCATTTGCCATGTATAATTCTCCAACCTTTCATACCTTGTACGTGGCTGGGAGATGATCTATCTTGTTCACATTCTTCACATTCACACCTTCAATTTCAATTTCAATGCTTGTTTTCCACTCCACTTGGATGCACTTGCTGCATAATGGAAACTTAAATTGCTGCCATGTTAGCATTTAGTAGGCATTTTATTAATAAGTGTTGAATACGTAGTTTTATAGGTTAGCCAGTTGGTGTTTGTAATAGAGTAACTTGCATGGCTACATCATCTTATGTATAGATGCATTCTACTTTGAAACTTCAATCTGTATCTTTAAGATCTGATGAGGATTTAATATGTTATGAAACCAAGTTTCAGACCTGTGCTAGGTAATTCGATAGGCATTTGCTATAGGTGTTAGCTTCATGTAAACTGATAGTTAAGTAATGTGCTGAATCTGAGTTAAGTTTGGGCTCAATTAGCAAGGCTTTCAATACCTTATATGAATATCGTACATTATTCTTGTTCTACATTTTGTTACACAATCTACATATTCGACATGCAAGTTCATCTATGCTTCTTTCAGATCATTGTGAGTTCTACGTCTAGTTCAAAGCGTCTGTGTATATGATGTTATTACTGTTTATTTATAGCTCGGTATTCAATTTTTAATATAGATATATTTAAATTGGTGAATATGTATTTAGCTTTAAAGAAATATTTATATATAAACCTATTTTCTTATTTAAATTTAAATTTGATTTCTTATCTATATGATATACCTACGTATATATATATATATATACAGAAAAATGCATATATGTATATATATACACATGTGCACACATTATGTTTGAGTACAAATAAAATATTATTTCAGTCTTTATAATTAAAAGGTTAGGTAGAATTGGAATAGAAAATAATGATGTGTAGAATATCGATTTATTTATATAAGGAAATTGAAGGATTTATTAAATATTTGAATCGTAAATTCTTTCCTTGAAATTGATTTTTGTTGGTAAACAATTAAGTAAGTAAATGGTAGTTAAATAATGAACATCATGTGATGTAGGAGTTATATTTTCTTGGTTTATTGTATATCTCAGTTATTGTATGAAACTATGTGTTGCTCTTGGTATTGGGTGCTTTTGCAAATTTGTTTTAAGTGGGAGGAGTGGTGTAAGTTGTATTGGAAGTCTCCCAGAAGTTAAGGGAATTTTCTACTTGTTTGATTTTATGAGCATTCTTTTGAGATGGTGGTTTATGTGTTGACTGAGTTTATGTGGGTCACTAGCCTTGCATGGTATATTCTCCTTTGATTGGGACTTGTGTGTGGGATGGTTTATGCTTCACCTTTTTGTGTATGTTTATGAGGTTTCATTATTTTTGCAAGTTGGCTTTTCCTTGTTGATTTCATTGGGTCTCCTAGTTGCTAGTAGGGGAGTGGCTCTCAATGGGTGCTAGCACACAAAGTGGTGCTAGGGTAACCCATGTGGGAGTTGCCTAACTCAGTGATAATTTAAAATGAATTAGAGGTTGGTTAGTTTACACTCTAATCAAGATAATGCCTCACTTAGGGCTTAAGTTCTCGTTTAGGCTTGAGATGAGTGGGAAGGCCTGGAATGGAAAAGATCAATTTCCTTGTCCTCTTGAAAGGTATGTTGATCTTGCATGAGTTTGTATGGGGGCCAGTGATTCGGTAGAGGCTACCAAGGTAACTTAGGATGGGGGCTAGTAGCCTACTAAGATATGCTAGGGTAACCCATAGCAAGCTATGTGATGACACTCCTCCCTGCTGCAACCTAGTGTTCCCTTTCCTCATGTCTTCCTATGATGTTTGTGTGCCTCTAGAAGTAGTGTCACTATTGTGTGTTGTTATAATGTACTTGTCTATTGGAGTCATGTTAGCCTTTGTGTCATTCGTCTATCTCTTGACTGTTTTGTGGTGGGACCTTATTGCTATCTCCTAGCATGGGGCATGGACGTTAGGGTTCCACGTGATCAGGTGGAATGTTCCTTGTACTCCATTGGGTTTCTGCTGATGTTTGTGGTGACTGCTCTTGGTGATGTGGAATCCTACACTTGATCCTATTCGAGTGAATTATCTTCATGTAATTGTATTGTAATATAATCAGTTGTATCATGTTTTACACTCTGATGTATATTCTCCCCAATAGATGATGAGGGCGCAGCCGGAGACATAGAAAATAACCCACAAACAAGAGAATAATTTTATTATTCAGAAAATGGAGCTTCTTACATGCAGAGGATCTCAAATCCCCAAGTTCTACAACACATGCAAGTTACAAGAAGCTACAAAATCACCCTTTCGCAATATGTGAGCTTGTCCCCAAAAAACCACCCAAAAATTAGAAACCCGCCCATAAATAGAGCTCCTCTTTATTTTGGAGACAAAACAACATTCAAATTTGAGTTTAGGCGGTTTGGCACCGAAAAATTACAACTTGAAGTTCAAATTTCAAAAAAACATTTGCAATTGTATCTTCTAGAAAGTGCACCAACTTCCCAGAGCCATAACTTTTGATCCAGGACTCCGATTCATGAATCGTTTGAACCGTTGGAAAGGTCTCAAAGTCAATAACATGATCAAAATTTGCTACTCTAATTTTGGCAAGTTTTGGGGCCATTCTAGAAACTCTAAGTGCCTCAAATCTAACTCAAAAGATTTTTAGTGCAAATCTGGAAAACTAAAACTGCAATATCTTTGAACCCATGAATAGAAAATAAAAACTATAAATTGAGAATTTCATTATGACGAAAAGGGTATCCAAAAATGTAAAAACATCTAAAAACTAAGAAATTTGAAATTTAACTATTTTTGGGTGATGCAAGATTGCCCTTACACCACTGGATGCTCCGTCATCAGACACCCAGGGTAATTTGAGAAGTGACCCATCACATCTCAGATGGTTGAGAAAAACTCAACCGGTCAACCAATACCTTAGATAGCCAAGATGAATCTTCCACAGGCCTTCCTCTCCATTTCACCAGATATTCTTCATACTGCCTATTTCTGGTACTCCTTCCCACACGACTATCCAAGATTGCTTCAATCTCCTCCCTTTCTGAAGTAGGTGCTGGAATGCCATCGCCCTATTTGGTGCTTCCTCCATTCCACCTTCATGATACTCTGTCAAATCTAAAATGTTGAACGGAAATGTTGATTCCATTAGGCAACTCTACCTCATATGCATTCCTTGAATCATGCTTCTTCAAAATCTTACGGGGACCGAATTTCTTCATCTTCAATTTGTTATAGGTTCCCATGGGAAACCTTTCTTTCCTCAAGTGGACCATTACTTCATCGCCAATCTGAAACTCCTTATTCCTCCTTTTCTGATCTGCCTTAGCCTTATATTGCATATTCATCTTATTAATGTGTTCTTGTACCTTCTCATGTATATTCTTGATGTGCTCTACAAAATCTTCGGCTTCAACACTTATTTTCTTCTCTTGGTCCATCTTCCTCAATTCTGGAGCTTTGGGCTACCTCCATACACAATCTGGAATGGTGATCTAAGTGCTTCTATTGACAGAATTGTTGTAAGAAAATTTTGCCGGGGTAAGATCAAGTCCCATCCCTTGGGTTTATCTCCTACCAAACATCTCAGTAGGTTATCCAGACTCCTGTTAACAACTCTACCCATCGTTTGTGGATGGTGTGCGGTGAACTTCAACTCTGTCTTCAGCTTCTTCCACAAGGTCCTCCAAAAGTACCCACAAATTTGTGTCACGATCTGAAACAATACTCTTTGGTAGACCATGTAGCCTCACCACCTCTTTGAAGAACAATTTAGCAATGTGGATTGCATCATGGGTCTTCTGACATGGAATGAAATGTGCCATCTTTGAAAACCTATCAACCACCACAAAGACTGAATCATTCCCTCATTGTGTCCTTGGCAAACCAAGAACAAAGTCCATACTTATATCCTCCCATGGCCTCTTTGGTATAGGTAAGGGCTGATATAAGCCTGTATTCTGGCTCACTCCTTTAGCCATCTGACATACCCTGTAGCTTTGTACAAACTTCTTCACATCTTGTGACAACTGAGGCTAATAATAATGCTCACTGATAATGGTAATGGTCTTATCCCAACCAAAATGTCCTGCCATTCCTCCACTATGCTTCTACTTTATCAGGTTCTCCCTCATGGAACTCCTCAAGATACATAATTGACTTCCCTTAAATAACATGCCATCCTGGATTATGAAATCCAGCCACCTTGTCCTGTCCACTATAATAGGTTCCTTGCAAGCTTTCCAAGCCTCTATGAAATCAGGATCTTCTGTGTACAGTGTCTTAAGTTCATTGAACACAACCACTTCAATCTGCATATTTGTCATCGATGTATGCCTCCTACTTAAGGCATTTGCAACCCTATTTGACTTCCCACTCCTATATTTCAAAACAAAGGTATAACTCTGCAAAAACTCTACCCATTTCATATGCCTCTGATTTAATTTTCCCTGACTATTTAGGTCTTGCCAAGGCTGATGCTCGAGATATAGAAAAATCCTTTGGCAAAAATAATGTCTCCATTTCTTTAATGCTTGAACTATTGCATAAAATTCTTGATCATATACAAAATACTTTCTCTTGGCATCATTTAACTTTTCACTAAAATAGGTAATGGGCTTACCTTCTTGGCTCAATACTGCTCCAATGGCACAACCACTAGCATCACAATCCACCTGAAACACCTTGTTGAAATTTGGGAGGGCTAGAATAGGTTGCTTTGTCACCTTCGCTTCAACAGTTCAAAACTTTTTCACTCCATTGCTCCACTTGAATTCTTTTCTATCCCTCTCATTGTTTCAGTCAGGGGTCCACAAATACTACTGAAATTTCTAATGAATTTTCTATAAAAACTAGCCAAACCATGGAAAGATCTCACCTCGGTAGCAGTTCTTGGGGTAGGCCATTCGAGAATAGCCTTCACCTTCTCTGGGTCCATCTTGAGACCTTCTGCTGAGACAACAAACCCCAAGTACACTAACTCCCTCTTCACAAAACTGCACTTCTTCAGATTAATCAACAGTTTCTCTTCTCTTAACTTCTCAAAGGCTCTCCGAATATGCATCAGATGCTCATCCAATGTCTTACTGAAAATCAAAATATCATCTAAATACACAATAACAAAACTTCCTAGAAATTCTTTTAGTACCTTGTTCATGAGCCACATGAATGTACTCATTAAGGTTTAGCCAAAAAGGCATGACTAACCACTCATATAGGCCTCTTTGGTCTTGAAGGTAGTCTTCCATTCATCTCCCTCTCTAATCGGATTTGGTGATATCCATTCTTGGATCAATCTTTGTGAAGTATTGAGCTCCACTCAAACAGTCCATCAGGTCATCCATCCTTGGCAGGGGAAATTGTACTTGATTGTTATCTTGTTTATGGCTCAAGAATCTGACACATCCTCCACTCCCATCCTTCTTTGGTGCTAGTACTGCAGTACTGCACATGGACTCAAACTCTCCCATATCAAACCCTTTCTCAACAACTCTTGAACTTGTCTGTTCAACTCCTCATTTTCTACTGGAGTCATTCTATGAGCTACCTTATTTGGCAAACTGGCTCCAAGAATCAAGTCAAGCTGATGACTGATCTTCCTTATTGGTGGTAAACCCTCAGGTACATTACCAGAAACAATATTCTGAAACTCATCCAACATCCGAGAAACTTCTTCTGAAACCTTCTCACTATCCTCCTTACTCACTCTAGGAAGCAATGCATAACACACACACTCATGCTTCATACCTTCTAAATTTTTTATTCCATCTACATAACAAATTCTAGCACTGCTGCATACCTTTTCTTCGGTCTCCTTTAGGGGTTTCAACTTGTGACGAACCCCATCATTTGTCAAGGAATAAGTGTTTGCATGGCCATCATGTATAGCCCGCCTATCGAACTGCCACGTCCTCCCCAACAACATGTGACATGGATCCATGGGGATGATATCACAGAGTACCTCATCATGGTAGCTCCTGATCTTGAACTTTACTAGGCACTGCTCATTGACCAAAACTTTGTGGTCTTTCTGCAACCAGGAAATTCAATACGGATGCAGGTGTCTTTCCCTCTTTAGCTTCAACTTTGTGACCATCTCCTCTGACACCAGATTATCAGTGCTCTCACTGTCAATAATGACATCACAACATTTTCCTTCACACTTGCATCTTGTGTGAAACAGATTTTTCCTCTATTCTGGTTCATTGTCCTCAATCACCAGGGCTCTCCTAATAACTAGGGCTTCTCCCCTTTCAACATCATTTGAATGTTCAGATTGGGCCTCCTCATCTACATGCGCAACCCTTCCATCACCTTCTTGCCTTTTGTCTGCCCTTCCTTGGTGTTGTGTATATTCATAGGCTCAGTGCCATTCTTCACCACACTAGAAACACGTTCCTTTGAAACCAACTCTTCCAGATCCTTGTCCATATCTCCCTCGTCCTCTACCTCTTTGATCACCACTATTTTGATCATGAGGGTGGTAGAAGTTGTCATTCCTTTGGCTTCAACTGGTACCCACATCTTCACTTTTCTTTTCATCATCATTTCGGCTTCCTGAAGGTCTTCCACTGCCCCTTCCACTTTGACCTCATCGTCTTTTTTGCTTGCCATCAAATCTTTTGTTCAGCTTCTCTTCCACTTTCAGAGCAAACTGATACACATCCTCAATGGTGGTCATTCTGACTAGAGTTAACTCCTCCTGAATGCTCAATTGTAACCCATTAAGATATCGGGCTGGCTACCTTCTCCTTATTAGCCTCTGTGTGACCTGTTTTGACGATTATCTTGTGAAAATCTTTAGTATATTCTTTCATAGATCTGCTTCCTTGCTTCAATCCTTGCAATTTCTTCAATAGATCTAACTCGTAGTCCATTAGTATGAACTGCTTCTTCAGTTTCTCTACCATGCGATCCCATCTGGTGATATTTCCTTTTCCTCTTCGATTTCTTTCCAACTAGACCTCTTTCCACCAAATACTAGCATGGCCCTTCAACTTCATTTTCACAAACTTAACCCGATTTGGGTCCTCTATTTCCTCATACTCAAAATATTCTTCTAGCTCGTTGATCCAGTCGATCAACTCTTCTGGGTTCAGACTTCTGGAATAACTGGGGACTTCTACTCGGGTCTTTTCCCAATCCTCGAAATGGCCCTTATTAGCCGCATTTGGTCTTGATCAATTGCTTCTTCTTTCTCTTCTACATTTGAATGTTCTTCCTCTCCTTCATCCTCACTTTCCTCCCTCGGGTTTAACCCTCTTCTCAACTGCTCTTGTAACACATTAATCTGTCTTTGGAGGGCTGCCAGTGCATCTCTTCCACTAGCATTTTTGTCGCCTCGACCACCATGCCTACCAGGCATCAGTCTTGGAGGCATCTTTCTTGACCTCAACCCACAACCATGGTCCTGTGCGAACTGCCTCACGATCGGCGATCTGTCCACATGCTCAAGAAAACCTTGCTCTAATACCACTTGATGAGGGCGCAACTCGAGACATAGGAAACAACCCACAAATAAGAGAATAATTTTATTATTCAAAAAATGGAGCTTTTTACATGCAAAGGATCTCAAATCCCCAAGTTCTACAACACATGCAAGTTACAGGAAGCTACAGAATCATCCTTTCGCAATATGCAAGCTTGTCCCCAAAAACCTACCCAAAAATTAGAAACCCGCCCATAAATAGAGCTCCTATTTAGTTTGGAGCCAAACAACATTCAAATTTGAGTTTAGGCAGTTTGGCGTCGAAAAATTACAACTTGAAGTTCAAATTTTAAAAGAACATTTGCAATTGTATCTTCTAGAAAGTGCACCAACTTCCCGAGGCCATAACTTTTGATCTAGGACTCCGATTCGTGAACTGTTTGAACCATTGGAAAGGTCTCGAAGTCAATAACGCACTCAAAATTTTCTATGCTAATTTTAGCAAGTTTTGGGGCCATTCCAGAAACTCTAAGTGCCTCAAATCTAACTCGAAAGATTTTCAGATGCAAATCTAGGAAACTAAAACTGCAATATCTTTCAACCCAGGAATAGAAAATAAAAACCTTAAATTGGGAATTTCATTATGATGAAAAGGGTATCCAAAAATGTAAAAACATATAAAATTTGAGAAACTTGAAATTTAACTATTTTTGGGTGATGCAAGATTGCCCTTACACCACTAGATGCTCCTGCAGGTGACTGCTCTTGGTGATGTGGAATCCTACACTTGATCCTATTCGAATGAATTATCTTCATGTAATTGTATTGTAATATAATTAGTTGTATCATGTTTTACACTCTGATGTATATTCTCCCCAATAGATCTTAGGGAAGCATTGATGTAAAGATGTAATGATGTAATTCAATATTGTACTCTCTTGTAATTGGAAATGTCACTGACATACCTTGTTTATGTTAGTTAATGAAATTGACTCTGAATGGTATCTATGTTTTCCATGTTATGGTTAATTCATATTGGTTGTTCAATTAAATGTGATGGATTAAATGGAATTTCATAGAATCTTGTTTAATGTAATGATAGTGATGATTTATTACTCTTATTAGTTGGTTAATGGGATTCTATTAGGATAGTCATGGGACCTTAGAGGACTTAGGTTGAATGCAAGTTATTATATCATTTGTAACCTTGAGTATATTACACCTTCAAAAAAAAAAATTGTTCTATTTTTAGTGTTGTAGTGAGTTGTTCTCTAGGGTTTCATGGTGGGGCATTACACTAATGTTGTGATTGATGTCAAAAAGTTAGGGGATATTGTTGTAGGCTTATGTTTGTGTTGTCATTGACGACTAGTTGTGTTGATGCTTTGATTAGTTGCATTATGTTGTCATTAGTAAATGCTACTAGTGTCAACCTCTAGTGTTGCTTTGGTAAGCTTCTATGAATGTATAGTTGAATTACAGTGATCATGAGGAAGTGTTGAAGATGATGAGTATGTCTCTGGTACTTAGTTTCGAGGTGCTTTTGAGAAAAAAATGAATAAAAGAGGAAAATAGTGTGTTGTAGAGGTTGTTTTGGTGTACAGTGTGGTGTTTTTGTTTTGCTCCGCATTTCTTCATGGTTGAAGATTTTCTTGTGTAGTTCGAATATGTTTTTCAAAGGTTCTAAGAGGTTTTATATCTAAAATTTCTTGATCTAGATCATTGTGCAAAATAATTTGTGTTCACCAGAGTGTGAACTGTGTTTCAATGGTGTCTAAGAGAAATGGTTTTGCTCCACATTTCTCCACACTTTGGTTTCTACTCTTATGGTTCCGAAAATGTGTTGATAAGGTCCATATCTACCTACAACTGAAGTTGTTTGTGGTTTGGTGCTTCAGAAGTTGATTTCTTGAGTTACAAAGTATGTAAGGTTTTATGAGTGTATTTGGTGTGTACATTATTTAGGTGAAAGTTGTGAAGGAATTTGTTAGATTTCATGGTGTTTGTGGAATATTCCATATTGTATTCAAGTTTTGTATGTGGTCCATGATACATATTTGGATTTGATGAAGCATGTACTTAAATGTTAATGGTGTTTACACTAGTTCGATCAATCTTAGGTGTTTACACCAATTGTGGATTTGTTTCAGCAACTGTGGAAGTGTGGTGTGACATATATGTATGATTTGGGTCCAAGTTAAGAAGTGGTGTGGTATGATTTCATTCCTTTCCATCGCGGGAATGCTTAGTGCTGAACTAATTTGAATTTGCATAATTGAGGTGCATAGCCGACCTTAAAGAATATTTTCAAGATTAAAGAAGGTATAAATAAGTGTGAATTGTAGAAAAAAGGAAACTACTTGATTTGGGGAATAATTGATGATAAATTGGACTTAATAAGGCCTTTATTTTGTGCTGTGAGGTGTTTCTCACATCCACACTAGGTCTTGGACCCTTCCAAATGCATCTAACAATGTCTTGTAAAGGTGTTGTAAATTGTTGTAAAAGACTTTCACACCTCTCTAGACTTAATGAACCCATTTTACCTTAATTCAAAATTATAAAATGTATTTAATTGCATTCTCATTTCAATCTAGAAGACTTGTGAATTAAACTTAATGATAATCTAGTATTGTAATGTGTCCTACACATTCACATTGGATGTTGTGCCTTCCTAGGCTATGTGGACCTCATTTTAGTGTTGTAAAGTGTATTTAATCACACTTTCACATTGAATTATGTTCCCCAAGTCCTAATTGACATTTATATAATCACTAATAGGACCCTATGACCCCATATTGTGCATCTCGAGGCATAATTTAATGAAATACTTGAAAAAGTCACCATATAAACCTTATGTCTATACTTCCTAGCATCTTAGCTGGCAAATGGACCCCTCTGGGACTAATTCACCATCTATGGCGAATGAGTCCTTTCCAGGTGGGACCGATTCACCCAAGGTGGTGAATTAGTCCCATTTGGGTCATTTTTGGGTTTTGAGTAGGAAATTTTGGAATTTAAGTTTTATTTTTCTTCATGTTGGCCTTGGGGATCCAATTTACAGGTAAATTAGGAGAATTTCCTATGAGATTGTGCCATAGAAAAATGGCCCCTTGTCATTTTCATGGCCTTTTAGGTCTTGTTTCACGGTGTTGAAACTATGTGGCTTTGATTTTATGATGTATCATGGGTTGAACATGCTTATTTAGGTACTAAAAATCAAAGAACGACATCTTGTGAAGGTGTTGTGAAGTGTTGTAAGACATTTCTAAATTCTTCTAGACTCCATTTAATGCAATTCACCTACAAATCACCTTTTTACACATCAACAAGTCCTATATTGAAGTGTTGTAAAGTCTGTAACAAGCCTTCACGCTTTTCTAGGCACAATCTCCTTATTTATACCTCTCTCATGCTTTATTTTGTCTCTTTATTCCCTCATATGCTTAATTAAGTGTATTTTTTGATATTATGCCAAAAAAAAACATTAAACACAACATTATTCCTGACACATGGTTTTATGTCCTAGGTGGGACCCATTCACCATGGGCAGTGAATGAGCCCCCCTTGGCCCCAAATTCAAAATATTTCAAATTTCCTTTTGGGATTTTATTAAAATTCACTTGATGTCGGCCTGTGATGAGGTATGAACGGATAGTAAGATACAAGAATTGTATAAATAAGCTTTTTTCATCTCATTTTATATCTCCAACAATATCTTCTCACTCAAGTATTCAATCTCCTAATACATTCAAGCACTCAAGCATTCTATATCATCAATTGAAGCAACTATTGAAGCACTTTGAAGTAGCCATTGACATTACTTCAAACTTATAAGATCAAGGATTTGGTGAGTTGATAGAATTTGCATGTTGTTAGTTTACATTTCCTTTGCATTTCACTTATTTCTATTGGGTTTGATTACCAAAGCAGGGTTTGACCAAAGCAAACCCCTATTAGCTAACCCTCCAACATTTTTCCCCTTTGCATGCATCTTTGCAACCTTTGTTTTGTAGATTTAATAGGTTTAAAGGTGTTGAAAAGTGGAAATCAAGTCAACATATCATTATTTCAAGCTTATTGAGTGTTTTCTGTCTATTTCCTATAGAACTGACTTCAACAACCTAACATTCAGACATTCCTAAATCTGGTGTTGCAGAGTTGTCTGATTTTCTAGAAATCTAGGAGTGGACTAATTCACCACCCTTGGTGAATGATCAGTCCCGCCTGAGTTGTGAAAATTTGTATTTTGTTAGATCTTGGATCCCGACTATCAGAAATTAGTTCCCGACACTTTTTCATCAGTAGGACAACTGATTCACCACCCTTGGAAAATTAGTCCCACTGTGAAAAACCAGTAAAATTCATCAGCATTCAAGACATTTCAGAAAGCTCAAATTTCATCCAAGTGCACTTAGATTCATCCCCGTACCTTCTGTTTTGCATTATTTCTTCATTTTGATAGTTATTTTCATATCACAATGTGTTTTCAAACATAGCTTAAATTGCACTTTTGCATTCAATTTAGTTCATTCTAATCAGTCAATTGCATTTAGTTAGGTTCATTTACATCATATCACATTGCATACATCCTAATTTGAGTGTTACAGAAGCATTTTGGGACCTAAATCTCTCTCTTTCTAAGTGAAAAATCTTAGGAAGAGAGCAAGCATCCTTTGGGCCGCAAAATCTATGTCACAAAGATCAAATCTCTAAACCCTAATTTACATCTCATAACTCATTCACACATCTCTTATCATTCATTCATCATCTATCTTCTCTTTCAAGTCAAGCAAGCTAGGGTTTCATTACTCCAAGTCATTCAAGATCACTTTTCAGACATTCAAGGGTAGAATCTTCATCTCTTAATGTTGTAAAAAATAAAGATCGAACATCATGGAAAGGTATTAACTCCTTTATTACATGCTTCATTATATTCTTTTCTCATTTTGGTTTAATTACCTAAAAAGGGGTTTAACCAAGGCAAACCCCCATGCCCTAACATTCAACATTCCTCTTTCTTTTCTTGTGTGTTTGAAAATTTAGGCATCTTGGAAGCTTGGAAATCATTAAGAATCAAGTTACAAAGTTTTTTAAGTCTTCTCTTCATTTTCTAAGGAAAAATATCAATGAAAAGTCACTTTTAGGTTCAAAAATTAGACTTTCAGAAGCAGACACTTGTCAGGAATTGAAGTGCAGACTAGAGACTTTAGTTTCTACCTTTGGATTTTCAAAACTTCAAAAGTGGACTAATTTTGCATGGGTGGTGAATGAGTCCCACTGGCAGGCCTAAAACAGGTTTTCTGCGGTTTTGGATACCCATTTACCTGAAATGAGCTTTAGAATAGTTTCTTAGATCTGGGAGTAATTCGCCTAGAATGGAAAATGAGTCCCATCAGCCCTAAAAATTAGGATCAAAAACATTCCTGAAGTCATTTCTAGTCTCCATCAAGATTGTAGGTGCACACTTTCAATTTCATGCATTTCTGTTGCAATTTGCATTCATTTCTAGGTGTTTTTGCATTACACAATGTGTTTTCAAGCAAGTTACATTTCTTAGGTTTTGCATTTGTAACTCATTTAATTTTTTATTGTATTGCATTTAGATCATTAAATTGGCATAATTCATTCATATTTGGTATACTCTTGCATTAACTTTGAGTGTGAGAATTTCCCTTTTTGCCCTTCTTTCTCCTTTTAGGTGAAAACCCCTATAAGTGATAGAAAGGATTAGGGTGCCAAAATCCTTTGTTACAAAGTGATGAGTTGATGGAGAATTATGTTGTGAAGAGTGTGATGTGAATTGTAGAGTTGTGAAGTGTGAATTTGTGAAGTACAGTGCGATCTTATTGAGTTAGACCATTAGAAGTAATGAGCAAAAGGTGTTTACAATCTTTCGAGAGACTGTGAATGTTTTGGTGATGTTGTGGTGGATATTTTCTATTGCATTGAAATGGATTTCTCACTGTAACTTCCTTCTTATTTTCTATAATTTGGTAGTGAGCCCTTGTTTCCTTCGGGCAGTGAGCCCTCCAACAGTGACCCCTTTCTATTTGGTGTTGCAATTACTTTATATTGTGAGATAATACTCACTGTGGTTTTTCTCTTCTTGGGTTTTTAATGTAAATCTAGTGTTCTATTGTGCATGTTGTTGATGTCTTTCAGCTTTTTGTTATTTTCTTTCATGCTAAACTATTCTAACAGATTAAGGGTTAAATTAGTTGATGTGGATATGAATGTTTATGAGGGTTTGAGGTTTTAATGTACAACTAATTCACCCCTCCCTCTTAGTTGTCTTGTGTGCATTCAACAATTAGTATTAGAGAAAAGGTTCCTTCGAAGTAAGCATAATCGCTTGAGGTAGATCTAGGATGGTGCACAAAAGGGATGATCCTTTATTTGATGGATCAAACTATGGTTTCTAGAAGACAAGGATGTAAGGTCTCCTAATATCTCTTGGATTTGGAGTTTGAAAGTATGTTGAGACGGGATATACTATGCCTACTAGTGGTCCGAAGACTAATGATGAGATCAAGGCCGATGAGAACAATGCTAAAGCAAGGTATGCTCTTTTAAGTGGTCTTTCTAATACTAAACCTATGTAAGTTATTAGTTTGAAATCTACTAGAGATATCTAGACAAAGTTGGAAAGTATTTATGAAGAGATGATAAGGTCAAGCAAGCCAAGATGCATAATCTAAAGATCACATTTGAGAGCCTATGAATATCTAAAGATGAAAACATTACAAGCTACATGCAGAAGGTGGATGAAGTTGTCAATTCCATTAGAGGTCTTGGTGGAAATCTTGAAGAAGAAGTGTTGAAAAAGGTATTGAGAACTCTTCCTAAATCTTATAGTCATAAAGTTTATGCTATCAAGGAAGTTCAAGATTTAAGAAATTACTCTAGAGATCAGTTAAATGGTGCCTAATGTTCTTTTGAAATGAGAGAACTTGGTACAAGTAGTGAAAAAATGTAGACTGCTTTTAAAGCTGATAAATCATAAAAGACCGAGGAATTAAATCAAGAGGATCTTGATGATGTAGAAGCAAACTTTGTGAGGAAAATGAAAAAAGGTACTAGTAAATATAAAGATTAGCTACCTTTCAAATGCTTTAGTTATGGCAAGATAGGTCATTATGCTTCAAGGTGTCCAAAGAGAGCTTTTAATGACAAGAACAAAGAAAATAAAGATAAAGCAATCAAGAAAAGTTATTATGTTAGAGATGATTCTAGTATATCTGATGATGAATTTGACTATGGGAATGATGAAGATAGTGAATGCTTGTTCATAGCTATTAAAAATGAAACTAATTCTACTAACTTTGAGAGATGTGCAAAGGAAAGTTCTCTGGAAATAGGTCATAATGCTATGGTGACTACTCTTCATGCTAGAAAGGAGAACTACTGGATTATTGATAGTGGATGCTAAAATCATATGACTGGTGACAGAAGTATTTTTGTTAAGATTGAGAAATATGAAGGAGGTCTCATTAAGTTTGGTGATGATACATTTGCTAAGATATGTGGATAAGGCTCTATCAGTTTTGATGGCAAGCATAATATAGATGATGTTCTTTATGCTAATGTGCTGAGACATAACCTCTTGAGTGCTGGAAAAATGTGTAGAAAATGATATAATCTTATGTTTCAAGATGGTAGATGTGAGATCATAAGAAAGCTCTAAAATTGTGGTTGTTGCTGAAAGAAGGACATATGGAAATGTTTATCAACTTAAAGGTGCTGATGGTCACTACTTTATGACTTAGATTAATGAAAGTTGGCTATGACATAGAAGGATGTGTCATATTAATTTTGATTGCCTAGTGAGGATTATCTCAGTTCAAGTTGTGAGAGATCTGCCAAGGATTACAAAGCCCATTAATGTTGTCTGCAAAGAATATCAAATGAAGCACACAAGAAAAAGTTTCAAATTCAAAAAACAATCTACTACCGGACTATTGGAGTTGGTGCATACAGACCTTTGTGGTCCTACCAGACTAAGAAGTCTTCAAGGTAACAGGTATTTCATGTAATTGATTGATGATTATTCTAGAATGACATGGGTTACTTTTCTCAAAGAAAAATCAAAAGCTCTAGATAAGTTCAAAGCATTCAAAGTTATGGTTGAGAATGAAATGGATATGAAAATCAAGTGTTTGAGGTCTGAAAGATGTGGAGAGTTATGTTTGAGTTCTAAACTTTGGCCAATAAAAATAGGATAACTATTAACCATTTTTTTATAGGAATGAAGTACAAAATTACTATTAATTATTTGACAATTAAATAGTTTTATGTTTGAAAAGAGTGTCTTAGATTGTATTATCTAGCCAACATTCTAAATGCACATTTAATTGCATTTATTAATTGAAATTCAAAAAATATAACATAATTTTAAAATTTTGATTAATGAATAAATATTGTCATTGTCATCTTTGAACAAGTTAATTGTCAATTTAATACTAAAAATTTAGATTTACTGGAATTAATTTGAAACCATCATTTACAAGGAATATGTTTAATACTTAAAACTCAGATTAGGAGAAAAAAATGGAACAATGTTAGAGAGTGCTTTGAAAGGTCCCATTACAGAACATGATGGGATGGTTTTTGGTTTCCATCTTCTGTGGCCCAACACCTATACTTTCTCAGTCTAAAGATTTAAAATCTCTGACGACTCAAGCTGGTTTACAGTTATAATTTATTGGTTTGGAATGGTAGTTCCGCAATCTTGTTTGGTAGGGAGAAATCTACTTTGTTGGGCTCGACAAAAACTGACCTGTAAATGCAGTCTCACCACGAAACTAAACTCAGACGCTTGAAATTCATCTTTATCATTGTAAGAAAAGGTATTGTCGTTCCAACCAAACAGTATTTTCAAAGTCGAGTCCGGATGACCAAATTACAAAGATATTTCTAAGCACGCGAAGACTGATCACCCAAACTTCTTGTCGCATTATTTTCTTTTTATCGTAGATGAGGAGAACTCATTATCATGATAACCCGGCGATTGGATCTTGAGCTGCAGGAGATAAGCTTTAGGAGGATGATTCTTGATACCTCGGGGACAACGGGAGCCCACCTGTCTCAACGTGTATTCTTTGTCTATGCCATCATGACAAGGCAATCTACCTACGAGTCTACGATAGGAAACAAAACAAAACTTCAAAACCCTTAGGTTTGCATTGGACGCAAGTGCACCGTTTGTGTAATGTGTTATCTATATATATATATAAAGAAATATCTAGTGGTGTATGGGTAGAGAATAGTTGTGAGAAGTAAGGATGAGTAGTGTACATGCAGTGGTGTTTATGTATCCATTGCAGGGCCACATCATCCCAACCTATAACTTCGCCAAGAAACTAGCAGCCAAGGGCGTCCTTGTGACTGTGGTGTGCACCCATGGATGCTATGCCCGCATGATCAAAGCTTATAACGGTCGCGATCCTTTCGCTCACAACGTCGACAGTTTGGGTTTCCATATGCGTTCGGCACTTGTGTCCGACGGATTGCCTCAAGACTTTGACAGATCTCTTAATTACTATGAGTTCGACAATTCTCTGCTGAATAAGATGGAGTTCCACGTAGAGGAATTGATGGAGGATCTGCAACGAAAAGGCCCTCCGATCTCCTGCATCATCACCGACACGTTTTACGTTTGGCCAGACCGAATAGCCAAGAAATTTGGTATTCCGCACGTTTCTTTCTGGACAGAGTCGGTCATAGTGTTTTCCATATATTATCACTGGGACCTCCTCATCAACAACGGCCATCATCCATTTACAGGCGACGGTAATATCATTATGTTTTTTCATTTTAAAACATAGAATATATGGGGGTAAACTAAATGATCGGAATTTTCCTCCTCTTCCTCTTCCTCACTGCTACTACCATCATCGTTTAGCAACTTTGTTTGTGGCTTTATGTTCCTAACTGTTGCCTGTATGGACTTCAGGGTGTGATTATTTGCGCTCACCTTTTTTTTATATGTGAAACACTATTTTATTAAGAATAATATAAGAACTTGTTCTTCCAAGAAAAGATGATTAAGATCTTCCTTCTTCCACTACTACTACCCTCACTGTTCAGTAACTTCGTTTATGTTTTTTATGTTCAGGACTATTGTTCATATGAACTTTAGGGGTGTGATTATTTCAATTATTTTTTTCAATATGTTTAACACTATTCTATAAAAGATAATATAAACAATGTATTTATTAAAAAAAAAATGATCAGGATTTTCCTCCTCTTTGACTGCTATTACAGATGTTATTTAGCAGCTTTGTTTATGTTTTTTATGTTTCTGGCTGTTGTCCATATAGATTTTAGGGTGTGACTATTTCCACTTATTTTTAAAAAAATGTGTTAAACACTTTTATAAATGATAATATAGACACTTATTTTAAAGATGTGACTATTCTTTTTGGAACATATGTAACACTATTTTATAAATTATAATATAGACACTTATTCATTTAAAAGATAAACAAGATGTACCGTAATATGACTTGGGCTGATCCAATTTGAAAAAACATTAATGGTGAACTTCTCGTTGCAGAGGGCGAGCTGATAAACTACATTCCTGGGGCTCCAGCTCTGAAATTAACAGACCTTCCTTCGTATCTGCAAGAACGAGATGTATCATCGCTGGTGCACAAAATTATATACCAAGCTTTTCAATCTGCCCGGGCCGCAGATTGGATTGTTGCCAACACAGTCGAGGAGCTGGAGAAGCGAACAATTGAAGAACTGCAAGTTCAGTCGGGCATCCCGTTTTGTTCAGTGGGTCCGTTGCTTCAACAACATCATCTCAATGGCGAGGTGGGGACAAGCATGTGGGTCGAGTCCGACTGCAGGAGCTGGCTCGACAGCAAGCCCAAGAACTCCGTTCTGTACGTCTCCTTCGGAAGTTATGCCCATGTTTCCAAAGCTCAAATTCATGAAATGGCCATGGGGTTGCTGCACAGCAAGCGGCCCTTCATTTGGGTGCTCCGTCCTGATATCGTCGCCTCCGACGTGCAAGACTTACTGCCGGACGGTTTTGTGGGAAACTGCAAAGATCAGGGATTGGTTGTTGAGTGGGTCTCTCAGCTGGATGTGTTGTCCCATTCTTCTGTGGGTGGGTTTCTCACCCACTGTGGTTGGAATTCCGTCTTGGAAAGTCTCTGGTTGGGAGTACCCATGCTCGCATTTCCTCTGCTCACAGACCAATACACCAACTGTAGGCTCATTGTCCATCAATGGAGAGTGGCCATGGGTCTGGGTCACATTTCTAGAAGTTCCAACAACATGAGGTCCACTCTGGTGCTCCGTCAGGAGATTGTCCTCACAATAACAGAATTTATGAATATAGATGGAGAAGAGGGAAAAAAACTTAGGTGTAACATTGGGAGTGTAAGAGAAATTATGAAGAAAGCAGTGATGAATGGTGGGTCGTCTCAAAACAATTTGGAAGACTTTGTAGACTACTTGAAAGGGAGAGAGCGATGTCGGTTTCCTTCCGAGTGAGTCGCACACATGAAGCCACTGAAATAGTGCTTTATTTAGGGGAAGCCACGTGAAGTAGGATCTAATAAATAGATAATTATGGTAGGAAGCAAATTTATTTAAATATATTTTTATTAAATAAGTTTTTAAAATAAGGTTATTTTTATTATATTTATATATTTAATAATAATATTAATAAATCATTTTGAAAATTTCAAATAGAATAAGTTGATTTTTAAGAACTTTTTTCAGATGATTAGATGGGCAGGTCAAGGTTGATATGTTTTAATTATTTGTAAAAAGATATTCTATATTTTCATCTTTTAATAGTAAGGATATATCTATGTGATTTTCATGATCATATTTGATATTAAGAGGTTTTATAAGGGAAAGTGAGAATAGGAGAGGAATGAGAGGGAATATGAGAGAATAGAGAGTATATGTAATACTAGAGAAATGATATATGTGAGAGCCTTAATATAAGATAGTTGAGACATAGTATAAGAAGATGTATGAGAGTGCTATTGTGTGGGAGATTTATGTATGTGATAAAAGATTGATGGATATGTACTACAAGGAGTTATGTTGAATATATATGATGGTTTATTCTATGCATTAAATGAATGTGGTGACCAAAGTATGAGTGTATTTTTATTTATCTATAAGTATTTTACCTCACTTATCTATTATCTACCACAAAAATTCTAATCCTCTTTTTACCCTCTTTACACTAGGGTATAAATATAATATTGAAGAGCATAAGCACAAATCTTTGTTTTGTACACCTCTTTTGCTAACAAGAATGTTACATCAATACATCCAATAATATCTCTTTAATGCGACAACATTCTAGTAGCATGATAACACTCAACCTATAAAAAACCCATAAAACAACTATCAATGGCATCAAATGTATAAAGAAGTGAAAATGAAACTATAAATGGAATCCTAAAATTAAAACCCATAATATGATAAAACATCCAATGACTCCACATGAAAATTTATTTAATGCTTCCACATGAATGAAAAACCATGATTTTTAGCATCTTTGACCCATGTGAAGGGTGAGAATATATTGTTAGAGTAATTAGGATAATCACCTAATGATTAATTTGTCATAATTAATTATTAGGTCCCTTATTACTTTATTCACTTAAGCTAAAATTAGGAGCATTTTATATTATTAAATTTCCACAATCTAATCAAATCCTCATCCAGGGTTTGTCTTTTTTTCTTTTGTAAGAATTCATTATTGTACATTATAATCATTCACATGTATTCACATCCCATTCAATTGATATTACAATTATAGGTTAATCTCAATATTAGTTGCTTGTGTGGACTCAATCATTCTCTCTTGGTTGCATAGAAAATTAGTTGCTTTAATCTCTCATTTGTGATAAGTGTTTTGGTTGTTGGTGATTTTTGGGAGTTATTGGGTTAGCTAACTACTCCAACATGCATTCCCAATTATGGTGTTCCAAAATGAAGTGGTCAACTAATGTATACCCCAAATAATATGAAAAGATGGTCCACTCTCTTTCCTACCACCCTAAGATCAAAAACTTGGTGTACATGAGTTCAAATCAATTTGTAACTACCTTTGTCATATGTAGCATCCCCTTAAATTATGATTACAACTAATATAGAAATCAATCAAGAGAAAATAATTAATAAATAATTCATTGGGAGTCACACCCTAAGCATCCATGTACCCATTTCCAAGGTGTTAGAATCACTCCCTCAATTAGGAAACACTTGGTACTACCCCCTATGTGATCTTAGTCCAAAATACATCAAAGATGAAAACCTAGACCCATGTGAAAAATTCATTTATTAACTTAGTGTAGGGATAACATCCTACATGTGTAGAAATGTACCATACTGGATGCCACAAATCCATTGGATAATAAAAAATCACCTTGCAATCATTGGATAGATGATCTAGCCATTACATTAAAGAAATCACTATTGGATAAAAGATGGTGTTGGAGGACAACCTTTGTAGCAACGAGCCATACAATAGATGACTATATGGAGCCATACATATGGTGAAATTTTATATGTTGCCACCATTGGAACCCCTCCAAAAAATGAAAAAAGAATATTCAAAACCTATAGTGACTTATATGAAAATATATGTTTTTGGGCCTTTTGAGCACAATTGTGAGGCCAATTTTTCTCTAGGACACATTATATGAAAGTAGGTACCCAAAAACCTTGTAAATTCAAGGGAAATTGGGAAGGGATTTACAATTTTAGTCTGATACCATGTTCAAGTAGCCAAGATCAATTTCCAAGATACAAAAATAATAATTTATACAATGATAACACTACCATACAAGTGGGTGTTTAAAATATACAGAAAATTCTTGCATATAAAGGAAATGATGAGTAGGTGAGAAGGTAGGATTCAAAGTTTGATTACCTCTTCAAAGGTGAGATACATGTGGGCACACTTAGAACAAGTGTGAAGACATGTTTTGAGTACACATGAGGTGAAACAAAATAAAAAAAAGTCTCTCTAAGTGAGCTTAAATTTATTGTGAATAGGACCTAGTCAAACTAGATGGGTTTAAAACATTTTTAGCTGATAGGCTATTGTATGTGGGCAAAGCCCACTGGCATTTCCCCCAGTCTGATGCCAGCGGGGAGATGGGGTTTTCCAAGATTTGGTGACTTTGACGTCTTTTTCGGTTCCAGTTCCCAATGATTTCAGAATGTTACCCGTGAGAGCATTGTTATAGATGCCTAGATTTTCGAGTGACGATATGTTCCTGAGCGAAGAAGAAATGGGTCCCTTGTATTTCTGCCAGACTTGTGATTTACACGGAATGATGGAGGTGACAGAAAATTGGTGACGAATTTATGGCATGAACCACCCAGTAAGGTAGACTAGGATTTATTTCGAATAGGCCACCGTTTGCCACCGTTTTCCGTCCCCACTACACAACAAACTACCAGCATTAAATATTGCATCCTTATCCCTGTCTCCATCAGGTATGGCTCCCAGTGCAGCTACGCCATTTAATAGGCCACCAAATAGCAAGGCTACAAAAAAGAATCCCCAATGCACAACCCTAATCGCTATGCACAACATCCTCAAGGGTTTTCAATGGTTCCAGGAGAGGATGAGGCGCGACGGCAGCTCTGGCTCACGTTCTCTAGTATGGTAAAAGTCATGGTCTGGTATTTCCTCATATGTTTGTTACATCGAGCTGCTTAGCATTGATCATTCCAACATTTGAATCTCTTTGCAGAGGTAATTTCAAACCGTCTCTTTCTTCTTTTTTGGGTTCTTTTTTTGCACTCATTATGCAGAGAATCTAGAGAACAACGGCTGCCTCAAATATAAGCAACCTGAAGCCGACCCTCATCTCTGGTCTGGTGTTTTAGCAATGTAAGTTTTCCTATCGGAATGCAACTCCTATAGCATTATGGGAGGTAACCCTTTGCTCGCACTAAGGTAGTGATGCATCAAGATTTGTGTGTTCTGGGTATAACCCATTTTGTAAGCCTCTTAGAGTTATTATTGAGGGCATTTTGACCTATATTTGGCGTCTTCCTCTACTCCTCTCTTAAACAACCAGTAGGATGCACATCCAAATTAAAAATTGTGAATTCACCCCTTCCTTACCCCCAGATAAATCTTGCACCACCGTTATGGAGTTATGATGCTCTGCTCTTTATTGTTGGTAGCTTTTGGAATCAGTCGTTGCAAACCACACCTCTTCAAAATGGCTGTCGTCATACGTCCCTCTCTACCCAGCTGAAAAAAAAAAGTGGACGCCAAGTGAGTATTAGGTTTGTGTTATCAAGGAATTTATGCCTAGAAAATTAGTGCAGTGTTGTAATGTGCTGCAAATGCCACATTTGGTTTCTAAAACAAGTGTTAATATCACCATTTTTTTCTTTATCATCATGTATTGTTGATTATATGAACCGATTGGCTGGAATAGAATTAAAACTTTCTTGTGCCACGTTTGAATTGGGAAATGAAGATAAAAATAGCTATCCTAAAAACACACCTCCTCCGAGTTAAAAAATAAGTGGATTTAGGGTTGAGAAACATTGTGTTGGTGTAGAAATTGGGGCATCAACATATGGAAGGTTTGTAAAGTTCCACAAATGGTTTAGGGCATTATAAGCAGAGATTTTTTTGTTAATATGATACTCATTAATAAAATTCCAAACTATTATGTTCTACTTGCATTTTAAATTTAAAAGGAGCCAAAAATCTCATTTATAAATAGCTTTGCATATTAAAATATACCATCCATAAGATCTTTAAGTTATGAATAGATTGACATATTAAAGCAAAACTTTTTAGAGTCCCTAAGTTTAAAAAGAGAAAAAGAAAAGATTTGTGAGTTTTCCTTATAATCTTAGATTTTAAACCATTTGTTTTAGTATTAGTATCATGTTTATATGGTAAAATAAAGTTTAAAAGAAAATAATAATAGTAGTTGTTTTTCTAAAATAAAAAATTATGAGTATATATATAATATAAATTTTAATTGGAATATTTGTTTTGTTTTATATTTTTATCATATCTTATTTATTTATTTGTGTCAAAACTTTAAAAATGAATAATTGGGATAATTTTATGATTTTATTGATAAAATAATTATTCATCAATAAACTTTATTTAGATTCATTTAAAATATAACTATTTTTTTTTATTTCAAATTATCAAATCAATCAATATATTTAGTCAATAGGCTTTTTTATGATAATTACAAAATAATATAATTTTAATTTATTATATAATATTGTAATTACAAAATACTACTCATAATACTTTAATGTGATTACAAAATAACATTATATTAATTAATTATATAATATTAAAGAAAATTACAGTTTCGCTCTCCAGTTGTATGAATATGTTAAAGTTTTTATTCATTTAAAAATAGTCCATCAAAAAAAAAAAATCATAGAACATTTTTAGACTTATTTATGCTTGTAGTTTGGGTCTTAGTCAATACCTATGCCCTTGTTAATGACAATTGTTTTTTAATATTAGTATCGCTATTCATACTAATTTATTATAATTACAAAATAATATTAAAGAAAATTACACTTTCACTCTCCATTTGTATGAATACGTTAAAGTTTTTATTCATTTAAAAATAGTCCATCAAAAAATAAAATTCATAGAACATTTTAGACTTATTTATGCTTGTAGTTTGGGTCTTAGTTAATACCTATGCCCTTTTTAATGACAATTGTTTTTAATATTAGTATCGCTATTTTGAATTATAGTTTCAGGATATGGCTAATGCATGAGCACTTGAAGATGTTATTACTATTTCAAGCAGTGATTCTAATTCCAATACACCCTCACCACAAACCCATGAGTTACCTCTATTAGAAACTGACTCAACATCTGTGGATTGGTTGGGATTCCCTCACCACAATGTTGATTCTTTTTCAAACAATGTCTTGACAAGTTGTCGTGAAACCCATGAGTTACCTCAATCAGCAACTGACTCAACATCTGTGGATTGGTTGGGCTTCCCTCACCACAATGTTGATGCTTTTTCAAACAATGTCTTGACAAGTTGTCATGAAATTTTTGAAGAAGCTATGCAAACAAGCCAAGATTTAAGGGATGTGGAGGATCATGAAGTTGAATTGGTGCAATAAGTTGTCCAAAAATTTCATGCGACCTATGAAGCTCTTGAGCTATTTTATGGTTTCCTGTGTGAATTGAAGTATTGTCAATATTATGGAGTGGCCAATGCATTTGAACTAAAGCGTGAATTCCAAGATTTATTGAGTGATATATGGTCTAAGAAGTTTATCTACCTTCTTGGAAGTTAGTTACTTTTTCAATATGTCAATCAAGATTACTAGTATGATACAAATTAGATATTTTTGTGAAACTAAATGAAGATGTCAAGATAGCTAAATGTGGAGTGAAATGGATTTAGTGGTCGACCTTATATTTGAACCCTTAGTTGTTATATATTATGTTTACATTGTAATGTCATTGTACATATTGATCTTTATAGTTCTAATTTTAACGAATAGAACTTATTGTAATATTTGTGTCCCCTTATTTTGAATATTATTTTGAACTATAACCTTAAGTCTACCAAATATATATTGGAATGCTACTCAAAACGATGATATATTTGATCATGATTGTAAATATTCACTCTTGCAACACTTAGCTATGTGAAGTATCACAGTCATATGTATGCTTCTTTCAAACCCTTTGATATATTCAATGTTGAATATAGTTATATATTATGTTTACATTGTAGCACCATTATGCAATTTTGATCTTCATAGCACTAATTTTATTGAATAGATCTTAAAGTACATATTGAGGAAAAATATTGCTCCTCACAATTTTTATTTTTTTTTGAAAATGATGTACTCCACTTGTGTATTCTTATGCTCAACATTATGTTGAGGTCTATGTTTTCTAAAACAAGAACATCCGCCAATTGTATGCAAACACTATCTTACACGTAATATAATTTTGCAGGGTTAGTCCACTTCCATAGACCATGGCTACAATATTAACCACATATGCAATTAAACTTATCCATGATGGGAATGAAGGGTTCAAACCTAATGTGCAAATTTTGTCTATTTCAAACTTCAGCCATGGCCATGAATGTAACAACCACTACAAGGTAGAAATATCTGATGGGGCCTACAAACAAAAGGCATCTTTACCTCAGAAGTACAATCATTACATAGAATCTGGTGAAATTACAGTTGGATCCATAATACGAATGACAAAATATAATTGCTCCAGACCAAGCGGGTCTCGGTGAGTAAAGGAATCCAAAATTTCCCATAACAAAATCATTATTAACTTTTTAGCTTCTTCCTTGTATTAGTAATTCTTACTCTTGTGTTCCAAATGTATAGGTGGATTGTCATTGTGAACCTTGAGATTGTTTCTACAAACCAGTCTATAATCAGTCATCCTACTTCACTTTATATGGAACTAGAGCACCATATAGAACAGGAAATGGAAAAATCTTCAGATCCACATGCAGAGCCTGAGACAATTAGCATTGCTAGAGTATCAACTCATGTGAGAAGATTATTTGGTGTAAATCCTTCTAGGAGTAGAATGGAAGCACCAGTCACAATTACGCCTATTAAAAGTCAATATTATTTGGTGTAAATCCTTCTAGGAGTAGAATGGAAGCACCAATCCATTTGCAATCATAAGGAAGCGAGAGGAGACACGCTTACAACAACTATTTCTCTCCTAAAACAAGGTATGCAACTCTCCTTCCTATCCATTTGATATCTCTCCCCAATTCCCATGGTGCTTAAAATTGCTTCTACAACTTGACTTCATCAACGCCTATTATATGCACTTAGCCACCCCGTTCCTTTTGTTGTATAGGTCTTCAAGAAAAATTGCATAGACCACATAAGCTCATCCCCAAAAAAAATTGCACCACTCCTACATGTTCATAATATAATACCAAAGTGTATCAGCCTATCGGCGTAACCATTGCACCTCATTGGGGTGCAAGTGCTAGTTTTACACTAACTCAATATGCTACTATGTGTATCACTTACAAGATATAATATATGAATAGGGAGATCTCAACCAGAAACATCTCCACTTTAATCACATATGACATGGTTGTGAATGGCAAAGAGTTTGACTTGTGTGAAGTATTATGAGACTAGAGTTTCAAGGACTTAGAACATGCAAAAAGGACATAATATGCATTTAGGTATGGTTCTCTTATCACATTATTTAAATTTTACTATATACATTTTTTCTAGATTATGTGGGATATTCTTGATCTAATTACATATTGTAGTATCACAAATAGATGCACATGTTAGTAGCTTTCAATAGTCAAAAAAATATAGGGAGGTGTATTGGGGTTTCTTTAAAAAATATTAACAAAGATGCAAGTGAGAGACTATATATCTTATGAGAGAGTAAAATTTTGAAATGGAAATTATTTATACAATATACATTGGTTTTATTAACATGGAGGTGGTAGAAACAACTTTGTCATGGGTATTGTAGCTCTCACACAAAGCAATTGATCAATTAATTGAAGAAAATTGTAGGGCACTATTGAATCTACCAAAGGATCCCAATCCAAATATATTTTAAGTGTTTAAAGAGTTTATGAATAAGAAAAAAAAAAAAGAGTCAAAAGAGGGACTTGAGAAGAATAAGGAGAAATTATATTAAAAAAGGGGTATACACAAGGATCGAAAACCACTTATAATAGAAAATTTAGATTCACTACCAATAGAGGAAGTTAAAGAAACACAAGTGTGGTGGTCAAATAGGTTGAAATTAGGGTCCCCTAGACATTTGAAGGACTCTAAGAACCATCAAAGGTTAAGAGAGGAATAACTAGAAAAAAGGTCCCATAGCTTGATGCAAAGAGGAAATTTCCCACCCCCCACCACAAATGGAGAAATAAGGGAAAGAAAGGGTAGAGTCACTTACTAGAGAAATAATAGAGATGGCCTATTATTCAATGAGGTAAGCTGGCCTTGTTTGTGGAGGGCATGACCCCAAACTACCTGTTGAGTTTGCTAACTCCTAGAAGGATAGAACCGTCAACATTGGTGGGTGCTCCTCCCTTGTGAATGCCAAGTTGATTGTGGATGTGATGGGGCTTCCATCAGATGGTGCTTGCATCCCATGAAAGCCTAAAGGGAACTACCGAAAAGATATGGAGAGGCTTTTGAAAGATGGAGAAAAGGTTAACCAACTTCAAAATGAATACAACAGGGCTGACCTTCGCATGGTGTGGAGTAAAATTGTTGAGGTGTTAATGAGGTACCTCATGTTAGAGGGTTGTTTCTATCATTTTCCTTCCCATCTCTTTCCCATGCTTAACCATTTACAATATATTTACAATATGAAATTTTCTTTTTGGATTTTTTCATCGCTTGAATAGTCTATTAAGAATATCCAAGGTAAAAGTAAAAATCTCCCCATTCACCAAGGCTTAATTTTCCACCTCTACCATCATCAAGCTACGGTTTTACCCTCCTGAGTCACTATCAAAAGGAAAACTTTGGTCATTCACAACCCCACTAACCCCCCTTAGGGCCCCAGTCCCGATTTCACCCTGAATGAAACCCTACCCACCAGTCATAGCATCACCTATGCATTGGAAAAAATCCCCTACTAACCATAAAACCCCACCTGACCCCATTAAAAGTGTGTCCTTCCCCATGGCTAATCCTATTTGCACTTCTAACTTTGATAATTCAGATAACTTAGATGATGAGTCTTGGAATCCTACCCATAGCAATTCTCTCGCGTAATCCCGTATTCATGTGGAGGTGCCTAATTTCCCCAACACCCCTCCTATCTAAATGAAAGATTTTTGGGTATGTGGCTCTCTTACACTTCTAGGGTTTTGCACCTAAAAGGAGAGAGGTACCAAAAACCTGAATGGCTCACTCAAGAATAAGCCCCTGAGATTCCAATGCAAATGGGATTGAAATCTATCTAAGGGGAATGTCCTAGATGCTAAAAATTGATGAAATAAATTAACTACAAATGCAAAACCCAGAAAATGCAAAATGTTTGAAAACACATTTTGATATGCCAAATGACTTAGAAATGCAAACAAACTCTAACAAAAACTTATGAGATTTATAGTGTGAACCTGGAAACTGGAGGAGGATGGAATGGAGCTTTGGAATCCTGATGAAATCACTATTGAAGTCAACTGGGACTCATACGCCAAGTTGGGCGACCTAGTCTTGTTTTGGGAAGATTCTGCAGGAACAAGTTTCAGATAATTGGGTACTTAGAACTGCAAAATCTCTTTTTTGGGCTTGGAAATGTGACTCATATGCGACTAATGGAGTGTCAGTCCACTTCAAGATTTAAAGAATTTCAAAAGTGGAATCTATAGCTCCCGGTCTACACTTCTACTCTTGATAGGTTTTTGGATCTGAAACTGTAGAATTTGACCTGTAGGTGTACTCCAAGCTTTTTTAGGGCTTTGAAAACTGTGAATGACTTTGAAAATTTGCTGACAACTTTTCCAATCTTGCTCTTTCACAAATATGCAAACTAGACATGAAAATAACTTCCAAAGAGAGTGAAAAATTGTTGAGGGTTAGTGAATAGGGGTTTGCCTTGGTCAAACCCCGGTTTGGTATGTAAACCCTTGAAAATGAAATGAAATATGAAAAGAGAATGATGAATGAACAATGTGCAATGCTACAACTCACCAAACCCTTGAAGTAGAAATATGAAGACATGCAAGTAATAGCTCCAATGGATGTAGACTTGAGAATGCCTGAAATGCCTATAATGCTTAAGTGAGTTAATAATTAATTGCTTGAATGATTGGGAGATTAAAGAGGATAAAATGAGAGTAAAAACCCTATATTTATACACAATTATGCAATAATTCCCAAAAATACCACATCACAGGCTCACCTTAGGTCTTAGAAAATAATAACATTTGAAATTATTTTGATTTTTGTGTCAAAGGGGACTCATTTGCCCCTAGTGGTGAATGGGTCCCACTTAGGCATTTTAAGTGGGTTTTGGAAATTAGATGTATTAAATGATGTTTATGGTGATTATTTTCAAAAATACACTTAAGTGAGGCCTATTAGTGTAAAATGGGGCTAATTAAAGCATAAGAAAGGTAAAATTATTGATGACAAGCCTAGAAAAGCATGAATTTTTTTTACAACACTTTACAAACCTTTGAAATAAGGCTTGGTTAGTGATAAAAAGAGGTTATTTAGGTAAAATATATTAATAAGGTGGCTATGTGCAAGATCATCATGAAAAAAATAGGCCCTTAAGTGGCGAAAAAATTAGAAAAATAAGAGTTAGGCAAATTGACGTAAAAATTTGAATAAGTTATATATATTATTTCAAAAATATGTAAGAATAGATTTTGTAGCAAATTGAATGTAGTTTCTAAACTACTAGGTTTATTAAAAAAAAAAAATCTATATGGTGAAAATTTGAAATTTGAATGCAGTAGTACTTAAATTTCAGGGAAAAAATAAGAAGTAGGTGTCTGTCTGACCACCCTAACCACAATAAAATGATAATGTTTTTTTATAAGATTTTAGATACAAGTAGAGGAATCATGTGCCGATGTGATGCATATTTTTTTGTAATTTTTCTAATTAAATAATTAATTATGAATTTTTTATTATAACTTTTAAAAAATATAAAAACTCGTATGTCTAACCACCTTAACTTGGTCAAAACTTCATATTTTTTCTTTTAATCCTATAGTATGTGAAGCATAGAATGTGACACATGTTTTAGATTCAAAAAATGTGATACAGTTTGAAAGCTATAGATGTTTGTCAACCAGCCTATCAATTAGGACTTTTGTCATAATTCAAATAGAAAATGAATAATAATTATTTATTAAATTCAAAGTAAAGAATAATTTATATTGGTGGAAAGATGAGAATCTTCAAAGTTGTCAGCCACATATCCTACACATACCCATCATATCACCACTTTTTGGCCCATCATGATCCTCCACATACCCAGGTCCTAGAAAAGTGTGAAGGTGTATTACAACACTGCACAACACTTTTGCAAGGGATCATAAAATTCTTATTAATTCTCAAGGGCCCAAGACCTAATGTGAATGTGTTGACCACATTAAAACACTAAATCAAGAAAAAACTAAGCCAAAATCCACATGAAAGACCCAAATGAGTGTGAAAATGTCAAAAGATCCATTTTTCTATGCTACATTTAGCCCCCACTTTAGTTAGAGATTGAACTTGCGTCAAACTCACACTAAAGTAGCCAAAAATGCACATCAAGAGTGATCCAAATGCACCCATGTTGGCAAGATGAGACAACAACAATCAAGAGGGGTGATCAATCCCCCAAGATCAATATCCCATGGAAAATCAAACATAAGCACAAGGGAACACACATGTAAATGGTGTAAAGAATGAAAGGGAGAAAAGGAAAGAGAGAAGGAAACAGAGAATCAGATCAAGCTTCGATCATTTTTCCATCCTGATGTGGATCAGATCTAGGCTATTTGTTCAAAAAATTTATACTTACTATGAGGTAACGAAACTCATGGCTCTCTACTGGGTAAAAAGTCCTAAGAGGTGAGAAACATACACTCATGGCTAGTATGCACTCACACACATGCAGGTGGCTATGGGGAAAGTCATTCCTCAGAATGGGATTCCTGCTCAACCATACCAAATTTATACCTCTTGATAATTTTAATAAGGCACCATAAAAGAAAATGATTTTTTGAGCTTCATGAGATAGGCAAAACTTCGTATGCTTGGAACTTATGAACAAATGCCATGGCTCCACATGCATGCAAGTTGTGTTATGCAAGGTGGCCATATAATAAATGACAAATGCAACATGCAAAGAATGTTAAAAGGAGTCTTGCTTAGTTCATGTGAGATCTTTAACTTAGGGAACATTGTGCCTAATGTCTCCAAGAGAGGACCGATCAAAGAATAGAAAAATCACAACTTAGGGGATGCGGTGCATTGCATCAAGCCATTAAGAGGAATGTAATATGCTAAGATAGATCACACTCATGAAGGATATTACACCCAATGTCATCCACAAAGTGACAAAACACAGTGTATGAAGTATGAAGGCTGCACTAAGAACCAAGAAAAAGGAAAATGCAAAAGAATAATGCCAATGTATGCCCCCACTTTAAAGGAATTACTAACAGTAAACTACGAGCAATTAATTTAAAGTAGAAAATAAAAAATGAAAACAAGAAGAAGGAAGACATGAGAGCCAACTTGGAAATCCCTTTTCCAAGTCATATGTTTCCGAATAAAGTTGTGTCATGTGAGGAAAAAGGAAAAAGAAAAGAAATGGGTCATTATGTTATTTGCTACAATGTTGTTTAGAGAGCTCATAACTATCATCATCCCCCAAATACACATAGAAATGGAAGAATGACACGAGAGCAAAACATCTTTTTTTGAAAAGAGAGAATATTTCGATGCTTTGTATCCCAAAATGAAAACACAAGACAAATGGAAAGGAAGTGAAAGAAAAGGAGTTTTGATAACAAAAGACACAATGTTCAATTTTTCATCCAAAAGGAAAACACGCTTTTGGGTCAACATGAAAGAGACATGATGATGCCTTTAATCATAATTTACATGAGAGAAATGAATGTCCTAATGTTAGATCATCCCCAAAAACAAGAAAGACAAAAGAAAAGGAAAGAAAAGAAACTTTGGGAAAACATGAAAGAGATATGAACTCTAATGCCCACGCCATCCAAGAAAACACAGTAAAAGCAGCAAAGAAAAATAAATCCTTTTGGGTCAACATGAAAGAGAGATGAATGTTTCAATGCCTTGCGTCATCCCCAAAAGGAAAGCACAAGAAAAAGACAAAGGTAAAAAGGAAAAAGTGATGCACGACATAGAGAAGAAGGAAGGTACAAACAAAATAATGTCACAAAGAGAGAGAATATAAAAATAAAACATCATGTGGGAGCACATTATGCACATGCAATCACACAAAACAAAATGGGAAAAGACTAGTAAGGAAAATGAAAGTCAACTATCTAGTAAGTCATCCATCTCCCAATCTTAGTCAGTATAAGTAGAGGGTGAACAACACAGCTAAGGGACAATCAAAATTGCATTACTAGGACAAGACTAACAACTTCTTTACCCCATTGAGTGCGAGACAGGAATGAGCCGATGGAGGTGAGTGGAAAGGTCATGCAATATTGAGAATGGAAGATTATACAACTATTGTATGAAAAGGAGTAAGAAATTGTTTTATGGCTTCACTGGATAGAAATTATCACCATCGAAATGATACTTGCTCAGTATTTCTTTGAATGTATGACACTCATCACTATTATGTCCAAGAACATGATGATATTCACAATGTGGAACTTTAACATCTTTAGGATAGATCACCAACATATTCATAGGTGGTAATAGTATGAGTCCTTTGTTTAAAAGTATTTGAAACATAATTTCCTTTCACTTTGAGGTGGTGGATGGAGAGGAAAATTTAGTTTTTGTAACTTGTAAGGCCTCTTGCATTTGCTAGATTCACCCTTCTCTCAAATTGGAGGAGGACCCAAGGTGATCCTCTCATCCTTGTCATTGTTATGAGGCAAGGGTTGCTCTTTAGGAAGGAGGAAATTCAGATCGGGAGGGGAATCAAAGATCACTATACCATCATCATGAAGCCTCATATATTCTCTAGGAGGCTTGTTGTTATGAGAGGGATCTAGATATGCTAACCCTATTGTGTGTTCATCTTTTGAAGTTTTCTCTAAGGGTTGATGAATTCCATGTCCAATTTTTGTGTCACATACTTGTTTTCTCAAGATTGTGAAAACTTTTCCATATGTTTCTTCAAGGTTGATTGGAGTGTTTGTGACTTTGTTATCACAAAATGGTTGAGTGTTTATTCATCTAGAAGAACTAGGTTCACCTTGTGTAGGGAACTTAGGTTCTACATTTGTTTCAGAATGTAAGTAACCAAACATTTTAGGAGGTGGTACTATAGGAAGATCTTGTTGTTTCATGGATGGATAAAAGGATGCATTAACTTCAAGGTTGTCAAGGAAATCATTTAAAAAATTATGCATGCTATCATCATCTTCTCCAATGATGTCAACATCACGAGGAGTACATGCATGAGGAGTTGAAGGAGCATGTGTGGAAGTTCAATGTCATTAGGATCAGTTCCAAAGGCACAACTTGACATATCAACTAAAGATTTTAATGCAATCCAAATCTTATTAAAACACATATCCATGATGCTAGAATGAATGAAAGTAACTAAATGCATGAATTTGAATGAAATAGAAAATTTGGAAATAGAAACAAAAAGGTAACAACAAAAAATAGAAATGTAGAGAATGAACTAGAAATGATAGAAAATGCAGTGCAAAATGTGCAACTGGACTGATTCGCCCAGGGTGGCAAATGAGTCCAGGTAGTGATTTTTCTAAAAAAATTCAGAATTTTTAAAATTAATTTTATTCTTTTTATATTTTTGTATGCATGGATGATATGAAAATGTAGAATTTTAATAATTTTTGATGAAATAAAATGCAATAATGCAAGTTAAATGAGCTTTTCACTAATGCAAAGTTTGAAACCCTATAATACAAATTAAATAATGCAAAATGCAATGCAATGTTAAGGTAAGCTATTCCTAGGATGTAAATGCACACTAAATCAGAAATATGATGTTCAAACATTAGGTTCACCAAAATAAACCAAAGATTTTTGGCTATGTGGCTCTGTTACACTTCTAGGGTTTTGCACCTAAAGGATAAAGGTACCAAAAACCTTAATGGATGACTCAAGAATAAGCCCTTGAGATTCCAATGCAAATGGGATTGAAATCTATCTAAGGGGAATGTCCTAGGTGCTGAAGAATGATAAAAAAATTTAACTACTAATGCAAAGTTACCTAGAAAATGCAAAATGTTTGAAAACACACTGTGATAAGACAAATGACTTAGAAATGCAAACAGACTGTAACAAAAACTTATGAGATTTACTGTGTGCACCTGGAAACTAGAGGAGGATGGAATGGAGCTCTGGAATCCTAAAGAAATCACTATTGAAGTCAACTAGTACTCATACACCAAGCTGGGAAACTTAGTCTTGTTTCAGGAAGATTCTGTAGGAACGAGTTTCAAACAATTGGGTACTTAGAACTACACAATATCTTCTTTGGGCCTAAAAATGAGAGTCATATGCCACTTATGGCATATCAGTCCACTTCAAGATTTCAAAAATTTCAAAAGTGGAATCTATAGCTCCCAGTTTGCACTTTGGTTCCTGATAGGTTTTTGGATCTAAAACTGTAGAATTTGACTTGTAGGTGTACTCAAAGCTTCTTTTAGGGCTTTGACAACTTTGAATGACTTTGAAAATTTGTTTACAACTTTTCTAATCTTTCTCTTTGACAAATATGCAAACTAGACTTGCAAAACACATGTAAAGAGAGGGAAAAATTGTTAAGGGTTAGTGAATAGGGGTTTTCCTTGGTCAAACCCCAGTTTGGTAATTAAACCCTTGAAAATGAAATGAAATATGAAAAGATAATGATGAATGAACAACATGCAATGCTACAACTCACCAAACCCTTGAAGTAGAAATATGAAGACATGCAAGTAATAGCTCCAATGGATGTAGACTTGAGAATGCCTGAAATGCCTATAATGCTTAAGTGAATGATTGATTAATTACTTGAATGATTGGGAGATTAGGGAGGATGAAATGAGAGGAAAAACCCTATATTTATACACAATTATGGAATAATTCCCAAAAATACCACATCACAGGCCGACCTTAGGTCTTAGAAAATAATAATTCGCTAGAAATTTGAAATTATTTTGATTTTTATGTCATAAGGGTCTCATTCACCCCTAGTGGTGAATGGGTCCCACTTAGGCATTTTAAGTGGGTTTTGGAAATTAGATATAGTATTAAATGATGTTTATCATGATTATTTTCAAAAATACACTTAAGGAAGGCCTGTAAGTGTAAAATGGATCCAATTAAAGCATAAGAAAGGTCAAATTATTGATGACAAGCCTAGAAAAGCATGAAAGTTTGTTACAACACTTTGAAATAAGGCTTGGTAAGTGATAAAAAGAAGTTATTTAGGTGAAATATATTAATAAGGTCCTAGAAAAGTGTGAAGGTGTGTTATAACACTTCACAACACTTTTGCAAGGCATAATAATATTCTTATTAATTCTCAAGGGCCCAAGACCTAATGCGAATGTGTTGACCACATTACAACACTAAATCAAGGAAAAAATAAGCCAACATCCACAAGAAAGACCGAAATGAGCATGAAAATGTCCAAAGATCCATTTTTCTACACTATACTATCATAACCCTTCTAGCCCCCACAATTCCCCAAAACTCTGCATTAATCTAGATGAGACCTCTACCGACCCCAATGTGGGTAATGATAATTGTGCTTCCTATGATCTCCTCTGACAAAAAAAGTAAAATTTTGGTGATTTTCAACACTAAAATGACATCCTTAGGTGGCTTTTGAGTCATCTTATTACTACTAAGGCTAGTGCTAGAAAACAAGGTGCTTGACCACAGGCTCCATGGTCAGGTGAGATTGAGGACTATGGGATTGGGATATGCTTTCCTGCTAAGTAATTTGACCATTAGGCCAATTGGGACAAGGTGGTGGATGAGATCAGAGCCCTTATGGGCACAAAGGAGGAGAAAATGAAATTGTAGAAGGAGATTGCTACTATTCATAACAACTAGGAAAAAACTATGTAATGTCTCCAAGAAATTACTAATTACAACAAGGAGAATGTGAAGAATACTACTCTAACCATCTAGGTTTTTCAACAAGAAATTAGGAACAATCATTGTAAAAGGGTGGTTGAGGGTGATCTTGATGATAGTCACACACAAAAAAGGGTAAGGTGGTGGGAAATTTGGCTCAAGACACTACCAGAGAGACCTAGGCTATTCAGAAGGGACCCTTGTCATTCGAGGAGAAGCTCCAATAACTGGGTAAGGAATGATAAACAATTAGTTGTCTCAGGCTTTTAGGATACTAGTAATTGTTTCAGTCACTTGCTGGTTTTTCTCTATCTTTTTCTTTTTCTTTTTCTACTGGTCGGTTAGTGTTGTTTCTCTTGTTTTTTATTTCTAGGCACTTCACTTCTCATGAGCCCCTTGCTTAGCCTTGATGGCTGGTTTGTAAAAGGGAACAAAACCTTCCAATCTTAATCTAATCAAAACAATAGAGACCTTATTATAAATAAGTAGGGAAAAGAAGAAAGATGGAGCTAGTTCATTAGAGACAAAATAAAAAATCCAAGAGGATGTTTGTATAGGTCATAAAATAGGAAGAAGAATATGAAATATTGTTAAAATTTCAATAGTAGTAGTATAATTGAAGGAAAATAGAAAAAAGAGATGATAATTATTCCTATAGCTCCCAAAAAAATGTGACAATTCAAGAGGAGAAAGAGGATATTATGGATATCCAACTTTTATTTAGTTCATTTTTTATACTAAGAAATCCTCTAGATGTAGCTACACAAATGTATACTATTATCTCTACTAAAAATAATCAAGATTCTTCAAGTAATGTTGAGCTAGATTACTAGAACTCCTTATAGAATTATCAACATAATAAAGAGATTTCTTGAGATATTGGTTGAGACCATGTAGGAATAAAGAGATGAGGAAATCCAACTTGAAGAAAATATAAGAAAACATTCCTTTGAAAAAATGGATAAAAACGTAGAACTATCTTCAACTAGCAAAGAAATACTAGAACATCTAAAAAATGAAGAGTTGAGATCCAAGTAGAGAGCTGAAATTCTCTTATCACAAAATTAGGAGGCCAAGGAAAAAGATGAGAAGTGAAATAGTATCAGGCACTAAAAGTTCCTATAATAATTTTCTAGAAAAAATAGACATGATTGAGAAAAAATATTTAAGTCATAAGGAGTAGTAAGATTATGTGAAGAAGGAATTAGTGTAGATGGTTTAGTAAAAGTCTTATATCATGAAACTACACATGGAGAACAAGATAAAAATGTAGGTCAAATAGAGGTATCAAAACATATGAATGAAGAAGAAGTCAAAACATAAGAACAAAAGATAGAAAAAGAAAATTAGACCTCAAAAGAGATGTTGCAAGATGATTAGATGGATAAAGGAGAAAAGAAACAATTTAAGCATCTAATATAATTTAAATTTCAAGATTTTAGATTAGATAAAAAAATGAAGAAGATGTATAATAAATAAAATGAAATATATTTTTTTATAAAATATGTGCAAAATGATCCCCACATATATCAAGTATCAAATAAACCTATACAATAAAAAAAATGGACTCTATCGCCAAAATTAAGGAGTTTGTTGCTAAAAAATTTATCTTAGACATGTGGTTACTATTGATCACAATGTTAGTCGCAACAATAGTGCAGAGAAAATCCATAGTCAAACCGTGAAGAACCTATCTTTACTTGAAAGACTGAACTAGGGCAACCTAAAAGTTCAAGGAAAGGGGAAAGGTTGACTTAGCTTAATCCCAAGGCTCCAATAGTTAGGGTTTTACCATACTAGGTTCGTTTTAGGGTATGATGTGATATTTCTATTAATCTCAAGGGGTATATGGTTATCTCCATTTTTTAAAGGAATCAAAAGTATCAAATGGAAGATTTTCAGTCTGATCAGTAAAAAAATTCATGAAATTAATAGGTTTGCAATAATATTTCAAGAATATCAAACAACTTTGCTATCACTTAAGTAGATTTAGCTTTAGAAGAATTCAACAATTTCATGAAAAAAAAGATTTGCAATAATATTTCCTTTCATTCATCTCTTTTTTGGAACATTTTATGAATTTAACATCTAATCTAAAATAAAGCATCAAAAATACTTGAAAAGTAAAATTGCTCCTTGGTATTATCCACGCATGCCCCAAGAATTAATCAAATCAAAGCAAACCTCTCTATACGTCTCTAGATTGCTTCAAAACTAGGTATAGAATAGTGCAAGATTTTAAAGAAGGGAGTTTAGTTTGGACATTGGGTAGGTTCTGTATGCACCCTTAAATAGTGCAATATACAGTCTTGTTCGGCTGAATGAACAAACCAGCTACAAAAGATTCATGAGATTGGTAGCTATCAAATTGGCTTTGATATTGATTAAGCTCTATGTGCATACAAGTTTTTAATCTAGAATGATTCAAAAAATAGGAAAAAAGAACAAAACTTAAAAAGAAGTTTTGGCTATTTTGACATCCACAAATTCATAAATTAACTTAAGAAGAAATATCTCCTGGCATTTTATAGAAACAAGACTTAGGGAAGATAAGACAAATACATGAGAGGAAACCCAAGGGACAAATCACATCAAGGAACGTGGAATATGACAACTGGCAAGAGAATTGCAAACAAAGTCAATGAATGTCAACCTTCGTTTACACATTGATATCCTTTGGGTTTCTTATCTTATTATAGTTAGGGTATCAAATTGGATAGAGCACATCAACCAAAAAAATGTAGGAACTTTCCACACATTCAGAATGATCAAGTGGACATTTTGTTCCCACATCTCGGTTCAGACTCGGTTTGAACATTCCAATAGGTTAATGATCCCAGGACTGAACACACTACTCCTTCACATGTGTATAACCAAGATTCCCAATATCCTGGTATCCAGGGTATGTGCAGGATCATGATGGGCCAAAAAGTGGTGATACGATGGGTATTTGTAGGTTATGTGGCTGACGACTTTTTTTTTACCCAAAATTGATGATATGAAAAGGGTTTTTAAAGGAGATTCTCAACTTTCCACTAATGTAAATTATGCTTTACTTTGAAGTTAATAAATAATTATTATTCATTTTCTATTTGAATTATGACTAAAGTCCTGATTGATAGGCTGATTGAAAAACATCTATAGCTTTCAAATGGTATCACATTTTTGGAATCCAAAACATGCATCACATTCTATGCTTGCATACTATAGGATTAACAAAAGAAAAAATTCATTCATGTTTTGACCAAGTTAAGGTGGATATACGATTTTTAATATTTTGTAAAAGTTGTAATAAAAAATTCATAATTAATTATTTACTTGAAAAAAATTACAAAAAAATATGCATCACATCCAGACATGAGTCCTCCACTTATCTCTAAAATCTTATAAAACAATATTATCATTTTATTGTGGTTTGGGTGGTTAGATAGACACCTACTTCTTATTTTTTCCCTGAAATTTAAGTACTACTACATTGAAATTTCAAATTTTCACCAAATAGATTTAATTTGTTTAAAATAAACCTAGTAGTTTAGAAATTACATTCAATTTTCTACATATTTTATTCTTACATATTTTTGAAATAATATAGATAACATATACAATTTTTTATGTCAAGTTACCTAACTCTGATTTTTCTAAATTTTTTACCACTTAAGGGCCTATTTTTTCCATGATGATCCTACACATACCCTCTAGTATTCCTCTGCAACAAGCTCTATTCCTGCATGAACTTTTAGAGTGTACGACCGAACCTCATAAAACCATCATATATTCTTGTAACCCATGTTTTCTTGACTGTCCATACCTAAACTTTGCATCACAATCTACTTCTCTTGTAATCACCAATTCCAACTATTAAATCCCTTTTAAAATATTCATAAAAATTTCACGTAAATAAAACCATCATTTTAAATCCATCATAAATAACACGTTTTCAAAAAAAAATGATATATTCTCGCATAATTATTTCTTTTAGCTGGGTTACCGAACCATTAGACCTTTTGAATAATGTTAAACTTTTAAACTTTACTTTGCATTGTTACCCGGTACCCACTACCCGCTACTTTAGCTTTTACCATAACTTTCCCGGACCTCGGATTTTACTGGAACCTTCATATTTACAAGACCATTGCTCTCGGATCGAAACACTTTTCTCAATGTGTTACCTCTTTACACTTTTGGCCTTCCTAGTTCCCAATACCTAGTACCTAGAACACTTGAATTATGAATTATTCTTTTAAGAAAATTTATTTTTCTTTCCACTCTTAGTAATCTTTCTAACTAGCCATCACCTACCATAAGAATTAGTTTTCACTTGGGGTTCCCAAGTCTTATAGTCTTGGGGCTTGTGAGACCACATAGTAGTTACCATACCTCCAATGTTATTTACGTATAAAAAATTATGTGGACTTGAAAAAAATTTCTCCCATTGAACAATTTCAAATAGAAGACATTATGCATGCTATCAAAGGAAAACTTCCAACTCAATAAATTAATTCCTTTAAAGAAAATAATGAATGGTGTTTAAGAATAATTACCATAGATATCTAAAAATATTATATTCCAATATAAAAATAAGTGATATTACCACAAAATTTTAGACTTTGGAGATATAAGAAAATAAATCAAAGCAAGAAGTCCAAGTAGAATAGGAGAAGAAACTAGAGGATATTATAATAAAACATGCCTTAGCCCAAAAGAGGCTATAAAGTTGAATCATATAACATCAAAGTGAATTTTTCTAATGTTAAACATGATATCAATTCTATTTAGGTTTTCCTACACCAAATAAAGCTTTGAAAATTAAGTTAGTTGACATGGAAAATTAGATCATGCAAGGTTCAATTCATATTATATGATGTAAGATGTAGATGGTACTATTGGAGTACAAATAAAAAATTTGGATACTTAATTCTATCAAATAAAAGAGAAATTAGAAAGCTTGATCACAAAAAAAAGGGAGGAGATCAAGTTTTTGTTTGCATAGTTAACAATTCTTCTAATGGATGCATGATAAAAAATTCTATTTAGGTTCTATAATTTATCATAGAAGGTGAAGTGGTGTTAATGAAACTGAATAGGTATGTCCACATTCTACAACAAGCCATGTTATAGTGGATAAATACATAAAATAAAATATAGGACATCTTATAGTGAAATTGCCTAATTTTAGGTAGATAAATGAACACTATGAACTATAGATTTTTGGCACCACAAGACTCTAACTCTTCTAAGGTTTTGCACCTAAAAGGAGAGAGGTAGGCCAAAAATGCTAGCTAGGTTCATTCAAATTATGCAATATAGGATGTTATTTAGACTAAATGAAATGAAATAAATGCAATTAAGTAATCTAAATAACTAATTATGTATGCAAAACTTAAGATTTATGCTATGATGGAAAACACAATGTGATATGCAAACAAATAGCTATGAATGAATAAATGATAACATAAAGAAATGAGCTGAATTAGTGTGCACCTAGAGGTATGATGAAGATCATGGAATATTCTAGATGCTATCTAGAATTATAGAAATTCACCAATGGGACTTATTTGCCCAGGGTATTGGTCTTTCTTCTAATGAAAACTGTCAAGAGCAGATTCTATGCTATGATGGAAAACACAATGTGATATGCAAACAAATAGCTATGAATGAATAAATGGATAACATAAAGAAATGAGCTGAATTAGTGTGCACCTAGAGGTATGATGAAGATCATGGAATATTCTAGATGCTATCTAGAATTATAGAAATTCACCAATGGGACTTATTTGCCCAGGGTGGCGAATTGGTCTTTCTTCTAATGAAAACTGTCAAGAGCAGGTTTCTGAGTGTTCAGAATCTGGAATCTGAAAAAACTTAGATTTCTAGCCTTAAGGTGGGACTCATTCGCCACTGGTGGTGAATCAGTCCTCTCCCAAAATTCTGAGAAGTCAGGAGACAACTCTACAACACCAGATCTGAGGATGTCTGCTTGTCGGGTTGTCGAAGTCAATTCTATAGGAAACAGACAAAATACGTTCTCCAAACTTGAAATGTGGCTGATTTGACTTGAAACACCTTGTTGACTTATTGACCACTCTTCAACACCTAAATTCTTGTTAAATCTGTATGTACAAAAGTCTGCAAACACACATGAAAGAGGGGAAAAATGGTTGAGGGTTAGCAAATAGGGGTTTTCCTTGATCAAAACACACTTTGGTAATGAAACCCTTAATAAAATAATGAAATGAAAGAGAATGATAAACAAATAACATGCAAATGCTTTCAACTTACCAAACCCTTGTTGAAGAAAATATAAAGTTGTGTCAATGGATGCTTCAAAATGCTTGATGAGTTCTTGATTAGGTGATGTAAAGTGCTTGAATGAGTGAATAAGTGAACTTGATGAATGCTTGAATGAATGGGGGTTGAAATGGATGTAAAAACACTTATTTATACATTCTTGTGCCTTAGTAACCAATTGATACCTCATGTCAGGATGATATAAAGTGATTTTGAATAAAAACCCAAAAGAAAATTTGAAATGTTTTTAATTTGGAGCCAAGGGGGACTCAATCGCCACCCATGGCAAATGGGTCCCACCTAGGACCTGAAAATGGATGTTAGGAATTAAGTCATATTTAATTTTATTTGTTAGGTTTAAATTCAAAAATACACTTAATTAAAGCTTATAAGGGCATAAAGGGGTCAAATAAAGCATAAGAAAGGTGTAAATAGTGAAATTATGCCTAGAAAACTGTGAAATCTTGTTACAAGACTTTACAACACTTCAAAATTGGACTTGTTTAGTGATGAAAAGGTGATTTTTAGGTGAATTGTAATGAGTAGAGTTCAGAAAAGTGTAGAAATGTTTTAGAATACTTCACAACACCTTCACAAGGTGTTAGTATTTTAATTTTAGTACCTAAATATTCAAGCCACATTACACCATAAAATCAAAGAAAAGTAGAACAAACATCATGAAACAAGACCTAAAAGGCCATGAAAATGACAAGGGGCCATTTTTCAATGGCACATTTAGCCCCCACTTTAGTGAGAAGATGAACTTGCTTCAAACCTATAGTAAAGTAGCCATGCACATTGAGAGGAGGGTTCAAATGCACTTATGTTAGAAAGATGGAATAAAAATGATCAAGAGGGAGGATCAAGCCCCCAAGATGAAGATCCCATGGAAAACTAAGCATAAGGACAAAGGAACATGCAAGTGTTGAAATGAGAGAATTAGATGAAGCTTCGATCGTCTGTCGAACTAGTTGTGGATTAGATCTAGGCTAGTTGTTTGAAAAAGAGAATGTATACTCACTCTGGGGTGACAAAACTCATGGTGGTCTGCCGGTTGAGAAGGCACAAAAGGTAAGATACATATGCTAGTTGGTATGCACTCACAAACACAAAGGTGGCTATGGGGAAAGTCGTGCCACTGAATGGGCTTCTCACTTAACCATATCAAAGTTATACCTCTTGATAACTTTAACAAGGAACCACAAAGGAAAATGTCAGTTCATGCTTCATGAGACAAGCAAAGCTTCATATGCTTAGAACTCATTCAACCATAGATTTTTGGCACCATGCACTTCTCTAGCTCTTCTAGGGTTTTTCACATAAAAGGAGAGAGGTAGGGCCAAAAATCCTAAGGGGTTCATTCAAATTATGTTATGTGTGATGTTATCTAAGCTAAATGAAGTGAACTAAACGCAATTAAGTGATTTATATGACTTATTATGAATGCAAAACTAAGATTTAAGCTATGTTGGAAAACATGTTGTGATATGCAAACAATGAATGAAAAGATGAATAAAATGCAGAACAAAAAGAAATGGGAAGAAGAAAAGTGCACCTGGGAAAGATTTGAGGAATCTGGAATCTATGGAATGCTGCCTGAGATGATTGAAAATCAATAGTGGGACTCATTCACCCAGGGTGGCAAATTAGTCCCGCTATTGGTGAAAACTACCGAGAACTAGTTTGTGCCTGTCGAGATCCAAAATATGACAAAACCAAGATTTCCTATTTGAAGGTGGGACTCATTCACCACTGGTGGTGAATCAGTCCTCTCCCAAAATTCTGAGAAATCAAGAGACAACTCTACAACACCAAATTTGGAAATGTCTAATTATCGGGTTATCGAAGTCAATTTTATGGGGACAAAATAGCTTCTCCAAGCTTGAAATAAGGTTGATTTGACCTGAAGCACCTAGTTGAATTGCTACCAATCTTCAATCACCTAAATGCTTGTAAAAATTGCATACAAAGGTCTAAAAACACACATGCAAGAGGGGAAAAATGGTTGAGGGTTAGCAAATAGGGGTTTTCCTTGGTCAAACCCCACTTTGGTAATAAAACCCTTAATAAAATAATGAAATGCAAGAGAATGATAAACTAACAACATACAAATTCTATCAACTTACCAAACCCTTGAAGATGATAATATGAAGTAATGTCAATGGATGCTCCAAAAATTCTTGAATAGTGCTTGATTTGATGTTGCAAGATGCTTGAATGCTTGAATGAATGAGGGTTAGAATGGATGTAAAAAAACTTATAATTTATACAATCTTGTGCCTTAGTAACTCGTTCATACCTCATCATAGGCCGACATCAAGTGAGTTTGAATAAAAACCCGAAAGGAAATTTAAAATATTTTGAATTTGGAGCCAAGGGGGACTCATTCGCCACCCACGGCGAATGGGTCCCACCTATCACCTAAAAAAGGGTGTTGGGAATTATTTTGTATTTAATGTTGTTTGTTGGGTTTACATTCAAAAATACACTTAATTAAAGATTATAAGGGCAGAAAAGGGTAAAATAAAACATAAGAAAGGGATAAATAGTGGATTTGTGCCTAGGAAAGCATGAAATCTTGTTACAAGACTGTACAACACTTCAAAATAGGACTTGTTTAGTGATGAAAAGGTGGTTATTAGGTAAATTGTAATGAATAGAGTCTAGAAGAGTGTAGAAATGTTTTACAACACTTCACAACACCTTCACAAGACATCATTATTTGAATTTTAGTACCTAAATATGCATGTTCAAGCCATGTTACATCATAAAATTAGATAAAAATAGATCAAACATCATGAAACAAGACCTAAAAAGCCATGAAAATGTTAAGGGGTCATTTTTCTACAACAAATTTAGCCCCCACTTTAGTGAGATGATGAACTTGCTTCAAACTCCTACTAAAATAGCCATGAATATGAAGAGGGTTCAAATGCACTTATGTTAGCAAGATGGAATAATAACAATCAAGAGGGATGATCAAGCCCCCGAGATGAAGATCCCATGGCAAACTGATCATAAGAACAAAGGAAAACACAAGTGTTGAGTATTGGTTGAAGCCTTGATCATCCGTCCAACTAGTTGTGGATTAGATCTAGGCTAAAAGAAAATGTATACTCACTCTAGGGTGACATGACTAATCGCGGTCCGCCAGGTGAGAAGGTCCAAATATACTCACTCTGGGGCCACAAAAATTCTAGTTATCCACAGGGTGAGAAATCCCAAAAGGTAAGATACATACGCTAGGTGGTATGCACTCACACACACAAAGGTGGCTATGGGGAAAGGTCATGCTACTAGATGGGCTTCCCGCTCAACCATATCAAAGTTATACCTCCTGATAACTTTAACAAGGTGCCACAAGGAAAAATGTCGATTCATGCTTCATGAGACAAGCAAAGCTCTATACATGCTTAGAACTCATGAACAAAAAGAAAGGTACCCCAGGCATGCAAGTTGTGTTAAGCAAGGTGGCAAAAATGCAAAATGTAAAATGCAAAAATGAAAAAATGCAAAAGATGTTTGAAGGAGTCTTGTTAAATTTATACAAGGTCAGTCACTTAGGGAACATTGTGTCTAATGTCTCCAAGAGAGGACCAATCAAAGAATAGTATATTCACAACTTAGGGGATGCAGTGCGTTGCATCATGCCACCAAGAGGAATGCAATATGCTAAGATAGATCACACTTATGAAGGAAATCACACCCAATGTCATCCACAAAGTAACAAACACATCATATAAACGACAATGCTACATTAGGAACCAAGAATTTACAAATGAATTAATGGTAATGTATGCCCCCTACTTTAGAGGAATTGCTACACATCATTCTATGAGCAATTACTTTAAAGTAGAAAAAGGAAGTAAATGCAAAAAGAAAACAAGACATGAGAGCCAACTTGGAAAGCCCTATGCCAAGTCATATGTTTCAAAGTTAGGCTACATCATATCAATGAAAAGGAAAGAAAAAGAAAGGGAGTTTCCCCCTAGAAAAGAGCACACCAAACACATAAGGGATCTATGGATTTGGGGTTAGTATGTTCGTTGCTGCAATTTTTTGATGAAAGAGCTTGAAACTATCATCATTCCCCAAAGCACATAGAACTGGAAGAATGACACAAAGAGAGCAAGAAAAAAAGAAAAATAAAGTCTGTTTTGGGTCAACATGGAAAAGACATTGTGGTCTCAATGCTTTGCATCATCCCCAAAAGGAAAACACAAGCAAAAAGAAAGAAAATGAAAAGGAGAAAGAAAATGAAAAAGCTTTTGGGTCAACATGAAGGAGACATTTCGGTCTCAATGCTTTGCATCATCCCCAAAAGGAAAACACAAAAGAAAAAGAGAAAAAGACAAGGACCTTTTGGGTCAACATGGAAAAGACATAGGGTGTCTCTATGCTTTGCGTCATCCCCAAAAGGAAAACACAAAATGAAAAATGAAAAAGCAAAGATGCACAACATATAGAAGAATATAGATATAAATAGAGGAAGTGTATGATGAGAGAGAACATCAAACACTTGTTATAGGGGAACACGATACACACAAGAAAGAAAAATGAAAAAGGAGCAAGTAATGCAAATGTAAGTCAACCATTAACTAAGATATTGGTTTCTCAATCTTAAATGGTTAAGTGAAAAAGGAATAACATAGTTAAGAGACAAAGGTAAATGCATTACAAGGACAAGGCTAACAATTTTTTTCCCCCACAAAGTGTAAATGCAAGAATGAGCCAAGGTAAGTGATGAAAAAGGATCAAGCAATAGTGAGAATAAATAATTCTACAAATATGGCATGATGATGGGATTGGGTTGTTTTAAGGTATGATGGGGAAACAATCGGTATCAGTGAAGTGATACTTATCTAGTATTTCCTTCAATTTTTGACATTCTTCTATTCGATGACAAGGATGCGATGATATTTGCAAAATGGTATTGTTACATATTTTTTTCCTTAGCTCAAATGGAGGAGCTGGGTAATTGTTTTTTAACATTAAATGGAATTGCAGTGTCATGTTCGAATGCTATTTCACATTATTATCATTATGCGTCGAACAACAGTTATGCATTTAAAAGAAGAATAGAGTTTCAGAGTGCCATTTAGATGTTGTAGATTTAAAAGAGATACATAATTGAGTACATGAGCAAAATAGAATTTTAGATGCTTTCATTTATTCCGTAGGAAAACTCATATTTTACAAGGTTTCATTTGATTTCACAATTAGAATATTATTACAACATTGCATGAAATGCATTTTATTTTCAATTGAAAAGAAAAATTGAAATCAAAGATCCACACAAGCCGTGGATATAACTATGACAACACATTTCTAATAGCACATTGCACTACTGAAGATGCAAAAAGGAAGACACATAAGTAACAACATAATCATCATTGCCTGATTATTGACACTTGATGTTGAATGGTACACCTCGTCATCTCGAGCTTCATAGACCTGTAAGAGGAAAATAGGGGTGTTAGTGGCTCTGACTATGATGTTAACTTATATGATGGACCTAAAATAGTACAACATACTATTAGAAATGCATTGAAACAATCAATCAAGTGTAGTATGAAAGAAGTAAGCTGAAGGAGAAATAGCAACATCATAATCA
>VDFB02353493.1:191357537-191499208 GCA_007258455.2 Sequoia sempervirens | reverse complement strand
TTTTAAAAAATATAAAAACTCGTATGTCTGACCACCTTAACTTGGTCAAAACTTCATGAAATTCAATTTTTCTTTTTTTAATCCTATAGTATGTGAAGCATAGAATGTGATGCATGTTTTGGATTCAAAAAATGTGATACAATTTGAAAGCTATAGATGTTTTTCAACTAGTCTATCAATTAGGAATTTAGTCGTAATTTGAATAGAAAATGAATAATAATTACTTATGAAATTTAAAGTAAAGCATGTAATTTATATTGGTGGAAAACTGAAAATATCCTTTAAAAACCCTTTTCGTTTCATAAATTTTGGGTAAAAAATAAGTTGTCAGCCACATACCCATCATATTGCCACTTTTTGGCCCATCATGATCCTGCACATACCCTTATAGCCTTAATGAATTCTATGTCCTCCAAACTTCATTATATATGAAGTCTAGAACACATACAAAACATTAATTCTATTTAACTATCTTTTTCATTTTTTCTTTCAAGCAGACAAAAGAAACTTCTTAACAACATAGTTGCAAATATATCTTATCAAACTTTTGTAGTAGGGTTTCAACAAAAACCTCCTCTTTTTGATAAAATATTCAAAAATAAAACAATATGACTCTTGCTATTTTTCAACTCTCATTCCATAGTCACAAAATGCCAAGCCGAGCCTTTTCATATTACATATAAAGAAATCACCAACCTAGTAAAGCACAAAATGGCCATACCAAGTGGTTGGTTGTTAACACAAAAACTAAAAGTAATTGTGCAAATGAAATCTCAACTTCTTCAATAGTTTTCATTCTTCTATTTTTAGCTATTCCAGTTGACTTAGGGGTGTTGGTTTCTCGAGATCTTTTTTTATGCCTTGATGGTACTAATTAGTGGATACTTTGCTATTTCATATTCTCCTTAATTGAGGTGTGGTGTATTTTTTATACTTATGGTTAGTAGAGTTGTATTTGGTAATCACTTATAGTTGGTAACATTGTAGATGCTTACATTTTTGGTACCTGGTAGCAATATTTTGGCACTTGGTAATAGTGGTGACAGGTTCACGATTTCATATGCAGTTGGTTATGCACATTTGATAGTTGATACATGGTTTTTGATTGGTTCTCATAGTTGTTTCTCATTTGAATTTTTAGCATAGTTGATACTTATTTGAGCTAGTAAAGTTGCATTATATAGTTGATACTATACATTATTCATGATTGGCATGTATTATACTCTACTTTATGAGAGTTTTTTATGCCAACATTCCATTTTTATACATTTAGTCAATTGCGTGGTGCAAAATCCTTTCAGACTATGTCATAGAAAAAAGTACCATTTGCTTGACATGGGAATAATTCATGATAAATTGGACTTAATGAGGTCTTAATCTAGTGTTGTGAGGTATTTTATGCATCCACACTATGTCTTGGACCCTTGTAAATTGAATAACATGCTCTTAATGATGTCATGCAAAGGTGTTGTAAAGTCTTGTAAAGGACTTTCATGCTTTTCTAGACTTAATGAACTCATTTTCCCCTAATTCAACATTATAAAACATATTTAACTACATTATCACATCAATCTAGAAGTCTTGTAAAATAAATTTAATGTTAATTTAGTGTTGTAATGTGTCTTGCACATTCACATTGATTCTTGTGCCTTCCTAGGTTGTGTGGACCTCATTTTAGTGTTGTAAACTACATTTAATCAAACTTTCACATTGAATTATGTGTCCCAAGCCCTAATTTACCTTCACATCATGACTAATAGGCCCCTATTAACCCATATTGTGCATCTTGAGGCTTAAATTGAACAAATACTTGACAAAGTTGCATTTTAAACCTTATTTCCTTATCTCCTGGCTTCGTAGCTGTCAAATTGGTCCCTGTGGGACCCATTCGCCATGCATGGAGAATCAGTCCCATCCAGGTGGGACCTATTCACCATGGGTGCCGAATGAGTCCCATTTGGCCTAATTTTGACCTTTGAGTGAGAAAAAAGTAAAATTTAAGTTTAAATTCACTTCATATTGGCCAATGATGAGGTATCATTAGGTTACTAAGGCACAAATGTTTATAAATAAGTGTTTTTCTCCTTATTTTACATATTTTATCAATTATCATTCATTCATCCATCAGTCTTTTATCTCAAGTCAAGCAACTTAGGGTTTTATCATTGCAAGACATCCAGAAAGATCCTAAAGACATTCAAGGGCTAAATCTTCTTCCATTGCTGCAAAAATTCAAGAAATAACATCATGAAAATTTAATCAATTCAATTATTACATGTTTCATTCCATTCTTTCATCATTTTGGTTTAATTACCTAAAAGGGGTTTAACCAAGACAAACCCCCATGCCCTAACATTCAACATCTCTCTCTTTCCTTGTGTATTTGTAGATTTAGGTCTCTTGGAAGCTTGGAAATCATTGAAGATCAATTTTCAAGTTTGCTAAAGTATTCTCCTCATTCAAAAAGCCAAAATATCAACAAAAACTCATTTTTAGACCCGTAAATCATAGTTTCAAAAGCGGACACCAATAGGAAGTCAAAGTGTAGATTGGAAGCTTCCAATTCCACTTTTGAAAATCTAGAAATTAAAAAGTGGAATCATTCACCATGAGTGGAGAATGAGTCCCACTCCAAGTTCAATTTTTAGTTTTTGCATTTTTAAGTACCCTTTTGTCAAAAACGGGTTTTGGCTCAGTTTTGTAGAACTGGGACTAATTCGCCCAGAATGACGAATGAGTCCCACCATGCCTAAAAATCAAGATTATCAGCATTTTATAAGCTATTTCTTGTCTTCATCCACATTCTAGGTACACACTTTCAGTTTGGTTCAATTTTGTTTAGTTTTGCATTCGTTTCTAGGTGATTTTGCATTACACAATATGTTTCAAACATTTCATATTTCACTAGTTTTGCATATTTAACCAATCAATTTCATTACTTTATTGCATCTAGAAATTTTCGTTTAGATATAATTTCATCATACATATCTTAGATTGAATGAACCACCTAGATTTTGGGTGTGGAATCCATCTCTTTTCATTAGGTGAAAGACCCTAATTGAACAAAAGAGACCTAGCATTCATAGTCCCAAAAATCTACGGTTCATTTTGGTGAACCTTCTTTTGGAACATTTTCTTGTCTGATTTTGGAGTCCTTCATCATAGATCTAGCATTGCATTGAATTTTCATTAGGATGTGCATTAGTTACTTTGCATGTTAGGTTTCAAATTTTGCATTCATAAAAAGTGCATTTAGGTTGCATTATGGGTATGTGCAGGATCATGATGGGCCAAAAAGTGGCAACATGATGGGTATGTGGCTGACGACTTATTTTTTACCCAAACTTGATGAAATGAAAAGGGTTTTTAAAGGAGATTCTCAAATTTCCACCAATATAAATTATGCTTTACTTTGAATTTAATAAGTAATTATTATTCATTTTCTATTCAAATTATGACAAAAGTCTTGATTGATAGACTGATTGAAAAACATCTATAGCTTTCAAACGGTATCACATTTTTTTAATCCAAAACATGTGTCATTCTATGCTTCACATACTATAGGATTAAAAAAAGAAAATTTGAGTTTCATGAAGCTTTGGCCAAGTAAAAGGTGGTCAGACATACAATTTTTTTATATTTTTTAAAATTTGTAATAAAAAAATCATAATTAATTATTTACTTGGAAAAAAATTACAAAAAAATATGCATCACATTAGGACACGAGTCCTCTACTTATATCCAAAATATTATAAAAAAATATTATCATTTTATTGTGGTTAGGGTGGTCAGACAAACACGTACTTCTTATTTTTTCCCTGAAATTTAAGTACTACTACATTGAAATTTCAAATTTTCACCAAATAGTTTTTATTTTAAAACAAACCTAGTAGTTTAGAAACAACATTCAATTTTCTACAAATTCTATTCTTACATTTTTTTGAAATAATATAAATAACTTATTCAAATTTTTTATGTCATGTTGCCTAACTCTGATTTTTCTGATTTTTTTGCCACTTAAGGGCCTGTTTTTGCCATGATGATCCTGTACATACCCTTATTGTCATCTAAATTCATTTAAATTCTCTGAAATTCTACATTTTTCATTTAGTTTTACATCATAGCACTCATAAAACATCAAAATCCATCAAAAATTTCCAAAAATTCTGAAAGAAGTCCATATTGGGACTCATTCACCACCCTGGGAGAATTAGTCCCTTTTGACCTATGAAACTACCTTTTATAAAGCTGAAAACCCTATTTTTATGCTTCTATTTGGTGCCATTTCCTAGTTGTATCAGTTGGCTGCATTTTTGTAACATGCATTTCATCAAATCTAGCATAAATTAGCTCATTTCATGCATGGTTTAAATTTCACATTTGCATTCTCATATTTTTACATATCATAATCAGTCAATTAGCATCTAAAAATTGCATTTCATTTCAGCCTTTTACATTGCATTTTGAGTTAGCATAGATTGTTCTTTCAAAATGTTAGTTTCAATCTTCTCCAAATTTTCAAAGAAAAATTTAGTCAATAAACATGATTGCCATTCATTCAATGCATGTCCTAGTTATGATATTTTCTTATCACAAGAGAGTGAAAATGACAATGTTAACATTAAAATCACACCCTCTTCTATCTCCCCTATTTGTGTGGATAATGTGATAGAAGAGCATACAAACATAGATACTCATGATGACCATGATTGTACTTCTCCCAATACCTCTCCTTTTAGTGATGAAGATATCTTGGCGAAAGAAGATACAATCGTTGAGAATCATGAGGATCTTGTTTGTCCTTCTCCTAATCCCCTTTGGGAAGATATTTTAGCACAAGAGAATGAAATCATAAACACATTCTTAAACATCACCTTACCTAATTTCCATTATGAGGATAATTTTGAGGAAGATAAACTTATAAATGATGATGATGTGTTGGCCTACCACAACCCTCTTTATGATCCTTCCACCATCTATCCTCCTTTGTAATACATTCACAAACAAAGGCATGGCATTGTAAATTCTCATAATAATCATACTTGTTTTTCTCTTAGTATCTCCCCTAGTTGTAAGGAAGATACTTTGATGTTAGAAAACACAAGGTTCCAATGAGAGTCATGAGAATATTAGTTGTCCCCTTTCACCTAAGGAAAACCTTAATGAGCAAGCCAATTCAACCATTGATCATCCTCATACTTGTTATGAAGTCCTTTCAGAAGAACCAACCTTAGAATGTCAAGAAAATTCAATTTTTAGTTATTCTGAAAGCCCTCCGCCTAGGAAGGATATCATGATGCAAGACAAGAACCACAATAATGATATAGAATATCACTTGCTAAGGGATGTTAACATTAGTCAACCTCAACTCATCCTTTACGCCCAGGTTCACATAAACCTCCACCTCAAAACAAACCCAAATTTGTCCTATACCCACATAAGAATAATGTATTGCAGCAGTTGAGTTATAATACCGTTGCTCATACATATAACACTCACAATAATCCACAACCGTTGTAACCAACCCCACTCTCTTTACCTTTACCCAATCCACCTAGTACCCCTCATTACCTCCCACACACAAAGGATTATGATCTTGTTGAACAATTAAATAATACTCTTGCAAATATTTCTCTTTGGGATTTGCTTCAGCACTCACAAAATTACCACACTATTCTTCAAACAATCTTACAACAAATTATAGTCCCTCCTAGTACAACTCCAAATGATGTGGCAGCTTTAATCCATAGCACAAATCTCGACATTACTTTCCATCAACATAATCTCCCTCCTTTAGAGTTGCAAAAACAAAATGAAGCTTTCATGATCATTGGTCAATTCAATTGCATAAGTATCAAAAGAACCCTTATCAATAATGGTTTTTCCCTTAATGTGTGTAGTTTGAATCTCTTTGATATATTGTGCGTTGATAAGTCACAAATAATACCTGATTTCATATGTGTTCGAGGACTTGATAATACAAAAAAGCAACCACTTGGTGTAATTACTTTTCCTATTACAGTTTGGGTGGCTACTTTGCAAACTCCTATTCATGTCATGCCTTATGATCTTTCGTATAATCTTCTTTTAGGTAGACCATGGATTCATGAGATGAATGCAGTGCCTTCAACCCTTCATTTATATAATGAAATGTGTCTATAACAATAACAATTATCAAGTTGAAATAGACCCCGAGCCTAAAATTTGCTTGCACCTTGAAAAGGAGCTACAAGTCCTCTAAAAACATTAATTCCAAAATCCAACATAGATCCTCTTAAAATTGAACACAACGATGAGGAATTTCCATCTAAATTATTTGGTGATGATTGCGGATCCTTAGAATTCAAACCATCATTTATGGGTGAATACATAATTACACAAAAAAAAGATGAGAAACAAGGACAACCAACCATCATGAGAACTCAAAATTCCACACAATCTTCTCAACCATCTATGCAAGAAAATACAACATATAAAAAAACCTTTGATGAAAACAATAATGAACCATCACCTGATCCAAAAGCAATGAAGACACTTTATGGAAAAGTTTATGACCTCATGAAACAAATTGGGTATAGTGGAAAATGATGTGGTGCTCGAGAACAAGGTATCTGCAACCCTTATGATCCTATCACACAACAAACAACTCATGGTCTTGGCTATTGTCATGTGATAGAGATCGCCAAACCCTCACACAACATCAAAAACCACACACAACATACTCCTAAATCAACCTTCACCATCATCCATCCTGAACTCCTCAACACTAGTGATCCTAAACCTCATCCTTTACACAACATAAAACAAATAAATACACCTTCACTTAATGTCAATGTCTCTCGCAAAACTTTCATGATTTGAATTTGTTAGATTTTATACCTTCCTATAATGGAGAGAATAAAATCTCACAATCTAAAGAGTCTTGCGAAGATATGACAACCATTAATAAGCAAGATATATCTTTGACACCAACCACAAGACCACTTTCTACCATTGATCAAGAGGATATCTTGTTGAGACTCCTCCAAGATCACTTGATCACCCTCCCTTCAAGAACTCGAAAGAAATGTTATTACAAGAATTCTTTATGTGCATATCATAGAGTTCATGGTCATTCCACTAATGAATGTAAGGCTTTGAGTCATAAAATCCAACATTTTTAGGGGTTTGTTCTGCTTCCTTCTATGGGGGCACCTAATTCCTCTACTTGATACTGATTTTCACTCTCATCTACATTTCATCAATCATTTCGGGTCACCCTTGTCTTGCACTAAGTGGGGGCCAAGGGTTAAGTAGCCTTGTCCTCATATGTCACTTGTCGTTGCCTCCTTTGGATAGTCATTAAGGGTATGTGCAAGATCATCATGGACAAAACAAGACCTTAAGTGGCAAAAAATTTAGAAAAATCAAAGTTAGGAAACTTGACGTAAAATTTTGAATAAGTTATCTATATTATTTCCAAAATATGTAAGAATAGAATCTATAGTAAATTGAATGTAGAATCTGTCTGACCACCCTAACCACAATAAAATGATAATATTTTTTTATAAGATTTTAGATATAAGTAGAGGACTCATGTCCCGATGTGATGCATATTTTTTTGTATTTTTTTCCAAGTAAATAATTAATTATGAATTTTTTATTACAACTTTAAAAAAAATATAAAAACTCATATGCCTGACCACCTTAACTTGGTCAAAACTTCATGAAATTCATTTTTTTTTAATCCTATAGTATGTGAAGCATAGAATGTGACGCATGTTTTAGATTCAAAAAATGTGATACTGTTTGAAAGCTATAGATGTTTTTCAAGTAGCCTATCAATCAAGACTTTAGTCATAATTCAAATAGAAAATGAATAATAATTATTTATTAAATTCAAAGTAAAGTATAATTTATATTGGTGGAAAGCTGAGAATCTCCTTTAAAAACCCTTTTCATTTCATAAATTTTGGGTAAAAAATTTTTGTTAGCCACATACCCATCATATCACCACTTTTTGGCCCATCATGATCCTACACATACCCTTAACCTTTCATGAACAAATAAGAGCAAGCTTGGGATGTGGACGATGTGCCTTAGGTTGGTGCATGTGTGACATACTACCCTTATTCATAATGTAGCTTATGAAAAACATATGACTTGGCATAGGTATTTCCGATTAAGCTCTCATGTTCTCCTTCTTCTACTTTAAAGTAATTACTCACAATATTGGTGCTTGCAACTGCTTTAAAGTTGGAGCATACATCACCACTGACATTTCATTGTGTAATTTTCTTTCTCTTGCAATTCCCTCTCTTGGAAACATTAGGTACAATGTTCCCTAGGATGAGACCTTGCACTTGTCCTCTCTTGGAAACAAGATGAGATCATTTTCACTTATCCTCTATTGAAGACATTGAGCATGATGTTCCCTAAGATGAGACATTGCATGAACAAAGAAAAATCCCTTTGAATAATCCTTACACTATTATGCATTAACAATGTCTATGAGTGTCAAGCATATGAAGTTTTGCTTACTTCATAGAGCTCAAAACAACATCATCTTCTTTGTGGCACCTTACTAAAGTTATCAGAAGGTGTAACTTTGATATGGTTGAGTGGGAATCCTACGCGGCACGAATTTTCCCATAGCCTGTGTTTGTGAGTGCATACCAAGTAGTGTATGTTTCTCACCCAGTGGATAGCCAAGAGTTCTGTCACCCCAGAGTTAGCATGCATTTTCTTTTTGAAACAAACAAGCCTAGATCTAATCCACAACTAGTTGGAAAAATGATCAAAGCATAATCCATCCTTTTCATTTTCATCTTTATCATTCTTTCCATTGCATGATTTTGTATTTTGATGGTTTGACTTAGGATCTTCGATCCTAGGGGCTTGGCCACCTCCTTTGATCTTTGTCATTCTTTTTTATCTGCATTTTTACACTCGGATCTCTCTTGAATGTCTACTTTAGTGTGAGTTTGAAGCAAGTTCATCCTCTCACTAAAGTGGGGGCTAAATGTGTAGTAGAAAAAACCACCTTTTGCTTGACATGGGAATAATTCATGATAAGTTGGACTTAATGAGGTCTTAATCTAGTGTTGTGAGGTAGTTTATGCATCCACACTAGGTCTTGGACCCTTGCAAATTGAATAACATGCTTTTAACAATGTCTTGTAAAGGAATTTCACTCTTTTCTAGACTTAATGAACTCACTTCCCCCTAATTCAACATTATAAAACATATTTAACTACATTATCACATCAATCTAGAAGGCTTGTAAAATAAATTTAATTTTAGATTAGTGTTGTAATGTGTCTTGCACATTCAAATTGATTCTTGTGCCTTCGTAGGCTATGTGGACCTTATTTTAGTGTTGTAAAATGTATTTAATCACACTTTCACATTAAATTATGTGTCCCAAGCTTATGTGTCCCAAGCCCTAATTGACCCTCACATCATCACTAATAGGCCCCTATAAACCCAGATTGTGCATCCCAAGGCTTAAATTGATCAAATACCTAACAAAGTTGCATTTTAAACCTTATTTCCTTATCTCCTAGCTTCCTAGTTCTCAAATTGGCCTTTATGGGACCCATTCACCATGCATGCTGAATCAATCCCATCCAAATGGGACCCATTCACCATGGGTGGTGAATGAGTCCCATTTCGCCTAATTTTGACCTTTGAGCAGGAAAAAAGTGAAATTTAGATTTAATTTCACTTCATGTCGGCCTCTAATGAGGTATCATTAGGTTACTAAGGCACAAATGTGTATAAATAAGTGTTTTCTCCTCATTTTATATCTGTTATATCTTATCATTCTTTCATGCATCATTCTTCTATCTCAAGTCAAGCAACTTAGGGTTATATCATTGCAAGACATCAAGAAATCTCCTAAAGACATTGAAGGGATAAGTCTTCCTCCATTGCTATAGAAATTCAAGAACAAACATCATGGAAAGGTAATCAATTCCATTATTACATGTTTCATTCCATTCTTTCATCATTTTGGTTTAATTACCTAAAAGGGGTTTGACCAAGGAAAACTCCCATGCCCTAACATTTAACATTTCTCTCTCTTGCCTTGTGTGTTTGTAGATTTAGGTCTCTTGGAAGCTTGAAAATCATTGAAGATCAAGTTGCAAGGTTACTAAAGTTTTCTCCTCATTCAACAAGGTAAAATATCAACAAAAACTCATTTTCAAACTCGTAAATCAAAGTTTTAGAAGCAGACACCTGTAGGAAGTCAAAGTGCAGATTGAAAGCTTTAGGTTCCACTTTTGAAAATCCAGAAATTCAAAAGTGGAATCATTCACCATGAGTGGAAAATGAGTCCCACTCTAGGGTAAATTTTTAGTTTTCTACATTTTTAAGTACCCTTTTCTTAGAAACGGGTTTTGACTCAATTTTGTAGAATTGGGACTAATTCACTGAGAATGGAAAATGAATCCCACTAGGCTTGAAAATCAGGATTATCAACATTTCATAAGCTATTTCTAGTCTTCATCCACATTCCACATGCAATCTTTCAGTTTGGTTCAATTCTGTTTAGTTTTGCATTCATTTCTAGGTGATTTTGCATTACACAATTTGTGTTTTCAAACATTTCATATTTCACTAGTTTTGCATGTTTAATCAATCAATTTCATTACTTGATTGCATCTAGAAAATTGTGTTTAGATATAATTTCATCACACATATCTTAGATTGAATGAACCACCTAGATGTCAGGTGTGGGATCTATCTCTTTTCATTAGGTGAAAGACCCTAATTGAACAAAATTGACCTAGCATTCATAGTCCCAAAAATCTATGGTTCATAGACAGAGTGGTCACTTCATCTTGATTTAATCTTTAACCATGAGCTTCTTCATAGGGGGAGTACTTGTTTGGTGCACACGTATTTTTTTGTCATTACTTTCAAAGGGGGAGAAATTGTCTGTAATGTGAGGTGAGTTGATTAGGAGAGATTGCAATCATCATAGGGGGAGAAATTGACATTAATGCCAAAGGGGGAGTTTGTTGGTTTTGGCATAGTTTTTCATTGATGTCAAAGTTTGGTTGTTTATGAAGTAGGTTGATTGTATTAAATATTTGCACAGAGATTGTGAGGTGTGGGCATTGATAGTGTGTCAGCATAGATTTCAAACAAGGTCAACCATCATGAGTTGATTACTTGTGCAAACACTATGTGGAAAAATGAGGATTATATTGTTGTAATGGACAAAAGCAATAATGTAGTGTTTTTGCATCAAATGATGTTTATTTCATAAAGTTGACAAAGGTTTTTCCATGGGTATATTATTTCATACACATTATAATGTTTTATTTGTCATTGAAAAAGACACTTGGTCAGGCTAGTTATTGCACATGTTTTAATGTTTCCCTCATTATGTTGAGAAAGTTCTCGAGGGCATATGGTATTGTTGTTCATCATTGAACATGCTAGAGAACGAAATAGTGATTAGGTTTTAAAGACTTCATGCAGGTGAAGTGACAATGCTCATGGTGGTGGTATTGTCACTGCAAAAAATTGGTTTAAGGTAGTAAGAATGTGGTTTCAGTTTCTTCAACATTGTCAACTATCATATGGAGTTTCTCAGTAACATCTTTCTTTGAATCCTGGTTTATTTTGGCTACATTCTTTGAAATCACAAAGGTTTCATTTATAAATATTTTGTGTTTGCAAACCCTAGCTTGAGTATTCTCGACTAATTTTTATATAAAGCAGTCTATCCTTCACTGCTATCAAGTTTTATTTTGTGCTTTACTATTGTATGATAGGCACCTTCAGGCTTGGTATTTTGACATGTGCATTATTATATAGTTTCAAAGGTTGCATAAAAAAGTTGTTACAAGGGTTGTCGACCATATCTCAGGTGGCTTAAACTAGCATTTTTTCAAATATTTCATGAAATGGATTTGGACTTCGATGATAGGTATCTTTATGACAATTATAACCGTATGGTGGGTATGTGCAGGATCATAATGAGAAAAACAGGCCCTTAAGTGGCAAAAAATTCAAAAAAATCAGAGTTAGGAAACTTGACATAAAATTTTGAATAAGTTATCTATATTATTTCAAAAATATGTAAGAATAAAATCTGTAGCAAATTGAATGTATTTTCTAAAATACTAGGTTTTTTTTTTTTAAATCTATTTGGTGAAAAATTGAAATTTCAATGCAAGAATACTTAAATTTTAGGGAAAAAACAAAAAGTAAATGTCTGTTTGACCACCCTAACCACAATAAAATGATAATATTTTTTTATAAGATTTTAGATATAAGTAGGGGATTCATGTCCAGATGTGATGCATATTTTTTTGTAATTTTTTTCCAAGTAAATAATTAATTATGAATTTTTTATTACAACTTTTAAAAAATATAAAAACTCGTATGTCTGACCACCTTAACTTGGTCAAAACTTCGTGAAATTCTTTTTTTTTAATCCTATAGTATGCAAAGCATATAATGTGACACATCTTTCATATTTAAAAAATGTGATACCATTTGAAAGCTATAGATGTTTTTCAATCAGCCTATCAATCAGGACTCTAGTCGTAATTCAAATAGAAAATGGATAATAATTATTTATTAAATTCAAAGTAAAGCATAATTTATATTGGTGGAAAGCTGACAATCTCCTTTAAAAACCCTTTTTGTTTCATCAATTTTGGGTAAAAAAAAAGTCATCAGCCACATACCCTACACATACCCATCATATCGCCACTTTTTGGCCCATATGATCCTGCAGATACCTTGGTGGTTCATTTAGTTATGAGGAAATTTGTATTTTATAAACTATTCTCAGACAATATAGTTTTTTTGGTGGATTATCATGTTGATATCACATAGCCATGTTATATGAATTGCATTTACTATTATAATCATGCTATAAGCATTTGACGAGGAAGTTTGTAATGAGCAATAAGAAGGCACTTTAAATGCAGATTGTAATTGTTTATACATTCAAATTCTTGAGTCTCAAATGAAATGAGATAATCAAGAAATGATTTCTATTGAAGCAGAGATTATACTTTGTCTTTTTTCTTTTTGAATCATTTTGATGTGAAAATGTTTTTCCAATGAGGCAGTTGTATTTGATAGTGATGCATTATGTGTAGCTAGTGAGACTTTTTTAGTGAGGTAGTTGCATTTTCTAGTGAGGCATTATGTGTATCTAGTGAGGCATTTTGTGTAGCCAGTGAGCCTTTTCTAGTGAGGAAGTTGTGTTTTCCAGTGAGGCATTTTATGTAGCCAGTTTGGCTTTCCCAATGAGGCATTTTTGTAGCGAGTGAGGCACAAAAAGTAGCCAGTGTGGTTCTATAATCAATGGGATTTTATTAAGCGAGTGAGGCATTTTCTTGAACAGTTTTTTATCCCTATGAGGGTTTTCCTATCCTTAAAAATATTGTGTTATGATTCTTTTGTGGTCCATGTGATGATTATGCTTCATACAATTTGGTCTTGTTGCTTTCTTTATCTACTTTGCAACATTTAAGTTTTCATTTTCTTTAATGATCTGCTATTGGCTATCACATTTGGTTACACTTTTGAAATTAAACATTTAATGATTAGAAAGAGATCATGTGTTTTGAAAAACTAGTGAGTTGTAGTTGATTATTGAAACATTTGGTTACTCTTAGTGTTTCTCGTACTCCAACATATATTACCTCTACAAGCATGCTTCATCCATCCAATGAAGGCTCTTCCCTTCACTCTCCCAATGAAGGGCATCATGTCTTCTCATTGCTTGCTTTGATACCATAGTGAAGGGTATATGCTTGATTATTTTATTCGATCAACTAGAGAGTATTTAAACAAAGGAGAAATGCAATTTTGTTAACTGAAATTGCATAACCAATTGCTAATTTATTAAAAATGTAATGCTGACACTTTGAAATAATTTATTTTTATTTAAATAATCTTTCCCTTTTCTATTATTCCCTTTTATAATCCACTACCCTACGTAAGAATTTTTTTTGTAGTTTTATTATCCCTTAGAGGTACCATAACCACTATTAACCATTTTTCACACTTTGTTGATCAATTATGTTTATTTTAATAACTATTCTAGAAATAACTCAAAATAATGGAATAAAATAAACAATATTTTTATCCATTTCAATTACAATAAAAATGATAAAGCATATAGGAAGTATTAAATCCTCTCAAATATAGAAATATATAATTATAACATTCTCACAATCATGTCTATTTTAATCTATAAATAGTAAAAATAAATATCTAATATTTATTATTAAATAATTAAATCAAACAATTATTGAAAATATTTAATAATTAGACATAATAAAATATAATAGTAATATTAAAATAGTTTTATGATATATCCCACTTAAAGCTAAAATATTGATATTAAAATTGTCATCAAATATCAACACAAGAAAGGTATCAAATTTTTCATAAGTGTAAAAGATTGCAAAAACAATTCTATTGTCCTTTTCTTGATGTGCCATATGAATTTCTAAAGGATAAATGAATCAATGCAACCATTCATTCAGAACCATAGAACCATAAAGATCCAATTTAATTCAAGCCTCTTTATAAATTGAAAAAAAATCTTCTTAAAACAAAAACATTATGTACATAAAATTAATAATATATTATATTGATAGTATTGTATAAATTTATAAATTATGTGAAAAGAAAATATACATTATAATTATTAATATGTTACATTGTTCCATCTACAAAATGCTCAGCTAGGGAGTGTCAATGGAATTGATTAAGAATGCAACTTCTCCCCTCTATCTCAATACTACTAATGCCTATAGGCCACTTCACCTAATTAAACATCACCATAGAAAATAATAATACCAAAAATTTCAATATCCTTGAAAATTAAAATACAACCCAAAATCTTGAAAACATAGGATTTCAATAGTATACCATAATATAATGGCCCCTTTTCTAAAGGGTTGCATTTGTAGGGTGAAAATTCATGTGTATTTCATTGAGATTAGGGGAGATTTTAACTTGAATCTCCACGAAAGAGATGAGAGATTGATTCCACCCATTTTCATAGGTACTCCATTCTTCATTTACCTCTCTTCAATATTTTGGCCACTTATCATTGCCTTTTATGTAAGTAAATTGATTCACATTTCTAGGTCACTATTGCCCCTCAAAAAACCAAGAAAAAGGTCTACAAAATAAAATTTAGATGCATTACTAACTTAATGAGTTTGAACCCCAATGATACAAAGCAATAACCCCAACAAAAACGTATCTCTCATTATAGGCCATGCCATACTATAAGAAATAATACTACAATTCTACCTCCAAATCATAATATTTATTAAGAATATTTATTATTATGACAAGTCTCACAAAAGAATGTCTATTAGCAATAGATCCTTACTATGAATGAAACTCTTTTGTCGTAGGCTCTTCAATGGATATTGTAGAGTCAACTTATTATTATTTTTATCAATTGCTAGTGTATGTGATAACGCATGAGCTATTTTTAGGTGAGTATGAAATTATGGTGTGAATTATTATTGTTTTGATTATTCATGTAGTTGATAAGGAGTAGGTATTTTTGAAAATTATGAAATTAATGGAATTTCATTAGGATTCAAATAAGTATTTTCTTGTAGATTTTATTTTCTTACATTAAATAAAATTTAATTTTTTAGGTATTTATGTATATTTTTCTTGTATTCAATAAAGGCATTTTTTAGGAATTTATGTATGTTTTGTTCTTATGCATTGAATGAAACTTATTATGTATAGAATATCAAATTAATTGGTATGAATTATAAATTATAATATATTTGATATAAAAATGTCACAATTTATATCTATAATATTTGAGTTTTTAAATAAGTGTCATTTTCCATTTAGTTTTATATTTAATTTAGGATAATAACTTAATACATCTATATATTGACAAATGGCATAATCTTGTGTGAATTTGAGGATCATTCCTCTATCTTTTAATCAATCTTCATATGCATGCATCTTCACACATTTATCCACACTTTATATTTACAAACAAAATTTTGATACACTTACACATGTCATACATTAATTATGCTCAACCATACACCAATCCCAATACATAGATTACCCATGTGATTTTAATTATTTCTCTAGTTGAGGCATTTTTGTTGGTGTGAGGTCAACCTTGTGGCCACATTCTTAACCTTCTAAAGTTTAAAATTCAAACTTAAATTTTAATGAATCACCTATTCTTTTCAAATTTCAAAACTCAAATTCAATATTTAACAACTCCCTACTTTTCTTCAATCCATTATGAATTGACTATATGTATTTTTGTGTGATTTGATGTTATTTTTTCATATTTAATGGTAGAGACTATGATTTATATTTGTTGAATTTGGTTTTTTCTAGAAATCTCAATGAGGGTAGGTCTTTGTCAAAGCATCCCCTTAAAATAAAATAATTATGAGATCAACCCACTAATATAGATAAAAATTTAATACTTCTTATATGGTTACTTTGATCATAATAGCCTAACACCTTCCTATGAATCATTTCTAGAGTCATTAAACTTGACCAAAATTCAAACTTTAACTTTTGATAAAATTGACATATTTATTGTAGAAGTATTCAAACAAAAATAGATGAATGACTCTTCTTCTAAAAATTTAGAGTGCAATTGTTGAATGATACAACAACAAACAAAAAAACTTTTCTAGTCTACTTTTTCCTTTTAAAACTTCACAACTCTAAAGAAAAGTGAAGTATTATTGTCAAGTAAAGAAGAAACAACATATCTTGCAATTAAATGTCATAGTGATGCTAATATAGTTGTTGTAAAGATGAAGCATTTTATCTCCATCTCCTATTGCTTCTATTAAATAAAATCCATGAATTCCATTGATTCTTTGTATCAAGATCATATTAATTTTGTTCTAGAGATATTTCCTTGGGATGAGTACTTGATAGATCTATAAGTTTGTTCCATTAGTCCCTTTGTGTATATTTGAAGGACACCATTGAGGACATCCATATCTTATTTGATGATAGTTCCATCATAATTATTGTCTTTATATCATTGTCTTTTTATCTTGTTGTCATCCATTTATACAAGATCTTGGATTATCACTTTTTTCAATTAGACTTAGAACTCCTAAATTAGTTGTGGTACCTCTCAGCATTGGCATAATCAAATAAAAAAATATTAAAATATTTCAAAATTAGGACAAATAAAGTACTTAAAATAATTCTCATATATCCCACTTAAAAAATAAAGTACAATACAATAATTTTATGTGCACAATAATTTTGTCCACTTATTTCCACTTCCGACTTTAAAACATATGCTCTCCTTCTCTTTATTTTTAGTGTTGTTGCATCCAATCAATGTAATTGAGAATTGTGCTAAGGGCTATAAATTTTCACAATTCTTCCATTTGTGGGTTCGATGGGCCGTGCATTATATTTGTATTCCTGCAAAAAACATATTACATAATATTAGCTATAGAAATCTAAAAGTTATTGTAGAAAAAAGATTTAATGTTTTTTTAAAATTGAGTAGAAATATACGATATGAGATTACACATTTTCAAAGGTAGAAAATTATAATATAAGAAATGATGTAGTAATTGTTAAATAAATATCTCATCTTGAAAAATAAATTTTAAGCATGAAATATTAATTTATAAAGTTGTTTAAGCTATGATCTTAGTCTTCTTATACTATATAATATTTGATAAGAAGAGCAAGTATAGTTATTTTTTTAATTTATGTATATATAACATATATTCAAGATTATAAAAGTAGAGATTAGATATTTACATTATGTATGGCCACTTGCAAAGATTTGACTTGTTCTTTCGATACAGTACTCACCTGTTTTGTACAAATAATATAAAAAAATTATTCATTAAAAAAATGTATAAAATCAAGGCTTGAAACTAGTAGAAATTTTAACTTGTAGTTAAAATTCATTAGTAACTTAAAAATAACGAGGATTTTATGGACAAAAATAATCTATATTTTTAAAATATGTTGACCTATTGTAGATGAAGACATTCTTTAAAAACTTGTAAGAATGAATTTTTTAAAGAAAAAGAGCAATGAACCTTCTCAATTATGCTCCAAGTGACTCCCTCAGTACAAGGTGGAGTGGTTAGAGATCCATTGTAGCGATAATATTTTTTGCTACCCATTTCGATGTCATTGGCATCAACCATACCCAAAGCTTCTTCATCATCAATGGATGCAATTTTATCTGCTAACTATAACAAAAAAAAAAATCACAACATACATCAATAAGAATGTCAATGACATAAATCTTTTGTTCATAGACATCTGGCCTCTTTGAATGCTTTTTCTCATCCTTTTAATCTTTCTAAGTAAATACTCTAACCTTTTAATTGAATGGCAAGGCTTTACTTTTGTTGCTATTTAGATTGCTTGTACACAACTATAGATCTAATTTCTATTGTATTGAGAAAAAGATTAGTGACTTGTTGAAACGATTAAAAAACACCATGAAGTATGAGAATGTCAAGCTACCTTTGCAAGAAAGGTATCCGGCTTTCCATAAGCATAGAAGATTGCAATCACAGCAGTGCTATTGTCCTCTGCTTGATGCACCATATGAATTTCAAGAGGGTAACTGAACAAACACAACCGTTTAGTCAGACCCATAGAACCATAAAGATTTAAATTAAACCTATCTCCTTAATAAATTGAAAAAACACTTCATAAGACACAAAACATTATGTAAAAAATTATCAAAATTTACAAATATTATGTTGAAAGCACTACATATGAATAATAATAAGCGAGATTTTTACATTGTCCCATCTACAGAATGCTCAGCTGGGGAGTGCCAATGGGCCTGAATAAGCCCATAGCTTCTACCGTCTATTTCAAGACTACCACCACGTGTAGCCCACTCCACCTAATTCAAAATCACCACAGAAAATAATAATAACAATTTCAGTATCCTTGTTCAAATAAAAACACGACCCAAAATCTTGAAAAAACAGAATTTCAACGACAGACCATAATATCATGGCCGCTGTTCTTGAGGGTTGCATTTGCAGGGTAATAAATCTTGCGCAGTTGAGAAAGGTAAGGGTCGACTATAGCCTGACTCTTCACCAAAGCGATGGGAGATTGGCTCTGCCCATTTCCGCACGCACTCCATTCTTCCTCCAGCTGTCCCCAGTGTTCTGGTCCCTTCTCGTCGCCCTTTATGTACGTAAATTCGCTCTCATCCTCTGTTTCATTCACATTTACACGTCACTACTGTCCCTCACAAAACTAAGCAAAGATTTGAATATTAAAATATTAAGAACAAAATTCAGATGCATTACCGACTTCCTGACTTCGAACCCCAGTGATGCAGAGTAATAACCCTAATAAAAGCAGCACGTCTCTCATTACAAGTTGCGCCATGCTGTAGCAAATGCTATGACAATCAAGGCAGCTCAAGAATAAATGTTCTGACAGTCGATCTAACTCCAAATCAGAATAGTTATTATTATCACAGGTCTCACAAAAGAATATCTGTTTACAACAATGAATGAAACTCAGTGGCACAAACTGGGTTTATATAATAACTTGTTGGGTACAGTATTCAACAACGTAGGTGAATTAGGAATACGTGAGAAGACCCAAGTCTTGTAGAAAACCTCAGAAGACCCAGAATAGCTGTCAGGTGCGAAATTTTCTTTCCGTGAGAAAGTTCTAATTTTAAATTTATTATTTTCTTCGCCGACCGCGGAAATAGTCACGCTTGTGGAGTTGAATAGGTAATGTGTTTCTATTGTTTGAGATTGTCGATCGTAAATCTGTACAAATGTCGATTTCAATGTATTTTTTCGAGTAGAGCACGCGGGTGTTATTCTTCTGGAGATTGACGACCACAAGTGTCGATTTGCCTGGATCATTCAATGTATTTGGGTGGAGTCTACTGCTTATTATTATTTTTTTCATTATTGATGTGGTAGTTTTAACAAAGCGTTTTTTTTTTTTTAATTATTATTATTATTATTATTATTATTATTATTATTTAACTGATAAAGGAGCAGGTATTTTTGGTAAAGTATGAAGTTATCCTGATCTATTAGGACTCAACTTAGATTATTGAAGTCTTAATGTTAGGTAGAAGTTATTTTTTTGGTATTCATGTAGCTTTCTTTTCTTTTTTTGATAATAAAAAAAGAGAAGGAGACATTTTCAAGACAAGAATATTGAAAGAAGTATTTTGCAAACTTTTTTTTTTTTAATAAAAGTGATTTTTATGTATTTCTTTAGGTTTTATTTTGAATAAAAGTTAATGTCACGTTTAAAATATTGATTTAACTGATAAGAATTAGAAATTATAATTGATTTGTATGAAAATTATCATATTATATTTGTAAAGGTTGAATTTGCATGTTATGTCATTTTCTATTTAGTTGTATATGTTAATTAAGAAGAATGTTTCAATACATGTATATATTGACAAATGACACAATCTTGTGTGAAATTAGACTCTTTCTTCAAACTTTTATCTCCCCATACACACATCATATATTTGTCCACACCTTATCTTTACATACAACATTTTGATACACTTGTTGATGTTATAGATTAATTATGCTCAATCATTCACCAGTCCCAATACATCCATTACCCACATGATTTCTATTGTTTCTCTATCTCAATACCTTTTTTTTTTATGCAAGATTAACCTCTTGGTCTTCTAGATGTGACTATTCTCCCTACAAAATGGCATGTCTAAGACATCAAAATACACATAATATCATACAAAGTGATACATAGCATCATATGGAGGGACTCATCGAAACAAAGAGCTAAACTAGTAATAAAAGGAGATGAAGACGTCAAATGAACGACATGTCATTGGGTATAACAAAAAATACAGCTACCCTATGGATCTAGAAACAAAGCAACCACTTCAAACCTTCGTAGATCTAGCATCAGGAGTTGACATCAAGTGAAACAAAGCCAAATTTGACTTTCTCGATAAATCTGAATCCAAGGTGAGGTTCTTTTCATGCCAAAGTGCACCAAAAATTCATCCACCTCCAAAATTTGCAAAAAGAGCAAAGGGAATTAAAATATGAAGCTTGCAACCCTTGTTGAAAAAAATAAACCTCATAAATCCAGAAGGGGTTTGATGAATCCAGGCTCTGATACCATGTTAGAATTGTGAAACAAGCACAAAACCATGAGACATAGGATCAAACAACAAAAAATACACCTTCCATGAAAGAGATCTACAAACAATATATGCAATATTCCTTAACAAGATAAAGCTACAAAAGCAAGAGACTCTCAAGAAGATATGAAAGCTCGAGATATTTACAATGATGGTTGAGTGCTTATAAGAGCAAAAACCTAAATGAGAAAGGCATTAGATCATGACAAGTGTCAACATCACATGAGATGAGACATAATGATCTAATATTGGCTCAACTAATTAAAGCATAAAAGAATTCCTAATTTTAGCTTATGTGCATGAGAATAAATTAGACTACTAATCAATTAAAGATTAATTAATTATTAGCTAATGCATGATAACTCTAACAAAAACCACTCAATAAAAGCTTTATTAGGCCTCACTAGCTAAAACTTTGTAGAATATAAATTGTGTGTTTCATTGACAACACAACAAGCCTCATTGGCTATCTCACAAAATGTCTCACTGAAAAATCTCCAATCCTTATTACATTTAGTGAGCACCAACCCATCAAGATCACCAATTGTCCTTCAAAGCACTAACTCTGAAAACAACGAAGCACCAACTCCAGTCTTTGAATACAAGAAAAAGTAAATTCAGAGGGTTACTTTGTTTCCATACAATCCATTTCTCAATTTTGAATAATTTTATTTATGGAATATTTTCTAAAGTATTATTTATAATTTAAATTAGATGATATAAGATATCAATTTTAATTATTTTATTTATAAAAGAGTTTTTTAATATTTTTTACAAGTTAATCAATTAAGTTGCATTGACCAATACATTTCATTTTTCTTTTTCTTTCTTTTTAATTAAGTTATAGTAGATGATATTTTTGTTTTAGATATGGATTTTGAATTATTTTATTTATTTAATAGTATTTTTTATGTTAAGAAAATGATGTATTTATCTAGGATATCAATTTTGAACTATTTTATTTATTGAAGATTTTTTTAATTTCTTATAAGTTACATTGGATTTTTCTAAAGTTTAATGCCATGAACATGTTAAAAATTTATTAAAGAGGCAACATATATTTAGAAAATATAAAAAATTAAAAAATTATTATAAATAAATTAAAGTAATTTTGAAATAATACTAAAGTCAAATAAAATAATTCCTAAATAAATATAATAACTTAATACTTCAATATTTCTTAATATTTTTATACTAGTTTTATTAATTGCTATTTATTTAAATATTCTATTTGATAACATGAATGCTTGATGTTGCTTCTGATAAAATGAGGATTTGAAAGCTTTATTATATAGGAAATCCACTCAAATGACTGCTAATTCGATCCCCAAGGTTGAGATAAGAGAAATTTGAACTTTAAACCCATTTTTTCCTCCTCAAACCTTGAAAACAACTCAAATGGGACTCATTCACCATCTTGGGAAAATGAGTCCCACCTGTATGGGACCGATTTTACCAAGGTAGAGAATGGGTCCCACAAGGGCTATTTTGGTTGTTAGAATGTCGGGGAGTCAAGAAATTAAGCTTATATGTTGATCTTGTTGGGTTTATGATCAAAATATGGCTTGGGATGCACAATATAGGGTCATATGGGCCTATCAATCATGATATGAAGGTTATAAATGCAAGAGAGCCCAAAATCCAATGTGAAAGTGTAAATAAATACACTTTACAACAGTAAATTAAGGAAAAATTGGGTCTATTTAGCTTAAAAGGGCCCTAAATTCCATGTGAATGTGTAAAACACATTACAACACTAGATTAGGTCCACATTTTTTACAAGCCTCCTAAATTTAATGTGAAGATGTAAATAAATATATTTTACAACATTAAATTAAGGTAGAGTTAAGTTAATTTAGCTTAAAAAGGGACCAAGACCTAATGTGGATGTGTAAAACACCTCACAACACTAGATCAGGGTGACATTAAGTCCAATTTATCATTAATTATTCCCAAATCAAGTGTGAAAACATAAAGGGGTACATTTTTCTACACTACAAAGGTATATTGGAGCCCATCCAAATCAAAGAAAATTCACAATCACAAGGCCTTGGCTACATGTATTAGAATCACTTGATCCAAGAAATTTGGTACAATCTTTGTGAAATCTAAGATCCCAAGGCCACAATAAGTATTTCACATCATTCCTCCAAACCATTTTTCATCATACCAACCCAAAAACATTATGGATATCCATCCTTCATACACCCCATCCATGATCCTACCTCTATCACTCCATTCATATTCCCTTCATATCATTTGTCTCTTTGTATCTATACCATTGCTACTAGAAGCTATAGCAAAGATTTTTGTCACCTCTTGCACCTGTAAGGTTTTATATGTAAAAGAAGAGACACAAAGATCAACACTTCATTCAAGAAAAAAACCTTAAGATTAAAATGCAAAAGAGATTGAAATCTATCAAAGGAGATTGTTCCTAAGGTTGGAATTTGATAAAGAAGATAAACTATTGATGCAAAACTAAAGAAATGCAAGACATTTTAAAACACAGCAAAAACACCTAGAAAGATGAATAGAAATGCAATCAAAGTAGAATAGAAAAGAAAAATAGAAGGAATGCACCTGTAAATGTGTTGAAGACTAGATTGGAGACTGAAAATGTTGTTGATCTTGAAAATTTGGCCTACTGGGACACTTATGCCATTCTGGGCGACCTAGTCCTAGATCTGGAAAACTGCACTCAAGCTCATTTTAGCCAAAAGGGTATCCAAAAATACAAAAATCACTTTTCAAGCCTAGCAATGGGACTAATTTTCCATAGATGGAAACTTAGTCCACCTAGGAATCTCAGGAAATTCAAGGTGGGAATCTATAGCTTTCGATCTACACTTCCCTTCTTGACAGGTGTTCTGTTCTAAAACTATAGAAATCAGGTTGAAAAGGGTCTCCAAGCTTCAATTAGGGCTTTGTTGACTTCAATGACTTTGATGGATTGTTGACCACTTTTGAACACCTTTCTCTTTGAAAAAATTGCATACAAGACCTACAAAACACACAAGGAAAGACACAGAAACAATTTGGATACTAATGAAAAAATGCATAAAATATGTACAGCCATAAAAAATATAAGGATCACCATGTTTGTTGGAATACAGTACCATTGATAGGGAGGGTGAATCATTGGTCTAATTAAAATCAATCTAATAAACTAAACTCACATGATAAACCAAAGATAATGTATTTCATGAAAGACATTAAGATGTGCAATTTACAATATCACATAATAATTTGAAGTACTAAATCATATACAAAACAACACATCATCAAGATACAAGAGACACCAAATTTATGAGTGGAAAAACCCTAAAAAGGGTGAAAAATTTGTTAGAATTGTGAAACAAGCACAAACACCATGAGCCATAAGATCAAACAACAAACAAATACACCTTCCACACAAGAGATCTACAAACAATATATGCAATATTCTACAACAAGAAAAAGTTACAGAAGAAAGAGACTCTCAAGAAGATATGAAAGCTCAAGAAATTTACAATGAGGGTTGAGTGATTATAAGAGCAAAACCCTAAATGAGAAAGGGAGTAGATCATGACAAGTGTCAACATCATATGAGATGAGACATAATGATCTAATAATAGCTCAACTAATTAAATCATAAAAGAACTCCTAAGTTTAACTTAAGTGCATGAGAATAAATTAGACTAATAATCAAATTAAGATTAATTAATTATTAGCTAATGCATTATAACTCTAACACCTTCCCTTAAGATGAACTTAGGAAGTAACTAAAAACCCTAAAAAAGAATGCATGATAGGTCCTGGAAAACAAGGCCATATAAGGTACCCATGTACAAACAGAAGATCTCTATAATGTGGAGAAATAGAGAAAGCCACATGGGAAAAAATCAGCTCCTAAAAAGAGATGAAAGCCAAGTGAATGATTGAAGATGCCTCCAAACAAGACAATGTCCTAAAAAATAGGAACATGTAGAACTTCTAGAAGCATGAAGCTTTAGACTGTTGTCAAAAGATGATTGCTAGTGTGCTAAAATGAAGAACCTCTAGAAATAGGAATGCAAGAGTGTTCTTATGATAAATGATCCACCTCACTGAAATGCATGTAAACAGTCACTGATGTATGTTGCATCTGAAAGTACATAGGATCAAGAAATAGATATGGAGATCACTCAAACCACAAAACCAAGTAAGCATTAGCACCCACAGTAGAAAACCCCCCATAATGTTGAAAAAGGGAGAGCCATGACAAGAACTCTAAAACTATGTGAAACTAAGAAATGCATGTAGGAGAAACATCCTATAAATAAAAGGTTATGCAAACTAATGCACACTCGCATGAAGCAAGAATCAACAATATTCATTGTTGTCATGGAAGGGATACTCACTTGACAAAGGTGTGATGGAAAACCAAAGGAAAACATCAACCCCCCATGGAACTTTATATCATAGTGCAAATACAATAGGCACAACAAGATGTGTGAAATCCCCAAAAAAATATACACTAGAATGGCACTTTATCTTTATGCGTCTACATAATAAGAAGTGCATAAAATGGGAGCCCATAATGTCTAAAAAAGGACTACATGTTGAAAATAAAAAATTCTAATAGAAAAAGAGGAAATTGATAGCACCATGATGAAGTACATGAAAAAACATGGACTTTCAAAAAAATGACACCCAAAAATGTGTTCGGATGTAGAAGATGTGGTTTTTTGAAGTCTCCAAAATGAGAATTGAACAACAACACTAAGAAAACAAAATTCTAGAAAAAAATAGAAGTCAAAACTAAGAAAAACCTACACCACCACGATGAGCTTGAAATTCTACCTCGTTTCAAAAAAATTGCACTGAAAAAGTCCATTGTATGGACGAGATATGGCCTCTAGAAGTTAGGGTGCAAATTTGAAAAGCCTATCAAAGAGGGGCTGAGTGGGGAAAAGGAAAACTCCAAAATTTTCAAAAACACCTCTAAAAATAGAGGTTCACCAAATATAGTGGTGTTGGGAAAAAATGTCTCCAACTACAATGCATATGACATTATTTGCAATAAAATAATGTGAAAAATATGCATGTTTTGTTTTTAAAGAAAGAAACAACAAAAAAGAAACTTTATACATTTTGTTTTGGAAAAAAATATGTAAAAAAAATTACATGATTTTTTTAAAGAAAAAATTAAAAAACTTTCATTTTCCTTTTCTTTAAAAGGAAAAAAGAATTAAATATATATTTTTTAAAATAATATTAAAAAATAAAATTTGTTAGTAGGGGTGGAGCCCACCGTACCTCCCCTACGTGGGACTTGAGTGTCACCACTCTACTATATTGCATGCGGGGGTACCCAACAAGTACCTCGCTGCAGGGGTAGAGCCCAAGGGATCTACCACCCTTGCCATGGCAAGGGAGGTAGGTACCTTGTACCCTACAAAAAAAAATTAATTTTTTTTTGAAAAAAAGGTTTTTTTTAACAAATTTTTTATTTGATTTTTTTATAAATAATTTGCAGGAAAAATATTATGATATACTTTTTAATTTTTACCTTGATTTTTCTGCTAGGGAGGTTGTATGGCTTCCCTAGCAAAAACAATTGCCTTGAAAACTCCCAATGTGGATTTTAAAAATTTGATAAGTGATCTTAAGGTTTTTGGGCCTTCTGAGCATGATGGAAACCTTTGTCTTGACTCAAAAGACACAAAAAATACAGCTACCCTCTCAATCTTGAAATAAAGCAACCACTTCAAACCTTCATAGATCTGGCATCAGTAGTTGACATCAAGTGAAACAAAGCCAAATTTGACTTTCTCAATAGATATGAATCCAAGGTGAGGTTCTTTTCATGCCAAAGTGCACCAAAAATTCATCCACCTCCAAAATTTGCAAAAAGAGCACAGGGGATTCATATATGAAGTTTGCAACCATTGTTGAAAAAAATAAACCTCATAAATCCAGAAGAGGTTCGATGAATCTAGGCTCTGATACCATGTTATAATTGTGAAACAAGCACAAAACCATGAGACATAGGATCAAACAACAAAAAATAGCACCTTCCATGAAAGAGATCTGCAAATAATATATGCAATATTGCTTAACAAGAAAAAGCTACAAAAGCAAGAGACTCTCAAGAAGATATGAAAGCTTGACATATTTACAATGACGGTTGAGTGATTATAAGAGAAAAAACCTAAATGAGAAAGGGATTAGATCATGACAAGTGACAACATCACATGAGATGAGACATAATGATCTAATATTGGCTCAACTAATTAAAGCATAAAAGAACTCCTAAGTTTAGCTTATGTGCATGAGAATAAATTAGACTAATAATCAATTAAAGATTAATTAATTATTAGCTAATGCATGATAACTCTTACAAAAACCACTCAATAAAAGCTTTATTAGGCCTCACTAGCCAAAACTTTGCATAATATAAATTATGTGTCTCATTGACAACACAACAAGCCTCACTGGCTATCTCACAAAATGTTTCACTAAAAAATCTCCAATCCTTATTACATTTAGTGAGAACGAACCCATGGAGATCACCAATTCTCCTTCAAAGCACTAACTCTAAAAACACCGAAGCACCAACTCTAGCGATTGAAGCACCAACTCTAGTCTTTGAATACAAGAAAAGTAAATTCAAAGGGTTACTGTGTTTTCATACAATCCATTTCTCAGTCTCTATATCAACAACTCTACATCTCCATTGTTCACATACAAATCCTCAATATGATACTCTTCTTGTATAAACTACCAAACCATTACTAGACTCCCCTTCTACAAACACCATGATCAAATGGATACAAATAGTGAATCATGATCTCTATACACACTTTTGACTATTACATTCTTTGAATGATCAATAACATAACACAAACATGTCTCTTACACAATAATGTCAAACATGGACAAATGAACATTCTTTGCTCACTCCTTAAATTTAGACTAAAATGCATACACTCTGTGATCTCTACACAATAATGTCAAACATGAACTCTGAAACATTCTCAACTCATTCTTTAACTTTAGATCAATCTGCATATGCCGGTGACTTCATTCATATCATGATTGTATGTAAAAAGAAGAAGAAAAAAACATATTTCAAGCATACTATCCTTTAAACACTCATACCCTCTGTTTTGGAAATTACACTAGATCAACATAAGACTTCAATCATACAAAAATATGTTCATTCAAAATACAAATACTCATTGCCTCAAGTCCCATGTTATCTATTTCAAGTTCCACCAACCTTGACAAAAGAAAACACACCCTTTGAGTGTAGTCATACTGGGATACTATATATCCCTTTTATCCATCTTTTTCTTGGCCATCAACCCACTTTTTCACAGAGCAAAAATCATGCTATATTCACAAGAGTTTCCATTGAAGTTACATTCACCATACTCATAAGACATACTATGTTCAAATAAAAAAAGCTTCCCATTAAAAACTTGCAACTATTGGTCTTCAAAAAGAAAATATCACTTCACCTTCATGATTGAAAACAAATATGCAAATTTGAATTCTTCAATTTGGCACCAACCAACAAACTAGATCCAAAAGATTGTTCACCTTCTATCAACAACAAAACTAAGCAAACCCTATGATAGTCTACATCTTTTCAAAGAAGCAACCTCAAGGAATAGTCATTGGAAGAATTAAACTCATGACTTTGATTTTTAATTACCACCACATTCAAATTCTAAATAAATCCTTTTATCTTTAATCAAACGATATAACCCAAGACCATAACCTACTCAGCCAGTTACTCCAAAGGAATGGGTTGGATAAAAATGAGCTTTGGACCCTTAATTTATAACTTAAGCAAAGTGATACCTACAAATAGCAAGTCAACTGACTTTTATAATATAAAATTGATATTTCATCAAAATTATTCAATAATGCACAAACCATAGGCTATTATGGTTCTAAAACTGAAACCCTCAATAAATACAATAAAGAATTTTTTTATTAACAACCCATCATTTCTTTTTCACCAATCTCACTAAATTGCAAATAACAACTAAATGATGAGCAATGGATATCAACTCTATGCTTTAATACTTCAATACTTTAATGAAGGTCATGCCCTCTAAACTTATACACCAACCTCTTTATGTTGAATACCAAACTCATGCTTTGATGCAGACTTTGATGAAGATTATGCAAGTCCATGGTGAAGAATTTAACCCTTTGAAGCTTTAAGTCACTTAGGGTTTTGTCTACTAGCTCATGACAAGTTCTTGAGATGTTTTTGGACCTTTGAATCTCTGATGCTATGCCTTGATTACTCATCAACCAAAAACAATGTAAGAAACCAATGCCAATGTAACAAATTGAAACACCTCCATGAACAACCTTTACTACTTTTTGATGCAAAAAACTTATGTCTTGATAAATTTATTTTTACTTGAAACAAACCATCAAGAGTTGAATGTAAATGAATAATGAATCATGCGAATATAACAAACTCATGACATCAACATGTACTTGATATGAGCAAGAAAGTTTGAAACACCTTAACTATCATGAATGTGAATACTTCAAGGAGCATAAATAACACCAACCTTATGAAGACCAACATCATGCATGATAGACCTTAAGTGTGAGATACCTTGAAGATACCTTGAGACACAATGAGATACCCAAAAACAAGCATAAATAAGATCATGACCTTGAAGTAACAACATCATGAAGCACCATGACTTTGAAGTATTGAAACATCTTTGATATCTTTTACATCAATGACCAACACTATCACTGCCAACAAACTCCCCCTTTTCGCATTGATTTCAACCAATCATTGCACTTGCACCTAGTTGCTCTTCTCCCCCTTTGACAACAATGACAAAGAGCACTAACTCCCCCTATGAAGCACGACTCTTGTCAAGACAAGACAAAGATAGATACAAATAGCATTGATCACTTGGTTTAAAGATAATGTCATAATATCCTGTAGGAAGAATTCCCACAAGGAAACTAAACATAGAGCACTATCATCACAAAAGGGCTACTTAATATCACCATAACTCTACAAAAGAATTATTCAATAACCATGCATAAACATGCAACCATCATCATTAAAATGGTACTGCCATAGAACATTATGCATCTGACATGTCATAGCAGCACAGTGTCACCACTTGACCAAGGAATAAGAATTGTCATTGAGTAAGATGGAAGTGACATCACATCCCACAGTCAATAATAACAAGAATACAACTATAACCACTATCACCAAAATAAAATATTACCATACTATCACCATGATACCATTCAACATAAACAAAAAAATAAGGATCCATAATAAAACCACTATCATGCAAGGAAAACTCAACAAAGCATCCATTCCACCAAGTAGTTCAGAGCAGCTGCATCAACACTATTCCTCTAGAGAGACCATTGTCAACTATCAAACAGGTTGGATAAACCACTATCAATAGTAAGAAACATGACAAAAATAAGAGAGAAGAATTAATTTGCATAGGATGCTACTAGGAGAGTAACATAATCATGAATATCACTATCATAAATAAGGAACTTTCATTGCAAAAAAATTATATAAGCATCAAGTTCATGAGGCAGGAGAAGACCACAATAGATTTAGCTACTATCACTAAGATATCTTACACTCTCAAGTAAAAATATTAATATTCATGAGCATCAACATCATAGCATGTCATAGTATCAACTGACAGTTCCTGAGAATCATTAAAGCCACTATATTCCTACAACAAGATGTTTGCAAACACAACAAATGTTGACTAAGAGCAGCAAACTTGAATCATTTCTCAAGAAAAAATACTATGCAATAGTCACAATGTCACAAGATTGATATCATATTCTCAAGTCTGTCCACTTGAAGACATTACATCCAAAGCAACTAAGTCACCCAACACACTATCAAAATGAACTCAAGAAGTCAGAGGTTAACAAGAACAACTGTTACTCAACTAGAGCAAATCTAAACCACTATTAGGAGTAGATGAATGATTGAAACCAATGAGGAAGACACTCATGTTTTACCATTGATCATTGTACTTCACTCTATGTGTATACAAAAATAAGAAGATTTAGTAATATCAAAAACCATTATCCACCATCACTGTAAATATTGAACACTGTCAATAAATTCCTTGCAACAAAAATCACTATTTCCATTGTCAATTCTTAGTATAGTTATCGTATTGCTCTAAATTTTTACCCATATAACTAACTTTACCAAAAAGGATTTTGAAAATATGACAACTTGTAATAGGTTGAAGGCTTCTTGTGAAAGGAAGACTTCATGAAAGAGTAGTAACTCTGTCAATGTGCACCAAGATATATAGCAGTGCCAAGGTTCATGATTACCATGTTTCCTCAAGACCACTTAAAGCGCAGTGTTGTTAACAAACTATATTGTGTGCTCATCATCTCATCAAGGAATGTCACAAAAAACCACTATCAACATCACCAAGCACATCATATAGATGAATACCATTCACTATCAAAATATCTTCATTACAAACTTGTGAATTTTAGTCCTTAATGAATGACTTTCATTGACTCACCAAATGTTCACTAGCTAGATGTTTCCTACTAAATGTGGGTTTTGTACCTTTTAGTAGAGTGTGATTTATCTTTTGCACTATGATCTCAACAAACCTTTCAACATTGTCTTTATATAATGACTTACATTACCTCTGACACTATACCTCTGCAACAAAGGGTATGCATGTACAACCACTAAGATAATAATAGCATAAAAAATACTAATATTGAGATACTAATGTCACCTTATATTATTTGCAACACCACTTACTATTGCTCATTTCCATTTAAAATAACATGTTTGATTGCTCCATGAAAGCTATCAAAACCTATCATTTCATTTTTTTATGATCTAATTTTTGCTCATTTCCAAGAAATTATTAGAGATTTATCAAGATAAACTCCTTTTGTCCATTTAACAACTTTGTAATCTCATTATCACTACTCTGTAAAGTGTTTTTTCCAAGAAGCACCATACAAACTATTATATTCATGCAATCTCATCAAGATATGCTAATCATTCTAGAAAAGAAATCATAAACCTCATTGTCATCCTATCAAGAACTGCTCAAATCACCATACCATTATCACTATGACACTGCCTTTACACTTGCATGAGATAAAGTTGTTACAATACCTATCTTAAAGACCAAAGCTTCACCATGATGACACTATTCCCACTATCAAGGAGATGGCTTCATTGTCAAGACCACTTATCATCCAAATTTACTTGATGCAAATACTTAACATAGGCATAGTCATGCACTACATATTGTATACATGAACTTGCAACTACAACATTTGGTCCAACAATCTTTCCTGATTCATAGAACCAATAAGATCAAGAATGCAACTAAAGACTATAGAGACAACACCAAACCATCACTCAATATTTGACTAACCTACTTAATTTCACTTTGGGGTAAAAGATATGACATTGAACATCTCCCCCTAATTCCATTCTACTTTTTATGCATTTGGAGATTCCTTTTGTGCATAAAGAACATGCATAGGTCCTTTCTATTTTTTTTCATGTTCCATTCTCCAAACTTTCTCTGGATCTTTTCTTTTCCAAGATTTTTCAAAATTTTCCTCTTCCTTGTTTGACATGGTTTCCCTCTTATCATGATTAGGTGGACTCACTAAACTTGTTTTACAAAATTGTGCTATATGTCCAAGGTTGGTACATTTATAACAAACTACATTCATATTTATATAAAATGTAGATTGAATCCTTCTCCTACAATCAATTTCTTTGTGTCCATAATTATTATGAGAATAATAGTAACCATGGAAATATTAATAATTATACTTGATTTATCTTGCCGATAACCTCCTTCTTAGACTATTTTTGGAATCATGAACTCTTTTGTATCCATCTACACGAGTATTCTGATTAGTAGGCTTTTTGGAAGTAAAACTTGATTCTCCTTGTTCATATGTTGCTCCTTTTAACATGCTTGACAATTTCAATGGTTGCTTTGACACTATAGCATCTTTGTTACTCATTTCTCCTTCATATCCTATCCCAAATTTGTTTGACAAAGATCTTTGACTCAGTACCATTTTCTCAAACAATTTAGTGCTTTGCTCATTTTGTAGACTTCTTTTCCAATCCAAATTTATCTTCTCTAACTACTTCTTTAGGGACAACATTACAACCTCTAACTTTTGGCAATCTTCTAACTTGGTTTGCAACTTCATGTAGTTGGATTCTTTAACTTTTATAGACTCTTCCAATTGCAATTTTAGTTTCTCAATAATTTGGTCAGATTCTACACACTTCATCTTTAATTCTTCTTTTTCCCTTCTTTCTTTCTTTAATTCATCTAAGGCAACAATAAATTCATCTTCAAGATAAACTTGTCCTTCCTCTTCATCATTTTCATCATATGACTCATTTGCAACCTATATGAATTGTAGCTCATCTCTTTTTGCACCATACATTCCTACATGGAATTATTTAGAGCCAAGAACATTATCAACTTTTGTAATAGATTTTTGTTTCCACACCTCTTTCCCATAGTATTCAATCTCAAAAATCTGCCCAAGTCTATTAGACTTATTTAGGGAACCTGCAACTCTAATACCAATTGTTGGAATATAGGACCAATGAGAGGGGAGTGAATAAGTGGTCTAATTAAAATAAATTTCATAAACTAAACTCGCCTAATAAACCAAAGATACTATATTTCATGAAATACATTCAGATGTACAATTTACAATATCACATAACAATTTGAAGTACTGAATCATATGCAAATCAACACAACATCAAGATACAAGAGACACTAAATTTCTAAGCAGAAAAATCCTAGAAAAGGTGAAAATACCACTCTCAATAAAAGCTTTATTAGGCCTCACTAGCTAAAACCTTATTGAATACAAATTGTGTGTCTCACTAACAACACAACAAGCCTCACTAGCTATCTCAAAATATGTCTCACTGACAAATCTCCAATCTAGATTAAATTTAGTGAGCATCAACCCACTAAGAGCACCAACTCTCCTTTGAAGCACCAACTTTGAAAACACCGAAGCGCCAACTCTAGTCTTTGAATACAAGAAAAAGTAAATTCGGAGGGTTACTCTATTTCCATACAATTCATTTCACAGTCTTTGTATCAATAACTCTACATCTCCATTATTCACATACGAATCCTCAATATGAGACTCTTCTTTCATAAACTACCAAACCATTACAAGACTCCCCTCCTATAAACATCATGAGAAAATGGATACAAATATTGAATCATGATCTCTATACACACTTTTGATGGTTACATTCTTTGAATGATCAATAACATGGCACAAACATGTCTCTTACACAATAATGTGAGACATGGACATATGAACATTCTTTGCTCACTCCTTAAATTTAGGCCAAACTGCATATACTCTGTGATCTTTGCACAATAATTTCAAACATGAACTCTAAAACATTCTCAGCTCATCTTTAGCTTTAGATCAATCTACACATTCCTATCACTTCATTCATATCATGCTTGTATGTAAAAAGAAGAAAAAAACATATTTTAGGTGTATTTTCCTTTACACACTCATACCCTCCACTTTGGCAATTACACCAAATCAACATAAGACTTTACTCATACAAATTTATGTTCATTCAAAATACAAATACTCATTTCCTCATGTCCCATGTTATCTCATTTAAGTTTTAGCAACCTTGAGAAAAGAAAACACACACTTTGAGTGCAGTCATACTGAGATGTTATATATCCTTTTTATTCATTCTTTTCTTGGCCATTAACCCACTTTTTCACAAATCACAAATCATATTATATTCACAAGAGTTTCCATTGAAGTTGCATTCACCATACTCACAAAACATACTATGTTCAAATCAATAAAAGCTTCCCATTAAAATTTTGCAACTTTTGGTCTTCAAAAAGAAGATATCTCTTCACCTTCATGATTGAAAACAAAGCTAACAAATTGAATTCTTCAATTTTTCACCAACCAACAAGCCATATCCAAAATACTTTTCACCTTCTATCAACAATAAAACCAAGCAAACCTTATCAAAGTCTGCATCACATCAAAGAAGCAACCTCAAGGAATAGCCATTGGAAGAATTAAACTCAAGCCTTTAATTTTTAATTACTATCACATTCAACTTTTAAATACAACCTTTGATCTTTAACCAAACTATATAACCTAAGACCATAACCTACTTAACCAATTATTCCAAAGGAAAGGGTTGGTTAAAAATGAGCTTTGAACCCTTAATTTATCACTCAAGCAAAGTGATACCTACAATAGCAAGTCAACTAAATTTTATAACATAGAATTGATGTTTCATTGAATGCATTCAATAATGCATAAAATTTAGGCTATTAGGGTTTTAAAACATAAACACTTGATAAATACAATAAAGCCTTGCTTTATTAACCACCCATCACTCCTTTTGCACCAATCTCACTGAATTGCAAATACCAACAATTGAATGATGAGCAATGGATATCAACTCTATCCTTTAATACTTCAACACTTCAATGAAATTCATGCCCTCTAAACTTATACACCAACCTCTTTATGTTGAATACCAAACTTATGCTTTGATGCAGACTTTGATGAAGATTATGCAAGTCCATGGTGAAGAATTTAACCCTTTGAAGCTTTAAGTCACTTAGGGTTTTTTCTACTAGCTCATGACAAGTTCCTTAGATTTTTTTGGACCTTTGAATCTCTGATGCTATGCCTTGCTTACTCATCAACCAAAAACAATGTAAGAAACCAATTCCAATGTAACAAATTGAAACACCTCCATGAACAACCTTTAATGCTTTTTGATGCAAAAAGCTTATGTCTTGATAAAGTGATTTTTACTTGAAACAAACCATCAAGAGTTGAATGTAAATGAATAATGAATCATGCAAATATTAAAAACTCATGACATCAACATGTACATGATATGAGCAAGAAACTTAGAAACACCTTAACTATCATGAATGGGAATACATCAAGGAGCACAAACAACACCAGCCTTATGAAGACCAACATCTTGCATGATAGACCTTAAATGTGAGATGCCTTGAAGATACCTTGAGACGCCATGAGATACCTAAAAACAAGCATGGACAAGAGAAGGACCTTGAAGTACCAACATCATGAAGCACCATGACCTTGAAGTACTAACACATCTTTGACATATTTCACATCAATGACAAAAACTGTTACTGCCAACAATGTCCCCTCAAAAAGACATGCTAAAACAAAGAAAAATCTAATAAAAAAGTGCAATCAATCCCACAGGGTACAAAGGCCCACCAAAGCAAAATTAAAAATAAAACCATATGGACCCCAAAGCAAAAAGTGACAATGCATCCAAAGGAAAATCCCATAATGACATCCAAAATTTCTAATCCAAAAGCTAAGCATCGTCATCCTCAATCCTCCATCATCCTCCATCATTCCCACATCCTCCATCCATTTCTCTTCCTATCATTCAATATTCATCAAAATATGTGCCACTGTTGGTCCTAACAACATCCCCCTATCACACTCCCCTCCCATTCTTTCATCCATACACTTTCCAAAATTACATCCCTTATCCCACACATCTCTACCATCAAATCCTTTTGATCCACACCTTTCCATAATCTAATAATCTTAATAAGTTTGTGCCAACATCTAATGATCACTCTCTATCTCCCCTCTCCCTCCCTCTCTACTTCTCCCTATCTCCCTATATAATGTATACTTTACTAAATAAAATAGTAGAAATTTTATTTAAAATCACTATAGAATCTTTCTATCAATAACAATTAATTAAACTAGTATGAAAATCTTAAGAGATATCAATATTGGGTTATTATATTTATTTAGGAATTATTTTATTTGACTTTAGTATTATTTCAAAATTATTTTTATTTATTTACATTGTTTTCTTTATTTTTTATATTTTCTAAATATATGTTGCCTCTTTAATAAATTTTTAACATGTTCATGCCATTACACTTTAAAAATATCCAATGTAACTTACAAGAAATTAAAAAAAATCTTCAATAAATAAAATAGTTCAAAAATGATATCATAGATAAATCATTTGTTTAACTTAAAAAAATACTATTAAATAAATAAAATAATTCAAAATTCATATCTAAGACAAAAATATCATCTACTATCACTTAATTATTAAAAAGAAATAAAAATAAAAATAAATGTATAGAACAATGTAACTTAGTTGAATAAAAATATTAACTTGTAAGAAATATTAGAAAATATTTTATAAATAAAATAATTAAAATTGATATCTTATATCATCTAATTTAATTTAAAAATATATATTTTAGAAAATCTTCAATATATAAAATTATTCAAAATTGATATCTTTTAAAGTCAAATACATCTAGGATATATATATATATACAACAAAACCACATGATATATATTTTAAAAAATATACTATCAATTAACTATTTATTAAATAAAGTAAAAAAAATATTAAAGAACTTTAAAACAAAATATTGAAAATATTTTATCCCTACATATATTTATGCTATATATTAATAATTAATTATTTAATTTAATTTATTTAAATAATTTACAATTATTTTATTTTACATTAATTTTTATTTTATTTTTTTTTTGTAATATATATTTGAAACAATAAACTTGGTCACATAATATAGTACATGGAAAAATAACAAATACTAATAGTCCATTCATTGACTATAGCATATGGTGCAAAAAGATGTTATACCCAACGACATGTCATTCATTTAGCATCTTCATCCCCTTCTATTAGTAGTTTGGCTCTTTGTCTTGGTGAGTCCCTCCATATGATGCTATGTATCGCTTTGTATGATATTATGTGTATTTTGATGTCTTAGACATGTCATTTTGTAGGGAGAATAGCCACGTATAAAGGACCAAAAGGTTAATCTGGCATCGACAAAAAAAGTATTGAGATAGAGAAACAATAAAAATAATGTGGGCAATGGATGTATTGGGATTGGTGAATGATTGAGCATAATTAATCTATAACATCGGTGAGTGTATCGAAATGTTGTATGTAAAGATAAGGTGTGGACAAATATATGGTGTGTGTATGGGGAGAGATAAAAGTTAGAAGAAAGATTCTAATTTCACACAAGATTGTGTCATTTGTCATTATATACATGTTTTGAAACATTCTTCTTAATTAACACATACAACTAAATAAAAAATGACATAACATGCAAATTCAACCTTTACAAATATAATTTATGATAATTTTCATATCAAATCAATTATAATTTTTAATCCTTATCAATTAATTCAATATTTTAAATGTGACATTAACTTTTATTCAAAATAAAACCTAAAGAAATGCTTTAAAATCACTTTTATTCCAAAAAAAAAAAAAGGTTGCAAAATACTTCTTTCAAGATTCTTGTTTTGAAAATGTCTCGTTCAATCTCCTTACATTCTCTTTTTTTATTATTAAAAAAAGAAAAGAAAGCTACATAAATACCAAAAAAATATCTTCTACCTAACATAAAGACTTCAATAATGTGAGTTGAGTCCTAATAGGTCACGATAACTCCATACTCTACCAAAAATACCTGCTCCTTTATTGATTACATAACTAATAATAATAATAATAATAATAATAATAATAATAATAAAACACCATAACTTCATTCTTTGTTAAAACTACCACATCAATAATGAAAAAAATAATAATAACCAGTAGACGCCACCCAAATACATTGAAATGATCCAGTCAAATCGACACTTGTACAGTTTACACTTGTGAAACGCAAGAACTGATAGTGATAAAATGGCCACTTAACCTAAAACACTAGAAACACATCAGGTACCTATTCAACTCCACAAGCGTGACTATTTCCGCTGTCGGCTAAGAAAATAATAAATGTAAAATTAGGACTTTGTCACAGAAAGAAAATTTCGCACCTGACAGATATTGTAGGTCTTCTGACGTTTTCTACAAAACGTGGGTCTTCTGAAGTATTCCTAATTCACATACGCCATTGAATACCGTACCCAACAAGTTATTATATAAACCCAGTTTGTGCCACTGAGTTTCATTCATTGTTGTAAACATATACCTATTCTTTTGTGAGACCTGTGATAATAGTAACTATTCTGATTTAGAGTTACATCGACTGTCAGAACATTTATTCTTGAGCTGCCTTGATTGTCATAGCATTTGCTACAGCATGGCGCGACCTGTAATGAGAGACGTGCTGCTTTTATTAGGGTTATTACTCTGCATCACTGGGGTTCTAAGTCAGGAAGTCGGTATGCATCTGAATTTTGTTCTTAATATTTTAATATTCAAATCTTTGCTTGGTTTTGTGAGGGACTGTAGTGACGTGTAAATGTGAATGAAACAGAGGATGAGAGCGAATTTACGTACATAAAGGGCGACGAGAAGGGACCAGAACACTGGGGAGAGCTGGAGAAAGAATGGAGTGCGTGCGGAAATGGGCAGAGCCAATCTCCCATCGCTTTGGTGAAGAGTCAGGCTATAGTCGACCCTTACCTTTCTCAACTGCGCAAGATTTATTACCCTGCAAATGCAACCCTCAAGAACAGCGGCCATGATATTATGGTCTGTCGTTGATATTCTGGTTTTTCAAGATTTTGGGTCGTGTTTTTATTTGAACAAGGATACTGAAATTGTTGTTATTATTATTTTCTGTGGTGATTTTGAATTAGGTGGAGTGGGCTACAGGTGGTGGTAGTCTTGAAATAGACGGTAGAAGCTATAGTCTTATTCAGGCCCATTGGCACTCCCCAGCTGAGCATTCTGTAGATGGCATAATGTAAATCCCTCGCTTATTATTATTCATATGTAGTGCTTTCAACATAATATTTGTAAATTTTGATAATTTTTTACATAATGTTTTGTGTCTTATGAAGTGTTTTATCAATTTATAAAGGAGATAGGTTTAATTTAAATCTTTATGGTTCTATGGGTCTGACTAAACGGTTGTGTTTGTTCAGTTACCCTCTAGAAATTCATATGGTGCATCAAGCAGAGGACAATAGCACTGCTGTGATTGCAATCTTCTATGCTTATGGAAAGCCTGATACCTTTCTTGCAAAGGTAGCTTGACATTCTCATACTTCATGGTGTTTTTTAATCGTTTCAACAAGTTACTAATCTTTTTCTCAATACAATAGAAATTAGATCTATAGTTGTGTACAAGCAATCTAAATAGCAACAAACGTAAAGCCTTGCCATTCAATTAAAAGGTTAGAGTATTTACTTAGAAAGATTAAAAGGATGAGAAAAAGCATTCAAAGAGGCCAGATGTCTATGAACAAAAGATTTATGTCATTGACATTCTTATTGATGTATGTTGTGATTTTGTTTTGTTATAGTTAGCAGATAAAATTGCATCTATTGATGATGAAGAAGCTTTGGGTATGGTCGATGCCAATGACATTGAAATGGGTAGCAAAAAATATTATCGCTACAATGGGTCTCTAACCACTCCACCTTGTACTGAGGGAGTCACTTGGAGCATAATTGAGAAGGTTCATTGCTCTTTTTCTTTAAAAAATTCATTCTTACAAGTTTTTAAAGAATGTCTTCACCTACAATAGGTCAACATATTTTAAAAATATAGATTATTTTTGTCCATAAAATCGTCCATGCTATTTTTAAATTACTAATGAATTTTAACTACGAGTTAAATTGTCTACTAGTTTCAAGCCTTGATTTTATACATTTTTTTAATGAATAAATTTTTTATATTATTTGTACAAAACAGGCGAGTATTGTATCGAAAGAACAAGTCAAAGCTTTGCAAGCGGCCATACATAATGTAAATATTTAATCTCTACTTTTATAATCTTGAATATGTGTTATATATAGATAAATTTAAAAATATAACTATGCTTGCTCTTCTTATCAAATATTATATAGTATAAGAAGACTAAGATCATAGCTTAAAAAACTTTATAAATAAATATTTCATGTTTAAAATTTATTTTTCAAGATGAGATATTTATTTAACAATTACTACATCATTTCTTATCTTATAATTTTCTACCTTTAACAAAGTTTAATCTCATATCATATATTTCTACTTAATTTTAAAAAGCATTAAATCTTTTTTTCTACAATAACTTTTAGATTTCTATAGCTAATATTATATAATTTTATTTTTTTTGCAGGAATACAAATATAATGCACGACCCATCCAACCCACAAATGGAAGAATTGTGAAAATTTACAAGCCTTAGCACAATTCTCAATTACATTGATTGGATGCAACAACACTAGAAATAAATAGAAGGAGAAGATATCTTTTGAACCAGGAAGTGGAAATAAGTGGACAAAATTATTGTGTTGATAGTTGATGACAATTTTAATATTAATATATTTTTTTTAAGTGGGATATATGAGAACTATTTTAATATCTCTTGTTCTTTATTTGTCCTAATCTTGAAATATTTTAATAATTTTTTATTTAATTATGTCAATGTTGAGAGGTGCCACAGCTAATTTAGGAGTTCTAAGTCTAATTGAAGAAAGTGATAATCCAAAATCTTGTAGAAATGGATGACAACAAGATCCAAAGACAATGATATATAGACAATAATTATGATGGAACTATTATCAAATAAGATATGAATGTCCTCAATGGTGTCCTTCAAATTTACAAGAAGGGGCTAATGGAATAAACTTGATAGATCTATCAAGTACTCATCCCAAGGAAATATCTCTAGAACAAAATGAATATGGTATTGTGATAAAGAATAAATGGAATTCATGGATTGTATTCTATTAGAAGCAATAGATGGAGATAAAATGGTTTATCTTTAAAACTACTACATTAGCCTCAACATGACCTTTAATTGCAAGATATGTTGTTTCTTCTTTACATGACAGTTTAACACTTTTCTTTTCTTTATATTTGTGAAGTTTTAAAAGAAAAAAGTAGAAGAGAATTGTTTTTCTGTTTGTTGTTATATTGTACAAAAAATGCACTTTAAGCTTTTAGAAGCAAAGTCAGTCATCTATGTCTGTTTAAAAACTTCTACAATAAATATGTCAATGTTATCAAAAGTTAAAGTTTGACTTTTTTTCAAGTTTAATGACCACAAACAATTCATAAGAAGGTGTTAGGATACTGTGATCAAAGTCACCATATAAGAAACATTACCCTTTTATCTATATTAGTGGGTTGATCCCATAATTCTTTTATTTTAAGGGGATCAAATACCTACCCTCATTGAGCTTTCCAGAAAACACCAAATTCAAAAAATATAAATATCAGTCTCTACTATTAAATATGAAAACATAACATCAAATAACACAAACATACATATAGTCAATTCATATTGGATGGTAGAAAAGGAAGGAGTTGTTAAATATTGAATTTGAGTTTTAAAATTTGAAAAGAATAGATGAGTCATTAAAATTTGAATTTGAATTTTAAACTTAAGAAGTTCAAGAATGTGGCCACAAGGTTGACCTCACATCAACAAAAATGTCTCAACTAGGGAAACAATTAAAATCACATGGGTAATCTATGTATTGGGATTGGTGTATTGTTGAGCATAATTAATGTATAATATGTGTAAGTGTATCAAAATTTTGTATGTAAATGCAAAGTGTGGATAAATGTGTGAAGATGCATGTGTATGAAGATTGATAAAAAAATAGAGGAATGATCCTCAAATTCACACAAGAATGTGTCATTTGTCAATATATAGATGTATTAAATTATTATCCTAAATTAAATATAAAACTAAATGTAAAATGATACTAATTTAGAAACTCAAACACTTATAATTTGTGAAATTTTCATTTCAAATATATTATAATTTATAATTCATACAAATTAATTTTACATTCTAGACATAAAAAGTTTCATTGAATGTATAAGAACAAAAGCTACATAAATTCCTAAAAAATGTCTTTATTGAATTAAAAAATCTACACAAATACCTCAAAAATTAACTTTATTTAATGTAAGAAAATAAAAGCTACAAGAAACTACTTAGTTGAATCCTAATGAAACACCATTAACTTCATTATTTTCCAAAATACCTACTCCTTATCAACTACATGAATAATCAAAACAATTTAATAATTAACACCATAATTTCATGCTCAACTAAAAATAGCTCGTACATTGTCACATTTTTTAGTAATTAATAAAAATAATAATAAGTGGACTCCACAACATCCATTGAAGAGTGTATGAAAAAAGAGTTTCATTCATAGTAGGGTGCTATTTCAAATAGATATTATTTTTTGAGACTTGTCATAATAATAAATATTATGATTTAGAGGTGGAATTGTTGTCATAACATTATTCTCTAGTTTCCTTCATTGTAGTATTATTTCTTATAGTATGTCATGGCTTATAATGAGAGACACATTTTTGTTGGGTTTATTGCTTTGCATCATGTGGGTTCAAACTCATGAAGTCAGTAATACATCTAAATTTTATTTTTTAGACCTTTGCTTTGTTTTTTCAAGGACAATAGTGATATGGAAATGTGAATGAATTTACTTACATAAAAGGCAATGATAAGGGGCCAAAACATTGAAGAGAGGTAGATGAAGAATGGAGTGCCTACAAAAAATGGGTGGAATCAATCTCCCGTCTCTTTGGTGAAGATTCAAGCTAAAATATCTCCTAATCTCGATGAACTACACATGATTTTTCACCCTGCAAATGCAACCCTTGAGAAAAGGGGCCATTACATTATGGTATACTGTTGAAATCCTATTTTTTCAAGATTTTGTGTGGTATTTTTATTTTCAAGGATATTGTAATTGTTGGTATTATTATTTTCTATGGTGATGTTCAATTAGGTGAAGTGGCCTATAGGCACTAGTAATATTGAAACAGAGGGGAGAAGCTACATGCTTAATCAATTCCATTAACACTCCCCAATTGAGCATTTTGTAGATGGAACAATGTAATATCTTACTTATTATTATGTATATGTAGATTTTTCCACATAATTTATAAATTTATATAATAAATACCAATATAATATTTATTATTTTTATGTACATAATGTTTTATGTTTTAAGAAGGATTTTTTTCAATTTATAAAGATTATTGGATTAAATTGGATCTTTATGGTTCCATGGTTCAGAATAAATGGTTGCATTGATTCATTTACCCTCTAGAAATTCATATGGCGCATCAAAAAAAGAACAATAGCATTGTTTTTTCAATCTTTTATACTTATGAAAAAATTGATACCTTTCTTGTGTTGATATTTGATGATAATTTTAATATCAATATTTTATTTTTAAGTAGGATATATGAGAAAACTATTTTAATATCACTTTTGTATTTTATTATGTCTAATTATGAAATATTTTCAACAATTGTTTGATTTAATTATTCAATAATAAATATTAGATATTTATTTTTAATGTTTATAGATTAAAATCTTTATGATTGTGAAAAAGTTATAATTATATAGCCTATTTCTATATTTGAGAGACTTTAATACTTCCTATATGCTTTATGAGGTAGATGAGAGAGAAAAGATTGCCGACAGGAACTAGTGGATCCACGATGCTTGCTCTGCAATACAATCAAAACGGTTATTCTCATTGCTAATATTGAAATGTGTGGTGTGAGGTAAGCCATTGCAGTTCAGTGTTTCCTTTTGCTCATTCATTAAACTCCCGAGATACGTCAAGTGTGTTTGAAGGCAGCTGTTGAAGAATATTGATGTGCGAGCATTCTTCTGGTGTGGCCTGTGGATCAAGAAACTCCATGGCAATAGGCCAGTGCAGAAAGTTGTGCGTATTTCTCCTTGGTGATCAAAACATAGGATCTTTTGGAATTGTAATAGTCCTTTCAAATTTTGGCCAATCTAGCCTAGGCAATGCAAGCATTGTTTGTGGGATCCCACGTTCCCAACTATAATGACAATCGCTCTTTTAAGGGCACAAGAAAGTAAAGATTGACTGTCGGATAATGTGCTTTGTATTTGCAAATCTTATGAATGGTAATTGCTTCTTAGGATTTAAGGAAATTATTTTGAGTCTAATTTGATGGTAACAAGCAATATTGTGTTTTTTTTTTTTAAATTGTTCACAAAACTGTTTAAGGGAGTATTGATTGTCAAAGCTAGTTTATTCTAGCAATCTATACGGATAATTGTTGTGAAGCAAAATGATGCCTAGAAGATTGAGTACCAAAAGAGGTTAGGGTTTGGAAATAATATTGACAGTTTGATTTGGTGAAGTAAAGTAATTAAAAGAAACGTTAAAAGTTTTGATTTACTTTGTATTACTATTTGCATTATATACTATTAGTTAAAATGTTAAAGGGAGATGTAAGTTTTGTTTTCGTTTTGGAATGATATGTTGTTTTATTCAAGAAATATTGAGATTAACTTTAGAAAGAATGTGCAATATTTTTGGAGAGATGAAATATTGATATTGATATTTACGATCATTTTATATATGAGTTTTGATATAGATGGCTTGTAAGATTATTTTTGGGTTGGAAATACTTTAGTTGTTTTTTTTTGTTTTGTTTTTCGTTTCTAATACAGAAATAGTAAATGGGTGCAATCTTACACCTTGAAAAGACTTTTTTTTTTTCTTTATCATGTCACTTTATGTTTGGGCTTTCAAGGTATCTTTGGTACACCTAATGGGGCCTCCAAATACTTACATGAGACATCAAATGAATAAAGTGTAACAAGATAAATTAGACATTAGAGGTGGAGGATGGAGGGTTTTCCATTACCTCATGCTAGATTATCGCATTTAAATAGTGTCTTGTATGAGAAACATATGTTTTTGCTTTATTATATTGTGTCGTAGAAAAAAAAACCCTTTGCTTGACATAAAATTAATTCATGATAAATTGGACTTAACGAGGCCTTGATTCAGGAGTTGTGAGGCATTTTATGTATCCACACTAGGTCTTGGACCCTTATAAGTTGAATAAAATGCTTTTAACGACATCTTGTGAAGGCATTGTGAAGTGTTGTAAGACATTTATACACTCTTCTAGACACTATTCATTACAATTCACCTAAAAATCACATTTTCATCACTAATCAAGTCCTATTTTGAAGTTTTTTAAAGTATGGTAACAAGATTTCATGTTTTTGATAAAAGGGGGATAAATGAGTTTTACAGGGACCCGAAACCACAAAGTAACAATACAGGAGAAGACCGAAACAGTGGTCCAAAAAACAAAAAAACTACCAAAGAAAATAAAACCAGCATCAGCAAGCAGCAACAAAAAACCTCAAAGAAGCCAGCAAATAGCCAGCAAACAGAAGAAGCAGGGCCCGACCACCACTAGTTCATAGAGTTCAGGAGCTCATCCACAACCTCCTCTAAGTCTGCCATTTCCTGAGCCCCCTCCATAAAGATCTGAGCCATACTAGGGGTAGTCTGGACTTTCCTTTTCGTGCTAGATCTGGTACGTTTGGATATCCCAACTTCCTCATTCTGGTCTTTCTCCTGATCAAGGTCGACAATTAGAGCTCTCTTCTAGGTTTTCTCCAGTCTTTCAGACATAGCCTTGATGATAACAGAGTTATGTCTGGCAATTCTACAATTTTGCTCGATGATCTTTTTCAAGGTTCCTTTGATTTTTTCAAGTTCATTTTTGATAGTGCTATCCTTTTGAGGAATATTCTTCATATTGTTGTGCTTCTCCACTTCAAGTTGAATAAGCCCAGTGACTTTAGCTTCAATTTCCCCTAGTTTGCTATGAAGAGACAATTTTTTTGTTTTCAACTCACTTATCTCATGAAAAACCCATTTGGCAGAATTGAGCTGGTCCTGGGAGTAGCTTTTGGCATTACCAACAAAGTCAAAAGGGGGGTCACTTTCAGGATTATCCCCAAAGAACACTGACTCCGCACCTCTCGGGGGGCTCAAGTTTTCCTGATGAATATTCTAGGGGTCGTGAAGTTCCTCAAGGCTGGTCCCAGCTGTCTTAGCAGAAATAGCATGTGAGTCATAAAGGTAGGACACAAGCTTATTAACCGGGGAGCAAGAGCGAGCCATATTGGCATTAGGGTTAGTGTGGCCAGAGGCCGAAACAGAGCAAGCTCTAGAAGGTTGGGGGGCGGCCAGAAGCAGAAGGAGGGGGCAAAGGAGGCGAAGGGCTCTGGACACGGTCAAGAGAAGCTTTGGTTTCGGACAAGCTAGGCTCAGTATCATCTTCGTCAAGCTCCAGTAGGGCAGAAGGGTTAGGAAGTGCAGGCATATTCTGAAAGTGCTAAAAAAATAAGTCTTAAAAGACCCGTGTGAAGAATCGGGTATCTTTTAGGGCTTCTTCTATGATCAAAAAAGCTGTTTCTCAAAGAACAAAGCAAGAAGAAGGGGATAGAGATATGCACCTTATGCCAGAAGTGATTAAGCAGCACGAAGTGATAACCATAGACCCTAGTGAAGCGGCCGTCGAGCGTGATGTACTTCATGATAACCCTTAGCACTTTTCTCCATAGAGCTTTTATAGTGTCCACTTCATAGTAGCTATTCAACATCTTGACCAGATTTTGTTTCTCTGTTTCAGATTTGGGAAATTTCAAAACAGCTTCGTCAGAGAATTTCGTGTCTCTGAAGAATTTGTGCTCTTCCATCGGAATGCCCGTGACCTCCGCAATCAGGGCTTCATCAATTTGAACTTTCCTCCCAAACAGGAAGACCTCCCCATCATTCCAATTCTTCTCAAAGAAGTTAGTAATCTCCTCCTTAGGGCCATGGAGTTTCTCAATGAATGGAAGTAATCCACCCCTTCTGATTTTACTCCAAGCTTTTGCATTCTTGGTGTGTGATTCAAAGCTGGTAGGCTCCACCCTCCTTAGTTCCCCACCCATAATAGACAGGTTAGTGCGAATACTGTTAGAGACAGAAGTCCTATTCCAGAAAGTTCCTTTGTTTCTCAGGACCCACAAAACATGCCAAAGAAGATAATTAATCATTTGGATCCACTAGGCCCCATTATATCTTCGGATATTTCTATTCATGAATCGTACCTTTCTCATTATGACATGACGCCACCTTTTTTCTGTTCACCATATAGAACTCCAAAAGAGCTTGAACATTGGAGTGGAGTTCGGTCTTCTTATGCCACATAAGAAAAGTGTCACTCTTAACTCCGTCATTGGCAAAAAAATTAGCAACCGCATTCGCCTCACGGTAGACATGAGTTATTTTTATATTATCGAAGTTACGAAGTAAGGCCTTAAAATCATCAATCCAATTTTTTATCGACCATGCGGGCTGTGATCTGCCACAAAGGCTATCAATAATATTTTTTGAGTCACCTTCAATCCATAGATTTTTGCATTTAATTCCCACAACCAAGTTTATTATATAATAAGCCCCTGCCGCTTCCGCCACGTGATTGGTTTGGATTCCCAAGGGAGAGGCAATAACACCCATAAAGTTACCTGCCGAATCCCTTAAGACCCCACCACACCTAGCCTTTCCTGGGTTTCCCTTGGCTGCCCCATCGAAGTTGGCTTTAGCCCATCCTTCCATTGGAAAACACCAGCAAATTCCAACCCTAAAATTTTTGGTAGAATTAGGGGCAATGGAAATATCCCAACTAATTCTCCATTCCCTAGCAATCAAACTATCATAAGGGGAACAAGCCACAGTATCAATCTTATCTTCCCTGAAGGGGACAATAGAAAAATTTTCCTTGACCATTCTAAGAATTCTCTCAAACACAATTTCCTCTAAAGATTCCTTATCCCTGAAAATCTGGTTGTTTCTCTCTTTCCAAATTCCCCAAACCAAATGGGGGAACGAGAAGGCCCAAAGTTTTTTAATAAAGGAGTTGAAAGAGGGGGGTTTCCATTGAACAAAAAAATCCTCAACAGACTCCGGAGGGGCCCAAGAGAAATGCCAGCATTTTAGAAGTTTGTCCCAAACCATGGAGGAGAAAGGGCAATGAATAAAGAGGTGATTAGTCGATTCAGCATTACTTTTGCAGAGGTAGCATCTATTAGGGATTAGAAATCCTCTTTTCCTAAGGTTATCCACGGTAAGAACTTTGTTTTGCAACAAGGACCAGAAAAAAATGTTAACCTTAGGAAGGAGATGCTTAGTCCAGGCTTGCAAACACAGGGGGGGAGGGTTAAGAGCCTAGGAAAGCCTGACAAAGGCAGAAGAGATAGAAAAGCATCCAGATGGCTCAAATCTCCAAATAAGTCTATCCTCCTGATTAAAGCAAAGTTTGACAACATTCAAGGAGGAGTAAACAGGGATCAACATAGGGTTAATCAAGGGGAGATTGATCCACTTACCATCTCGCGAATAGTCTTTGACAAAAAGACCAAAAGTTTCTTTACAAAAATCCACCCATCTACTGAGATTCCCATCCTGAGACAAAGGTTCATCACACAGCCAACAATCATCCCAAAATCTAACCTTGTTTCCATTACGCACCTGCCATTTCAATCCCAAATTAACCACCTTAATCCCATCAGACATGTAGTTCCAACAACTTGATCCTTTCAGGAGATTGGGGTTCTCCATAAAATCTCTGAGGGAATTATTGTTCTGCAAATACTTGCTTTTGATTATATCACTCCACTCTCTAGAGGAAGAAAAAAGTCTCCAAATCTGTTTAGCTAGGAGCAAATTATTCAAAGGTCTAATTCTTCTTAGCCCCAAGCCTCCTTCCTTTTTAGATCTGTAAACCAAATCCCATCCAACAAGAGGCATTCTTTTTCTTTCTTCAACTCCAGACCAAAGAAATCTCTTTTGAATCTTCTCAATGGTTTCAGCATATTTAGAGGCGATTTTAAAAAGACTGAGAGCATAGATGGTGAGATTCTACAATGAGGCTTTAAGAAGCTGGAGTTTTCCAGCCTGGCTTAGGCGAGCACCTTTCCAGCTTGAGAGTTTTTTCTCAAATCTATCAACCAGAGAGATCCAGAAGGTGTCCGGAGGTTTTAAACAAAGGGGTAACCCCAAATAAGTAGCAGGAAGGGACTCAATCTTGCAAGATTTCATGTTTTTCTAGGCATAATTTCACTATGTATCCCTTTCTTATGCTTTATTTGGTCCCTTTATGCCCTTATATGCTTTAATTAAGTGTATTTTTAAATGTATGCCTAAGAAACAACATTAAATACAAGATAATTCTTGACATCCATTCTTAGGTCCTATGTGGGACCCATTTGCCATGGGTGGCGAATGAGTGCCCCTTGGCCCCAAATTTAAAATATTTTAAATTTTCTTTTTCGTTTTTATTCAAAAACACTGGATGTCGCCATGTGATGAGGTATGAATGGGTTACTAAGGAACAAGATTGTATAAATAAGTTATTTTCACCTCATTTTACATCTCTCTCATTCAATTCTATTCATCTTTCATCATACACACATACATTCTTCATTATTCATTCACCATTCTTCAATTTCAAGTCAAGCAAGTTAGGGATTTCACATTGCAAGTCATCAATTTAGCTTCCTAATACATACAAGGGTTGATTCTACATGTGATATTATAGAATTTCAACATCAATCATCATGTTAAGGTAATCTATTCCATTATTGTGTGTTTTATTCTATTTTTTCATCATTTTGGTTTAATTACCTAAAAGGGGTTTGACCAAGGCAAACCCCCATGCTCTAACAATCAACATTTCTTCTTCTCTTCTTTGTGAGTTTGTAGATTTAGGTCCCTTGGAAGCTTGGAAATCATTGAAGATCAAGTTGTAGTGTTGTTAAAGTCTTCTCTTCATTCACCAAGTCAAATAATCAACAAAATCTCATTTTTAGACTCGTGAATCAGAGTCTCAGAAGCGGACACCTGTAGGAAGTCAAAGTGCAAATTGGAAGCTTCAAAATCCAGTTTTGAAAATTTAGTTTTTCAAAGTGGAATCATTCTCCATGGGTGGCGAATGAGTCCCATTTCCAGGTCAGTTTTGTGTTTTCCGCATTTTCTTACACCCTTTTGATAGAAATAGATTTTGGCTCAGTTTACTAGAACTGGGACTGATTTGCCCAGAATGGTGAATGAGTCCCTCTAGGCCTGAAAAACATCATCAATAGCATTTCAAAATAAATTTCTAGTCTTCTTCAACATTCTAGGTACACATTTCCAGTCTGATTCATTTTTGTTGCATTTTTCCATTCATTTGTAGGTAATTTGGCATTACACAATGTGTTTTCAAACAAGTTGTTTTCCTTAGTTTGTATTTTTTAGTTAAGTAATCTTATTAGTTTCTTGCATTTGAACATCACATCTAGGAATTTTGTATCCTTTTTCCATCCACATCACATCCACTTTCAAATTTAAACATAAGCATTTTTGGTCCATATTTCTCCTTTTAGGTGAAAAACCCTAGAAGAGCTAGAAAGCAAGTGGGTCCCAAAAATCTATGTTTCATTTTGGTGAACCTAATTTTTTGAATATCCTCTTTTCTAATTTAGAGTCCTTCATCATACATCTAGTCTTGCATTAAATTTGCACTAGGGTTTGCATTAGTTACTTTGCATGCTAGGTTTCAAATTTTGTATTCATAGAAAGGGCATTTAGATTGCATTTTTCACATCTAACTTCATGAAACTTTTGTGCATTTCAGCATTTTTCATTTATCTCTACATCATAGCACTCAGAATTCACAAAAATCAGTCAAAAATTTATGAAAATTTTGAAAAAAGTCCATATTAGGACTCATTCGCCACCTTGGGAAAATCTGTCCCTCTTAACCCCTGAAACAACCTTGTACAGAACTGAACATATTATTTTTAGGTTTCTGATTACTTCCATCAGTTATTTATATCACCTGGCTAAATTTTTGTAACATACATTTCACTGCATTTCACTTAGAATAGCTCATTTCATGCATTGTTTCATTCTGCATGTACATTTTTCATATCATTTTCCAATAGTTGCATTGTATAAATAGACACTTAAAAATTGAAAATTGCATTGCATTGTACTTTCTTTCATTTTAGCATGTTTTCTTTTAAAATATATGCTCTTGATTTGATTAAACATGGATTTTATAAGCATAATATACCCTTTTATGAGTTTTCTTTTGACTACTATAATAAGTACTTTAAGAAACAATGCATTAATACAATCCTTAATCTTACATTACCCACTAGTGAGAATGGAAATGTAGAAAATAATAGCACACAAACTTGTTCTTCTTCTTATACCTATCCTATTAGTGACAAAGGTATTTTGGTGCAAGAAAATACAAGCCTTGAAAGTCTTGATTTTCCATCTCCATATTCCCCTTTGGATGACCTTACACAACAAGAACATGAGATCATAGACACATTCCTCAACATCATCTTACCAAGTCTCCATGCTTATGACAATCAATATTGTCCATCTCCTCATATCCCTCCTCAATGTCTAGAGGATAGGTTGGTGTTAGAAGATATCCCTATTAATCATCATGACACCCTTGATCCTCCCTTCCCTAATGTCCCTATCCTATTGGAAGATATATTTGCAAACCATAGTGGTTCTCCTATTGATAACTCTACTTGTGATGAAGCTAATTCACAAACCTCAAACTTGGATGAATATATTACAAGCTCTCCTAGTAGGGTAGTTAACATGGAACAAGAGAATGAGACCTTAATGACAATGGGAATTCAACCAACACCTTCTCATAATCACCCCCCCTTCATACACCCATCATTGATCATTCCCCTATTAGCGATGAAGTCATTTTGGAAGAACCTAGCCTTACATGTCAAGAACATGTGCCTTGTTTTTCTCCTAAAAAATATCCTCCTAGGGAGGATATCATGGTGCTACACTATGACAATAGTAATCCTATGTCTTCTTTCACTCAACATTTGGTTCTTGATTGCCCTCACTTAGAGATACATCAAAACAAGACTATTGAGGATATGAATGCACAAGTGTCCCTTGATCTCCTTTGCTTAATGGACCACATACATATCCTGTAGGAAATCTTAACAACCCTCTCCTCCTTACCCATCTTCATTTAATCTCACACTACACACCCCTAACTCCTTCACAATTAATCATCTTGAACATCATCCTTCCCAAAACATTCAAAATGTCATCTCGTAAAATGCTCATTATTTGACTTCATTAGATTTTATATCCTCCCATAATGGAGAGAACAAAATCTCACAATCTAAAGAGTCTTACATATGTATGACATCTACTACTAAGTAATATGTATCTTTGACACCAACCACAAGACCACCTTCTCCTCTTCATCAAGAGGGTATCTTGTCAAGACTTCTCCAAGATAACTTGATCACCCTCCCTCCTCAAACTCACAAGAAATGTTGTTCCAAGACTTCCTTTTTGTGCATATCATCAAGTTCACGGTCACTCCACTAATGAATGTCAGGCTTTGAGTCATAAAATCCAACATTTTTATGATTTTGTTATGCTTCCCTATGTAGGGTCACCTCATTCCTCTATATGCTATTGATTTTCACTCTAGCATGCATTTCACCAAACATTTTAGCTTGCCTTTTTCCTACACTAAGTGAGGGCAAGGTGTTCGCTAGCCTTGTCCTCATATGTCACTTGTGGTTTCCTTCTTTGGATAGTCGTTAAATTTTCATGAACACATAAGAGCAAGCCTGGTATGTGGATGACATGCCTTCAGTTGGCTCACATATGAAATACTTCTCTTTTTCATGACATAGCTTATCAGAAATGTATGACTTGGCATAGGGATTTTTGAGTAAGCTCTCATGTCTTCTTCTTCTACTTTAAAGCAATTGGTCATAGTATGGGTGCTTGCAACTGCTTTAAAGTGGGGGTATACATCACCACTCACATTTCATTGTGTGATTTTCTTTTTCATGCAATTCCCTCTCTTGGAAGCATTTGGCACAATGTTCCCCAGGATGAGATCTTTGCACTTATCCTCTCTTGGAGACATTGAACATGATGTTCCCTAAGATGAGACATTGCACGAAAAAAGAAAAATCCCTTTGGATAATCCTTACACTATTTTGCATTAACAATGCCTATGAGTGTCAAGCATACGAAGTTTTTCTTACCTCATAGAGCTCAAAAATCATTTTTCTTTGTGGCGCCTTATTAAAGTTATCAAGAGGTATAACTTTGATATGGTTGAGTAGGAAGCCCACCTAGTGGCATGAATTTTCCCCATAGCCACCTTTTTGTTTATGACTGCATACCAACTAACGTATGTTCCTTACCTTTTGGGATTTCTCACCCCATGAACAATAAGAAGTTTCGTGGCCCCAGAGTGAGTATGTTGTGGCCTTCTCACCCCACAGATGACCTGAAGTTTTGTGGCCCTAGAGTGAGTACATCTTTTCCACCCCATTTTCTTCTTCCCATTGCATGATTTTGTATCTTGATAGTTTGACTTCAGATCTTAGATCCTAAGGGCTCGAGTAATATCCTTGATCTATGTCATTCTTTTTCATCTGCATCTGTACACTTGGATCTCTCTTGAATGTCTACTTTACTGTGAGTTTGAAACAAGTTCATCATCTCACTAAAGTGGGGGCTAAATGTGTCGTAGAAAAAAGTACCCTTTGCTTGACATAGGATTAATTCATGATAAATTGGACTTAATGAGGTCTTGATTCAGGTGTTGTGAGGCATTTAATGCATCCACACTAGGTCTTGGGCCCTTATAAGTTGAATAAAATACTTTTAACGGCATCTTGTGAAGGCTTTGTGAAGTGTTGTAAGACATTTCTACACTTTTCTAGACTCTATTAATTACAATTCACCTAAAAATCACCTTTCCATCACTAATCAAGTCCTATTTTGAAGTGTTGTAAAGTCTTGTAACAAGATTTCATGCTTTTCTAGGCATAATTTCACTATTTATCCATTTCTTATGCTTTATTTGGTCCCTTTATGCCCTTATATGCTTTAATTAAATGCATTTTTGAATGTAAGCCTGAAAAACAACATTAAATACAAGATAATTCCTAACACCCATTTTTAGGTCCTACATGGGACCCATTCGCCATGGGTGGCGAATGAGTCCCCCTTGCCCCCAAATTCAAATTATTTTAAATTTTCTTTTGGGTTTTTATTGAAAAACACTTGATGTCAGCTTGTGATGAGGTATGAATGGGTTACTAAGGCACAAGATTGTATAAATAAGTGATTTTCACCTCATTTTACATCTATCTCATTCAATTCTATTCATCTTTCATCATACACACATATATTATTCATTATTCATTCACCATTTTTCTATTTCAAGTCAAACAAGCTAGGGCTTTCACATTACAAGTCATCAATTTAGTTTCCTAAGACATACAAGGGCTGATTCTACATGTTATACTACAGAATTTCAAGATCAATCATCATGGTAAGTTAATCTATTCCATTATTGGGTGTTTTATTCTATTCTTTCATCATTTTGGTTTATTTACCTAAAAGGGGTTTGACCAAGGCATACCCCCATGCCCTAACAATCAACATTTCTTCTTCTCTTCTTGTGTGTTTGTAGATTTAGGTCCCTTGGAAGCTTGGAAATCATTGAAGATTAAGTTACAAGGTTTTTAAATTTCTCTTTTCATTCAACAAGTCAAAGAATCAACAAAATCTCATTTTCAGACCCATGAATCAGAGTTTCAGAAACATACACTTGTAGGAAGTCAAAGTCCAGATCGAAAGCTCCAGAATCCACTTTTGAAAATTCAAAAATTCAAAAGTGGACTCATTTTCCATGGGTGGAGAATGAGTCCAATTTCTAGGTCATTTTTGTGTTTTCTGCATTTTCTAACACCCTTTTGATAGAAACATATTTTGGCTCAGTTTACTAGAGCTAGGGCTAATTCACCTAGAATGGTGAATGAGTCCGTCTAGGCCTAAAAAGCATCATCAATAGCATTTCAAAAGAAATTTCCAGTCTTTTTCAACATTCCAAGTACACATTTCTAGTCTGATTCATTTTTGTTTCATTTTTCCATTCATTTGTAGGTAATTTGGCATTACACAATGTGTTTTCAAACAATATGTTTTCCATAGTTTGTATTTATTAGTTAAGTAATCTTATTAGTTTCTTGAATTTGAACATCACATCTAGGAATTTTGTATCCTTTTTCCATCCACATCACATCCACTTTCGAATGTAAACATAACCATTTTTGGCCCATCTTTCTCCTTTTAGGTGAAAAACCTTAGAAGAGCTAGAAAGCAAGTGGGTCCCAAAAATCTATGTTTCATATATGTTCTTTTCTATACTAATAGAATTTAAGAATGCATATATTACTAAGTTTATTTTTGAAGATGGAAAGGGATTTTGTGAACTCAATATGGATTGTTTCCTAGATAGTTTGGTAGTTTATGATCTAGGGAATTATAATCTTCTGAGGGTCATGAAATAACTTGATGGAGCATTTTGGTTGCAGCTCAAAAAAGATTATTGTCGAATAATTTGAGGGATCTAAGATTTATGAGTCTAGGGAGGTTGTAATCTAGGAACTTAGGGATTTAGCTCAAGAACTAGACCCTTTTTAAGGTTATGAGACAACTTGATTGAGGGTATATGCAAAAATATGTGACACAAAAAATATGCCACTTTCTTTTTATTTCTAAAATGAGTATTTGGTGAGCATTTCCAAATTTGGCACCTTTTGAATGATTTAATTGACCAAGCTTGAAGTTTGGTCATTCCAAATAACATTTGAAAAGTGCCAAATTTGATACTGACCAAATATAAAAGGTTATATAAAAAAACAAACTTTCTTTTCATTTTTTCTCTTAATTTTTCAATACCCTAAACCCTATACCTTATGTACCCTAAACCTTGTACCATAGATCTTGTACCCTAAACACTACAGCTCAACCCTATATATACCTTATACCATCAATCCTAAACCATAAACCCTTGACCTATACCCTCAATCATACTTCCAATATCCTCAATCCTATAATCAATACTCTTTGCCCTATCCATACACCCTTACCCTAAACCCTAAACCCTAAACCCTATACTAATACCCTCAACTCTATAAACCTATATGTTAAACCCTCAACCTTACACATTATATCTTATACCATCAACTATAAAACTAATACCCTAAACCCTAAACCATATACCCTATGTACCCTAAACCTTGTACCATCAATATTGTACCCAAACCCTATACCATACTATAAATCCTAGACCCCATACCCTATACCCTATAATGTACCCTAAACCTTGTACCATCAATATTGTACCATACACCCTATACCAGTACCCTAAACCCTATGTAGCTTAAACTTTGTACAATCAATCTTGTAACTTAAACCATATTCCAATACCCTCAACCCTAAACCCTATACCACATATCCTATAACCTATACCCTATACCCCATACCCTATGTATGCTAAACCTTGTACCATAACTATTGTACCCTAAACCTTATACTCTACACCCTCTATCTTATACCTAGATGGGGAGAGAGAGGGATGAGATAGATAAAGGGGAATAGGGATAGTCGTAATGAAGATTGAAGCCTAAGGTAGTCTTCTCTAGCATGAACGAGGTAGCTGCTAGCACTACTCAAAATCTAGCTATATTATCACAATATTGTAAGATCAAGGAACTAACTAATGGAAAGTTAAATAGTATAGATAATATTGTCACTGATTTTGAGGTATTACTGTAGGATCATGTTTCTAGTTCTGAGGTTATGAGCACACAATATAATATACCTAGATCATTACAAGGAAAACAAAATATTTTTTCTTTTCTAAATACTACTATTGAATCCTCTTTGCACAAGTATTGAAATTACAAGAAAATAATAATAATATACCTAGCTCACAATACTACTAGGTGTGTGTAAAGGGAGCAGTTGAAGAATTTTGATGTGTGAGCATTCTTCTTGTGTGGCATGTGGATCAAGAAACTCCATGGAAATAGGCCAGTGCAGAAAGTTGTGCCTATTTATCCTTGGTGATCAAAACATAGGATCTTTATAGTTGTACTAGTCCTTTCAAATTTTGGCCAATATAGCCTTGTCAATGCAAGGATTGTTTGTGGGATCCCACGTTCTCAAATATGATCCCAAGCACTCTTTGAAGGGCATAAGAAAGTAAAGATTTACTATTGGATAATGTGCTTTGTGTTTGCAAATTTTATGAATGGTAATTGATTCTTAGGATTTAATGAAATTAGTTTTAATCTAATTTGATGGTATGATCACAAGCAATTTTATTCTTTTTTTAAAAGAATTGCTTAGAAGTATTGATAATAAAAGCTAGTTTATTCTACCATTCTATATCAGATAATTGTTGCGAAGGAAAATGATGCCAAGAAGTTTGAGTGCATGAAGATGTTAGGGTTTGGAAATAATATTGACAGTTTGATTTGGTAAAGTAATTAAAAGAAATGTTAAAAGTTTTGATTTAATTTGTATTACTATTTTCATTATATACTATTGGTTAAAGTGTTAAAGGGAGATATAAGTTTTGTTTTGTTTTTGGAATGATATGTTGTTTTATTTAAGAAATATTGAGATTATCTTTGGAGAGAGTGTGCAATATTTTTTGGAGAGATATAATTTATGGATATTGATATTTATGATGATTTTATATATGATTTTTGATATAGATGGCTTGTAATCTATTAATTTTTGGTTGGAAATATTTTAGTTGGTTTTTTTTTTGGTTTTTTATTTCTAATAGAGATATAGTAAATGGGTGGTATCCTAAACCTTGAAATGATTTTTTTTTCTTTTTTTCATGTCACTTTATGTTTGGGCGTTTGAGGCTATCTATGGTACACCTAATGGGGCCTCCAAAGACTTACATGAGACATCAAATGAATAAAGTGTAACATGGTAAATTAGACATTAGAGGTGGAGGATGGAGGGTTTTCCATCACCTCAAGCTAGATTCTCTCATTGAAATATTGTCTTGTATGAGAGACATATGTTTTTGTTTTCTTATATGTTCTTTTTTATAATAATAGAATTGAAGAATGCAAATATTGTGAAGTTTATTTTTTAAGATAGAAAGGGATTGGTTGAACTCCTTATGGATTGTTTCCTAGATAATTTGGTAGTCTATGATCTAGGGAATTATACTCTTTTGAGGGTCATGAGATAACTTGATGGAAAATTTTGGTTGTAGCTCAACAAGGATTGTTGTCAAATAATTTGAGGGATCTATGATTCAGGAGTCTGGGGAGGTGGTAATCTAGGAACTTAGGAATTTATCTCAATAACTAGAACCTTTCGAAGGTTATGAGACAACTTGATTGAGGGTATATGCAAAAATATGTGACAAAAACAAGATGCCACTTTCTTTTTTATGCTCAAAATGAGTATTTGGTGAGCATCGCCAAATTTGGAACTTTTCAAATGGTTTGCATGACCAAGCTTGAGGCTTGGTCATTCCAAACCAAATTTTAAGAGTGCCAAATTTGATATTGAACAAATCTAAAAGATGTTATATAAAAAAAACAAGCTTTATTTTTATTTTTTCTCTTAATTTTTCAATACCCTATACCTTATGTACCCTAAACATTATACCATAGATATTGTACCTGAAACCCTACACCTCAACCCTATATATACCTTATACCATCAACCCTAAACCCTACACCCTTGACCCATACCCTCAATCGTAGTTCTAATATCCTCAACCCTATAACCAATACCCTTAGCCCTAACCATACACATTTACCCTAAACCCTAATTCTATACTAATACCTTCGACCCTATAACCCTATATGTTAAACCCTCAACCTTATACCTTATATCTTATATTCTCAACCATAAATCCAATACCCTAAACCATAAACCCTATACCCTATATACCCTAAACCTTGTACCATCAATCTTGTGCCCAAACCCTATAACAATATTGTAAATCCTAAACCCCATACCCTATACCCTATAATATACCCTAAACCTTGTACCATTAATATTGTACCATAAACCCTATACTACTACCCTAAACCCTCAACCCTAAACCTTATGTACCCTAAACTTTATACCATCAATCTTGTAACTTAAACCCTATTCCAATACCCTAAACCCTAAACCCTATACCACATACCGTATACCCTATAGCCCATACCCTATGTACCCTAAACCTTGTACCATCAATCTTGTACCCTAAACCCTAAACCCTAAACCTTATACACTACACCCTCTATCTTATACCTAGATGGGGAGAGAGAGGGATTAGATGCATAAAGGGGGATAGGGATAGTCCTAATGAAGGTTGAAGCCTAAGGTAGTCTTCTCTGGCATGAACAAGGTAGTTGCTAGCGCTCCTCAAATGCTAACTGTATCATCACAATATTGTAAGATCAAGGAACTAACTGATGTCAGGTTAAACACTATAGATAATATTGTCACTTATTTTGAGGTATTCCTTTAGGATCATGTTTCTAGTTCTATGGTTATGGGCTCATAGTATAATATACCTGGGTCATTACAAGGAAAAAAGAATAATTTTTATTTTCTAAATACTACTATTGAATTCTCTTTGCACAAGTATTGAAATTACTAATGTTCAGGTCCTCATAGTGAGGCATGTATGATCAAATAGAAAGAATAACACTTAGATTTAGTGAGAAAGGAAATAAAGGGAGGACTTTTTAGTTGAGATCTTAACTCAAAAGTTGAATTTGAGAAAGAGTAGCTTGACATTTCTACTACTAGAGTTTGTTTTCATAGCAACATTCATAATACCAATGGAAAGGAGAATGGACTTTTAGGGATCAACAAAAATGTTGGAAGTCCTTAAAATCATAGTCTTTTCCATAGCACGGTTGGCTTGAAGTAGAAGATTCCAGTACCCTAGAAACTTGAAAGGGTGGATTATATGTTATTAATAATGAAACTGTTGGTAATTTTGCTTGCTTGACTACAAATATCAGAAATAAATGGAGTGGTATTTTTTTATGATCATGCAATTTGTGGTTGCAAAGGTATCAAAATATGGTCATGTTACAGTTTTAAAAATATAGTGAACAAGTGACAGTAGGAGAGAATACAAATGATAAAAAATTTAGGGAGAAAAAGAATAGTCCCTGCTTCCTCTTGGGGTAAGTGTAAGCAATGAAACCATATAAGAAATTAATTATTTAATGGTGAAAGAAAAGTTTAGGATCATAATCAAACAAGTAAAAATGTAAATACTTCAAAGAAGTTGATATATGATGGTAATAATTTTGATGGAGTTGATTCATTGAGCTCTAGTTGTCTACAACTCATTCATACAATCTACTCCTAGGTAGACTATGGATTCATGCCAGGGAGTCTCATCTACTCTTCACCAAGAGATGAACTATTAATAAAATAATAAGATATACATGATTAAAATAGATGAAGAGAGTTATAAGATACAATGCAAATCCAAACATAATACTTCCAACTCCCTCAACACTCTCTTTCCAACTTCAAAAGTAGAACCCATACATGTGAAACACAAAGAAGAATGTTTCTTACCCATGATTCAATCATTAGATGATTATTGGGGGCCATTAGATTTAACACCTTGATTCAAAGGGGTGTCTAAAATATTGCCATTGAAGTCCAAATAACCTATACAAATTGTTGATAATCCTGATTGTATGTCATCTATAAAAAAACTCTTAGATGATGATTAGGGTTGATTAGATTTTATATCTTCATTTATGGGAGAGTACAAAATTTCACAATCTAATCATAAAGAGTTTTTGTTGTATCTATTTCTACATAAACAAATCCAACAACATCATCTCATGATGGTGATGAGGGCTCTTCAACTTCTGTCCATCATGAATGCATAATACCTAACTTTAAAAAGCTTAAAAACAATTTGTGTGCTCAGGAAAAAGCCAATTCTTCCCAAGAGCATGTAGATAAGATATCTTCATCTAACTTGGAAGAGTGTTATGGGCTTGGCTACAAAATTATTTCAAAAAATGGATAAATGCAAACATGGAACAAAATGATGGGAATCAAGTGAAGTATATACCCTACTTTTGTAAATAGGATCTAGGTTTCCAATATTTATTTCCATCTTCATCTAATGCTTTATCATCTACTATATGTATGACATCTTGTGGTAAGAAAGAAAGCCCCTCTTCACAAAGGAAATAATTTTTTTCTTCTAAGGAAGAGCATATTTTGTTGAGGCTTCTCAAAGCTTTCCTGATATCTCTCCCTCAAAAAATGTGAAATAAATTTATAATAAAATCTTATTTTGTGTGTATCATCGAGTGCATGGTCATTCTACCAATGAATTTCAGGCCTTGAGTAATAAAATATAACTTGAGGATTGTGGTGCTCTTCCATGTGTTGATGCACCTAATTCTTCTAATCAATAATTATCTTCATCATATCATTTTTTCTCTTCACTATGTGACATTTGTAGCTTTATGTTTCTTCTTATCACCATTCATGGTGGTACAATCTTGAGTGCAACCATATTTTTCATGGAAACAACATGATAGTCCTTGGTGTGGTTGTTATTGTCTCTACACTTGGGGGCAAGGATAATGAGTTTTGGGATGTGTACATTCTCCTTAAGGATCCCCTCTTCCCCTATTATTCCTTAAAATACTAGCATATCATGTATGTTGACATTTTAAGCGGGGCATACATTACCCTTATCCATTTCATACACATCTTGTGAGATTTGACTTATTGACATACCCACTTGGTGGTGGTGTTATTTATAACACCACTTCAGGTGTGGTTATCAATTTGTCCACTTGGACATTCATGCACCTTCTTAGGAATTTTTTTTGTTCATGCACCCTCTTAGGTGAGTTTATGCAACTTCTTAAGTGAGTTTGTTGTCTAAGTACCTTCTTAGGTAATTTTTTCATTGATGAAAAGTGATTTTTACATCCTTGTGAGAGTATCATTTTATTTAAATAAAAAATTTGATGGATGACATTTGGTATTTGTGAAAATTTAATATTGAGGTCTCTTTGCCTTATCAACTCAAATTCCTCTAGTACTAACCTTACATTTTCTTGTGTCTTTTATGTGTCTTCATTTTGTTCAAATTATGTTCACATCACGTTTACATGTTCATTTTATTGTCATCATGTATTTTCATCATGTATGCTACATATTTTATGACATGTATGTTTGTGCATGTTTTCTTGTTGCATTTCATACATGTGTGTTCCTTTGTGCTTATGTTTTCTTCCCACTAGATCTTGGATGTTAGGGGTTTGTGCACTCCCCCTAGATCCTTAGTCATCCTATCTCTTCAACATTTGGACAATCTGACCCCTCTTGAAAAATATTTTTCTAATTTAGTGTGATTCTGAGGATAAGTTCATACTCTCACTAAAGTGGGGGCTAAATGTAGCATTGTAAATTGTCACCCTTGATAATTTCACACTATGTTTTTCTCCCCCTTAATTATTGGACCTAATTGAACCCCTAATTTCCTAAATTATGCATTGTATGGCCTATTTTTAATAATTACCGAAAAATTGTAAGCAAAAAACAAATGAAAAAAATATAATGTTTTTCCCTTGACACCTTATTTTCTAAAAAATAGGGTTGGGACACATACACCTTGTGGTGAATGGGTCCCCTTTTAGCGAAAGTGTCCCCCTCTTTTGGCTCTAAATCGAAATATGTTGGTGTTATCACTTTATTATTTGCAATGAAAGTGTCCAAATTGGCTATCATGATTTAATTTGTGGGAAATTAAATAATTGAATATATATTCCTAGTTATTACATCATTTGAAAACTAAGTGAAAGAATCTAGTATCAATTATTATCAAGAGAAATTATAGAGAATTCAAGAGAAACATTTAAGTGATTTATAAAATTAATTCAACATCCAAGAATCATGTCAAATCCTATGTGAGTTTATGTATGTTCATGTTATCATTGTTTGTGAAGGATAACCCTTGTGTAGGTCTTCAAGTAATTCAAGAAAATAAAGAAGGCAAGATCCAAGCCTTGAGAAGATGTGTATGACTTTTGTCCTTCAATGAATGCATTGAAGGGTTGTGAGTTATAGAAAATTATTGATTAATCATTACTTTTATCATTTATCTCCATCCCTTAAAAGGATAGGTTTCCTATCATTGACATTGCAATTATGGAAGTGGAAACACTAAAACGGGGTTTGACTAAGGCAAGCCCCTAAATGATATAACCCTTCCTCTCTCTTCAAATATGGGGGTTTCAGGTTTCAAGAGGATTGAAATAAGTTTGAAGATAAAATTTCTATTGTTGCAATAAAAAACCTACACCTTGAAAACTCACAAAAACTCCCTTACATAAACATTCGATAGTGATCTGACAAATTTGCAAGAAAAAATGGAAAGCTCTAGTTTGGCACTAAAGGACTGCAAAAATAGATTTGAAATTCCTTTAGAAGGACACTTAAGCCCTATAAAAAATTATTCCTCCAAAAATAGGCTCAAATTTATATCACAGGTGCATGATGTCCACTTTGTCTATTTTTGTTGTTTGAATTTGTCTATGACGTTCTGTGTTTTTTGTATTTATATCAAAACTAGAACTTACATCATTATCCTAGTTAGATCATTGCATTTCATCCTTAAATTTGGTCAAGGGCTAGTTGACTCACCTTTTAGGCTCTAAGTCAATCATATACCTTTTCCAAATCCATCAAACCATTGCTACCTCAAATCCTACATGAAAAGTTTAGGAAAAGTGCCAAAACCCTAGGTTCAAATCCTAGGATTTCACTTATTCTATGTTTCATATTCGTAATATTTATAAACATTCTAATAATTTAAAATTTACTTTGCAATCATACTTATCAAACTTTATAAATCTTCTAATATAATCTGCAAAAAAAATTAGTATATCCTAACTTGCCATAATATAATGTTAGAAATTGAGATCTTAGGATATTAATCATTATAACCAAAATATAAAATAAATAAAATTATAATTTCATGCAAGCATATATTTTAGTTATTACACAAGACATGCATGGGAAAAACCTTTTGGGTAAGAAAAAACCATAAAGCATTATTTTATTAAAACACTTACAAAACATAGTCTATTAAAAAATAAATTGAACTCGAGGACACTCCTCTACATACTACGACATGTTCAGTAACACCTCATGTGCATAGTGATATACTTTAGTACAAATATCAAAATTTCATGCACCCTCTCAAATGACAGAGTACCTCCATAAATCTATGCGAAAGGGTTCAAAATTTCCATAAGGGGTATTAGTCACACCTATTCAAAGAAATCATTAGTAAATGATTAACAATCTAATAGCTATTAGATTATTAATTATTTAATCATATATACTTTATAATATAAGGTTTTATAATGTTTCTGAAAGAGGGAAAAAATGGGTTTTACAGGGACCTGAAACCATGAAGTTTACAAAATAAAGATAGGGTCATTAAAGACACCAAAGTCAGAAAGGCTATAAAAATAACAAAAATAAAAGACCACAACCACCAAAAATGCCAGCGAAGGCCATAGAACCAAAAAAACCAGACAAGAAGCCAGCAACAACTAAATTTGTGTCTTTAATAAATCTGTAGTCTCAGCTTCCATCTCATTCATATCCTGAACCCCCCTCTTTAAGATTTGAACCATCTATGTAGTGAGAGGCACTTTCCTTTTGAGATTGGCCCAGGTCCTTTTCGAAATACCTTGGTCCTCATTCTTGCTTTCCTTTTTCTCTTCCAAATCAACAACCAATGAACCCTTATGGAAAAAGTGGTTAAGAATGGAAAAATGATGCCCATACACTATGGTAAATCTTTTGTCCAGTTTGATATACTCCATTATAACACGAAGTACCTTTCTCCATAGTTCCTTGATGGTGTCAATTTTGAACTAGCTGTTAGAAATTTTAACGAGTTTCAATTTCTCCTTGTCCTTCTTGGGAAATCTAATGACCGCCTCGTCAAAAAACCTTATGTCATGATAAAACTTCATGCCCTTAATGGACATTCCAGTAATCTCCCCTATAATTTTATCATCCAGGTTCACCTTTCTTCCAAAGAGAATTATTTCACTATTGTTCTAGTTCTTCTCAGAGTAGTCTATGGCCCCAAAATTGGGCCCATGAAGTTTTTCTAGAAATGGAACCATCCCACCTCTTTCAATCTGCTCCCAAACCTTGTCATTCCTAGTGTGCACCTCATAGCTCTTAGGCTCAAATATTTTCCTGTCCTCCCCATTTTTGTTTTCTCCTTACTGTAGACTCTACCAGCACCGAGTGCCTATTGAAAAATTATGCAATTATTCCAATGCACCCACAAAGCGTGCCAATTTCTCTTCCCTTCTAAGTAACACGACACGACCCCATAAAATCTCTTGATTTTGATGTACCTAGCCTATTTCTCTTTAATCATTAAATGTATTTTCCTCTTTCCCATGCGTAACATCATAATCTAGTAAGGCCCTTACTTTAGTTCCCAAGTCCCTACAATTCTACCACGTGTTCAATCCTTGCTTCCTAACCCCTTCATTCACAAAGTAATCTACCATGCTGTTAGCTTCCCTGTAGATGTGTGAAACTTTTACTTTTTCAAACTTGTCTAGAATACACTTTACTTCATCTATCCAATTCTTTATTGACCAAGAGGGTGGGGTCCTTCTAAAAGACAATCAATAATATTTTTAGAATCTCCTTCAAGCCATAAGTTTTTTATATTCAAATTATGAGCTAACTTTAAAACTTGAAATGCTCCTATAGCCTCTACCACATGGTTGGTTTGGTGGCCTAGGGATATTGCCACAACTGCCATAAAGTTAAGATTTAAATCCCTTAGCACACCTCCACTTCTAGCCATACCCGGGTTGCCCTTCGTAGCTCCATCAAAATTGGCTTTATACCAACTGTTTGGAGGAAACGTGCAGTGAACACCCTCCCTACTTTTCTTAGCTGGCTTGGAAGCAAATGAAATGTCCACTTTAATATTCCAATCTTTTGCTATCCTTAAATCATAGGGAGTGCACACCATATCTTCCAGGTTAAGAGATTTTTGAGGAATCACATTAAATTTTTCCTTTGTAAGCCTAAAATTTTTCTCAAAGAAATTATTCTCTGACATCTCCTTGTCCCAGAAAAGTCTATTATCATGTTCTTTCCACACTCCCCAAGCAACAAAATGGAATAAGAAAGCCCATAACCTTCGAAAGTAGGGATTTTCAATAGGGGTTTCCATTGTAAAAATAACTCTTCAATGGTCTAGGGGAACACCCAAGAGATATTCTAGATAGCTAATAATTTTCCCTAGATTAAGGAAACAAATAGATAGTGGAGAAACAAGTGGTTGGTTGACTCTACCTCACTCTTGCAGAGGTAGCATTTGTTGGGGATTTGAAATCCCCATTTACAAAAATTGTCCACTGTGAGAACCTTATTCTGAAGCATGATCTAGAAGAAGATATTGACTTTTGGAGTCAAGTGTTTAATCCAAGCTTTAGAATAGAAGGGAGGAGGGCTTGAGAAAGGGACAACAAAGAGACAGTCGAAGAGACAGAGTAGTTACCCGAAGGGTTATCCATCCAGACATAAGTGTCATCCTATTGAGTCTGTCCCAAATTGATAGCCTTTAAGGAGGATTGAAGCTGAGCCAACTCCTGACTAATCATGCATAAGTTCATCTAGTCTCTTTCATACCAGTAATCTTTGACAAGTTCCCCGAAAGCAACTTTACATTGCTCTACCCACCTATTGAATCTTTCAATATTAATAAGGGATTCCTTAAAGAGCCATTTATCCTCCCAAAATCTAGCTTGATTGCCACTTCTGATGTGCCATCCTATCCCTGATTCTAGAATTTTTCTACCAGCAATCATATCATTCCAACAAGTTGAACCATGTGGGAGGACAGGAGAATCCAACAGAGCTTTGAGGGACATATGGTAACCCATATATTTACTTCTTAAAATGTCTTTCCATTCTCCACCAGACAAGAAAGATCTCCATATTTGTTTGGCTAGGAGAGTATTATTAATAATTCTTATTTTTTTGAGACCTAAACCCCCTGAGCTTTTTGGTCTGAAAAACCAAGTCCCACCCTATAAGAGGAATTCTCTTTCTTTCCTTCACTCTAGACCAAAGGAATCTTTTCTGGATCTTTTCAATGGCCTCTACGTATTAAGCATGGATTTTGAAGAGGTTTAAAGCATAAATTGGGAGGTTCTGAAGAGAAGCTTTAAGAAGCTAAATTTTTCTAGCTTGGCTCAAAAGAGCTCCTTTCCAACCTACCAACTTCTTTCTGAACTTGTCAACCAAAGAGCACCAAAAGGAGTCTAGAGGTTTAAGGAATAATGAAAGTCCAAGATAAGAAGAAGGTAAGGATTCCACCTTGCAATCAAGGATTCTAGCAATCTTGACCTACCTATGCTCATGGGTATTGAAGAAAAAGATGGAACTCTTCAGTCTATTGACCATCTTCTCTGTCATCTTCTCATACACGACCAAAGTTTTTTTCAAATTCTTAGCCTTGTTCATAGAAAATCTTCCCATCATCATTGTGCCATCTACAAATTGTTAGTGAGAAAAAATAATATTCATGGAAGAAGGACTAAGACCTACAAGAGACCTCTATTTGATCAATATCTTAAGATTCCTTCCTAGGCTTTCATCCATTATAGTAAAAGGAATAGGTGAGATAGGGTCACCCTTTCTTAAACCTCTAGAATTTTGAAAGAATCTAGAGGGAGATCCATTTACAATAATAGATGTGGAGACCATGGTAACCAATTGATTCACCAACTAAATGACTCTACTACTGAAACCAAACCCCCTTAGAATTTTGAATAAAAACTCCCAGTCAATACGGTCATATTCTTTGGCAATGTCCAACTTAAGAAGAAACCCTTCAATTTTAGATTCCACAAGTGAATGAGTATTTTCATGGACTGTGACTATGGAATCTAATATTTTCCTTCCAAGAACAAAACCATTTTGTTGAGGGGAAATCAACAAAGGAAGGATAGAAAGGATCCTTGAAGTCAATACCTTTGATATGATTTTATAGAGAGAATTGCAAAGACTAATGGGTCTGAACACCTCAAACTCCATTGCCCTTGGTTTCTTAGGAATAAGGACCACAAAAGTAGCATTCAATTCCTTAAGGATCCTTTTGGAACCAAAGAATTCCTTAACAACATTCACAACATCATTTTCCACAATATCCCAAAACCATTGAAAAAAGAACATTGGAAATCCATCAGGCCCAGGGGGCTTGTTTCCTTCAAAAGAAAAGACAACTTTCCTGATTTCCTCCATAGAGGGATGGCCGCAAGCTTTTCATTGTCTTCCTAAGAACAACCTTGGGGATGGCCTCTAATAAAAATTCTTGGTCATTTTGATTGATTTCCCCATTCACCGAAAGAAGGTTATTATAGAAGAGGACAACTTGTTTTTTGATGTCTTCCTCTTCCTCAAATATAGTACCATTAACTTCTATGGAAGCAATTCTATTGGTGGCCCTGTGTTTAGAATAAGATAAATGGAAGTACCTTGTATTTCTGTCTCCACTAGAGAGCCACAATACCCTCGATCTTTGCCTCCAAAAATCCTCTTTTGCTATTATGTCATGCAGTTTCACTAGCAACTCATTTTCTCTATCCTTATTATCTTCAATGTATCCTTCCTTCTATATTTTGTCCTAGGTCTCCACAAGCTCCATTTCAAGTTTGGATTTAATACCAAAAATGTTTCCAAAGGATTCTTTTTTCCATCTTCTTAAATTGTGTTTGGCTTCTCTCAGTTTTTTAGCAATTCTGAACATAGTAGTGCCCAAAACATCAATATTCCACCATTTCCTAATTTCATGAAATATAAGGGGATGGGACTACCACATTCTTTCAAATCTAAAGAGTGAGTTTTTCTTCACCTTGATAGGGTCTTCCACAAAACTTATGGGAAAGTGATCCAACCCAACTCTAGAAAGAGCTTTAAGAGAGAAAAAATAGCTTAAAAGCCACTGATGAGAAATTAAATTTCTATCTAACCTAACTTGAATTACTTCCTTACCAGTTCTTCTATTTTACCATGTATACTAAGCCCCTTGCAAGTACATATCAATCAGCTCCTTGTTGTTGATTAAATTGAAAAGATTAGACTTGCTCTCCTAATTCACCTGAGAGCCTCCAAATTTCTCCTTATTCAGAAGGGGAGTATTAAAGTCACCCATAACTATCCAATGTTCATTATCAAAAATCTAGTAGAAAGCAGAGAGTTCATTCCACAAGGATTTTCTAGCTCCTTTCCCATTGGGAGCATAGATTTTTGACTGAATCTAGCTAAAGTTATCTTTGATATGTGTGAATTTAGTAGCCACATGATTTTTTCTCTCCAATAAGGGTTCCCCTTTAATGAGGTTTTGGCTCCAAAAGGTAGCAATGCCTCCTAATGCACTATCTGAACTATTTCCTTGAATGCCCACAATTCTGAACATTGTGATCTTTTCCACCTTTTCTTTGGACATTTTAGTTTCTTGGATGAGGAGAATATTAGGTTTATGATCCCTAACAAAACTGTGCAAAACATCCCTCTTGTGAAGGCTATTGATCCCTCTTATATTCCAGGACATAATATTCATATCTTACTAGGGGATTGGAGAATCTCCAGAATGGTCTTTTGAACACCATCTGCTATATCCTAAAAGCTTTCATGCTTTATTTTCCATTTGCCCGATATTTTTCCTTGGCCAAGCTTAGTAGCTCCGCAATCCACCTTTGCTCTTATTCTGGTAACAACTCCACTCAGAGTATTCTGATGTTTTCTTTTTTCCTTCTTTTTCTTAGAATGAGAGAGGACCTCTTCCCAGTCAGTATCTTCTTGGCTCTCCATCTCTCTGCTAGAATCCCATTCCTTTTTGATACATTCTTCTTTGCTCCCAAGGCAGGGTATCCATTAGGCCATTCCTAGGCTTATTCAAAATTTCACTCGAAAGTTCATTATTCTGGCTCAAATCCTCAAAGGTGTCCTTAACAAAATTTGGGGTTGTATTTTCCTCGAGATTAAGAGGGTCACTCAAAGGGGAACATTCAACAGATGTCATATTCAGGATTGGAATGCCAATATCCAAAGACAGACCCTGGATAGGAATGTCCTCCAATCCAGGAAACCCATTTTCTTTTCCTTTTGGTAAGATCTTAAGAGTAGAGGAAACAAAGTCCTTATCCCTTTTACCTTCCTCTATTTTTTCTAGTGTTTTTTCATTATCTTCCTTAGGACCATCATTACTTTTTAATCTTGTTTGGTAATTCTTCTGCATGTTAGGGTCCTTAGATTCTATTTCATCAATATTGTTAGAGGTATTCCTCTGAGTTTCATTTTTCCTACCAGCCTCCTAACTGGTATTGCTTTCTTGTCCTTCCCCGTCAGTTTTCTTTCTCCAAATAGTCTTAGGGATGGACTAGTGATTTTCTTTTTCTTTATTGAAATTTAATGGAAATTTCTTAGCTCAATGCCCCATTTTTATGCATTTGAAGTAGGAAAAGGGAATGGATTCAAACTCTATAGTTTGCATCCAGGTTCCCAACTTAGATTGAATATCTATTGAGGAAGAAAGGTCAACACTCTATGAAACTCCTACATAGATTTGAGCAAACACCAACCAATTTCTAGTTGTTGTCATAGGGTCAATAGAAAGAAGTTCTCCAAAAGATCTAGCAATGTTGTTGAAAATGTACTCATTCTAGTATTCCAAAGGGAGACCCGAGAGTCTAGCCCAAACTGGAACATTATCAAATATAGAGTTAGAGAGGTCTAAGTGGGGGGTCCACTTCTTTAGGGCTAGGGATGATTTTCCAATGACCCAGGGTCCGCCACTCCTCATAGCCAAATTATCCTCCTTGCAAGTAAACTCAAAGGAAAAGAAACCTCTAGGAAGAGAAGCCACCATAACTTTCCCATTAGTTCTCCACTTTTTTTTAACAAATTCCCTAACCACCTCAACATTTGGTCTAGGGCCCATAAACTTTCCAACCAGGACTTTTTCCATCAAAGGAATATTATGATCAATAATAGGATTAGGCACAAAGATGGAAAACTTATCTTTCACTGGGTCAGAATGATTACTCACTGGAGGGAAAATTGATTTACCATTTGGTTTAACACCAAATAGCAAAGACCAAGGTTTATGCTTTGCTCCTTCCCTTTTAGCGGTCCCTACCACTTCATTGAAAATTTTTCCTTTTCAACCTTGTTGTCCTTCAGGGGACCCCCCTAGATTTATCTTTCCTCCTGGGTCCACCTAGATTTTTTTTCCAGTGTCCTCATCAGATTCATCCTTATCTTTCTTCGCACTCGAAACATGTGTCGATTCTACTTGGGATTCCTCATAGCCTGCTCCATTGTTCAGAGATTCAAAATTTTACTTTTCCCACCCATGCTCCATGCTCCCGCCCATCTTTAAACCTTCATTCATGTTAATACATAAGGTTTTATAATGTTATGTTAGAATAATATATAAATTTCATTAGGGAATGACCCTAATAACAATATGTTTTAACAATATTTTATATTTAATAATTACACATAATTTATTATAATATTATTTTCTAAATTTAACAATATTAATCTCAGATCATATATTTAATAATTTATTTGAAAAAGCATTAAATTTTTTTCTACATAACATTTAGATTACTATAGCTAATATAATGTAATATTATTTTTGTTGGAATATAAATGAAATGCACAACCTATCCATCCTAAAAGTAGAATAATTATAGAAATCTATAGTCCTTAGCATGATCCTCAATTACATTGAGTTGGTTTAATAAAAACTAAAAATAAATAAAAAGATAAAATATATATTTTAACATAGGAAGTGGAAATAAGTGCTAACAAAGTTGTTGTGTCGACATTTGATGAAAATTTTCATGTTAATATTTTATTTTTAAGTAGAATATACATGAAAAAACTTTTTAAATATAAATATTTTATTCTATTGTGCCTAATTATGAAATCCTTAAATAATTTTTTATTTTAAAATCATGCATGAGCTAAAAATTAACTCTATCCCAAGACCACCTACAAAAATAATGGAAACCTTCTACAAGAGAGTATGCATGAAATTAACTTTCTTGATATTAAGATCTATCAAATATGATAATGAGGTATGTTACAAGAGTGTACAATATACTTTCTTATTTAGAAAAGATGTGATAAGTACCAAATGCAAAAAGTTAAATGACTTGTGTTATTATTAAATGACTTATGTCATTATTAAATGGCTTGTGTCATTATTGAACAACTTATTTCATTATTAAAAAACTTGTGTCATTATTAAAGGACTTGTGTCATTATTAAATGACATGAGCCATTGCTAAATGACCTAGGACTCTAACTAGAAAGTTAAAATATTATCTAAACAACCTAAATATGCCTAGGAACTAAGTGGACTTAACATGTAAATAAGACCCCACTATTAGCTACTTACGAAAATTACCTATTTACACCAAATAAATATTCAATAATAAATATCTAACTATTTATTTTTAATGATTTATAAATTAAAATATTACAGTTTGATTTTGTGCATGGGAAAAAAAAATCGTGTAAAAATGAACTTAGAATGCAAAGATTTCTACAATAGGTTTCATAATAATGGGAAGAAGTAAAGAAGGAAATAAAATTATCCACTCAAACAAGAACACAAAAGGTAAAATCTTTAAAGAAACAAGAATAAGATCACCTCAACAAGTGTAGAAATACCAACTAAGATCAAGTCAACTGAAGAGTTCTTCAAAGACCTTTAATGGAGTGTTGGAAAGTATTGTGGTGGTTCACATGAAGAATTTTAATGATACAAAGAGATAGTGTTGTAGAATACATAGAAGGATTCAATTTTTTCTTGAAATATTGGTAATATTGAGATAAATAGATTAAAAAATAAAGTTTTTAATGAAAACATGAATTCAAATTTTCAAGAGATATTCAAATTCAATTCAGTATGGTTACCACCAACTTGACATGTAGTAGGGAAATGGAATTATTGAACATGACTATTGTATAATGTCTATGTAGACAAGCAAAATTGGCATAATGCATTTGATTAGGTCATATTTATCCATTCAACAAATAAATCAAGTTTATTTATCAATCTCCTAAAGTCATCAGTTTAAATTAAATAAATCAACTTGATCCTAACAACACCCTCCTTGATTAAATAAACCAAACTTTATTTAATTAAATCTCCAAATGCATATTCCATCCCTTTTTTATTTAAATAAATCCAAATATTCAAGTCAAAAAGGTCAAATCATCTTATCATTATCTAAGCTAATCTAATCCTGATTAAATATAATCTAATGCATGTCACATCCTCTATATTTTCTCACTTGCACCAATAAATCAATTTATTGATTTATTAAAATCCGCATTTTCCATCAACATGGCATCTTTGAGGAATATTCCCTCAAGTTTGAATTCAAAAACAAGTGGACATGTACATCCAATAAGGCATTTAATAGGTCTTACATGTCCCTTGCACAAGTCAAACTCAGATTTTACTCTCAAATTCAAATTTGAAATCTCCCTCTCTTTGGCACAATCCCCAAATCTTGCACAATCCTCAACCACTCACAAGTTGAAAAGTGGCCTCATCTCAATGGCTAAATCTTTGTCCCACATTCATCCATTTGGCTATTTCTCTCATCAAAATAATCTATAAATGAAATCTTCATCCTTCATCAAATCCTCCACAAATCATCTACAAAGCTTATGCAAAGTCACTCTCTTCATTTGAGAATTGATTTTTCCCATCATCATCATCATTGGCATTATCAAGGGTTGGGAAAGGGTTATTTTCCACAATAGCACCAATCCACTATGCGATAGGGTTTGATTCATGTTATTATGTGTTTTATTTAGTTTCTTGCATTCCTTTCATTGCATGATTAACATGTTTCATTATTTCATAGGGATGTTTTGATTTTGCTTTGTGTTAAATAACAATGCTAATGTTTGTTTTGAGCAAATGCAGGATTTAGCATCCACATACTGGCGCTAGAAGGAGGGCTTGAAGCTTAGAGTGTGATTGAAGTGCTTTAGTTTTCTTGATTTTTTTTTAATACGTCTTGACAGTCTATGTTTTCCATTATGTGTAGAAAGAATAAATTCTCATACTGTATTGATGACTGCCTAATAGGATATAAGAGCAGGTCTTGTTTTTCTCTTTTCTTACGAAGTCACAGAGTTTGTTTGATATTTTGGTCGATGTCTTCTTAAAACAAGCAAATTTAAAATTTATATATGATCAATCTCTTTTTACTTGATAAAGCTAATGACAATATCATTTCGTTAAACATCCTTTCCTCATATGTAACTTTTCTCAAATCTATGCTTTGATAAATCTGATCAACTTCTTTTGTGACTAGATGAGTGCATCTTTATGATTGTTCTAGTATTTTGCTAGGAATCATTCAAGGGAGCATCATGAACCCATCATTCATTTGGACATTCTCAGTGATTTGTAAATTGTGTTCCTCATATATGCTGGCTATACACAAATATTTGAACAATTCTGCCATAGAGACTTTTCTCAATAAGTTTTGGGCATATTTGTGTTTATTTAAAAGTCTATGCCTGACGATTGCATTATCTTAAAAGTTTTTTTGGAGGTACGTTGGCGTCACTCATTTAATGATTCATTTTTTGGTCTCTTGGCAGCACTCACATCACAATTCCTTATAGAGAACTAGTAGCTTTTGAAACTGCTTCTTAGGTCAAACTCCATTATTACTTTTCGCATTTATCATATCTGGCTGCTTGTCGAGCTTTAGCAGCAATACATTTCTTCTAAGTGTTGCAATTGGAAAGGTCCTGCCATCAATGCCAACATCTAAGCTTAATGCACACTTTGAGGGTGTCAGGTCTTCAAGTAGATTCCATCTTCTCTCCCATGACATTTACAACTATAATATCTAACAAAATCCCTTTATGCGATGATTGTAAATACATGCAAATTTTATGGAGGTGGCTTTTTTTTTTAACCTACCAACTGTATTAGTTTGAAAGTTTATGATAAGCCATAATAAACGCACCAGGTAATCTCTAGACCTCGTGGATTTGTACTGAAGCATAATCTTTCAAAGAACTGATAGATATCTCCATCTCATTCTGTGTTGATAGGTGTCTATACCAATCACCCATACCTTGTTCAAAAATTTTGGCTTTTATGTCTGCCTACTACTTAGTCGACGTGCATTGTTTATGCGCCCAATCTTAGCTATCACAAAGAGTCAATAGGTTAGCTGACCTATAGAAGTGCCTTTTTTGTAAGCAAAGGGAGTGTGAATTCCACAACCTTGACTAACAGTTTGTGCCTGCAGAATAGATTTTAAAAGAGCATTTATTTGCTGGCTGCATTAAATAGATAGCTTGAAAGTCTTTAAAGCAGTGTATGATCTAATAATAATGTCAAAATCTTCATGAGGATTGGTTTGTGACATTTCCCTCATAGAACAGATGTAGCGTATGATACACATCAACCAAATCTGGCGTATGCATGTTCAAATATGATGTCTTATTAGTAACGTACATTTTTTTTAATCCGTTGAAATATGTGACTATTATTCAAAGTATGAAGAAACCTAGAGTTGATGATGCATCGGGCTTGATCCATTCATTGTGTATGATTATTGATCATAATTAATGTCTACTCATGACATGACTAGGTGCATCCTCACAATTTGGTGCAAGAAATAGAATAAGTTATCTTAAGATTTGAGATTATTCGAATGGTTAAAGATATAACACAGTACAAATTTTCTTTTGTAAGTGTAGCTACTGGATCTTCTTTTGCCATTTCAAGGTGACAATATAAATGCCTTGATATATGGAGGCTTGAATGTACTTGACATAGCCTCAGTAGTGGCTCAGGAAAAGCCTAATTGTACCATCACCACAGTAGCAGCTCAAGATTTCTCAAGTACACTGAAGTGGTGTGACAGTGTTCCTGATAGTGGCCACCTAGTCACAACGATATGATCATAGCTTTCTTCTGCAACCGCACTATTCACCTCTTCCATAAACTTGTATTCTAATGCACTGGCTTTTATAGACTTGGAGTTATTTTTTAGCAACTTGTTTATAACGATTTGCATTAGAGTTTCTTATTTGCATTTAAAATTGTATGTAGATTTAAATGTTAAGTTGTTCCTTATTTAATGCAAAAGCAGGCTGCCATCATATCTAATAGTAGTTAGTCATCTTTTATTTAATGCAGCTGCTCTAGCATCCATACATATAGGCCTTATTATAATATGCAGATTTGAATACCAAAAAACTATTGTCCAGGCCTACAAATGCAGGATGGATTCATAGGCTCATGCGCTCATGGTCAATGAAGACTTTTTCTTTCTAAATTGGATTTTTTTACATGCCTTCAAGGAGGCACACACTTTATTATTTCCATAAAATCTTTTTTTTTTAGGGGTGTATAAAATCTACATTTTTAGTGAAAGCTTTTGTAATAGCCATAAAATTCTTGAAATAATTTTTTTTGGTGATTGCTTTGAAAATGTTTTGTAGGGGGGTTTGCATCAACAAACAAAGGTGGTCTCTCTTTCACATGGGACACAAACAAAAGAGAGATTGGAGTTAAAGATTTAAACATCAAACTTGAAACCAATTTTTTTTTTTAAATGCTTTGAGCTTCCGTCACATGCCCTTAATTTTTTGTTTCATGCTAACTCATGTTTGGTTTTGGGATTTAAAATGAACATTACCTAGGATTTCAATTTTCATTGCAAAAGGGTTAAAAATGAATCTTAGGACAAACTCACTAAATTTTGTTTGGGAATAACAAATTAAACAAGGCAATCTTCATCTTTCCATTGGTGCTTAAATGGAATTGAATCATTACTTTGAAGGATAAAATTAATGTGTATCTTTATTGTTTTGTAATTGTTTACACAAAGTAATATCATCAAAAGACATATGTGCTTCTCTCATGCATCACGATGATCTTGAGAATCAAAATGATTTTGGTGACATTAAATTGTGTAATTAATTACCCACACACTTCAATTTGGGTTTAAAATTGAACAAAATATTATGCAAGTTTGAGTAGAGCATCATCACGTATATTCTCTTTCTTTTTGTCGTCAAAGATTGATCGAGTTACAAATTTTGTCTTTGCTTGCTTTTGTTTATCCTAGAGGGCCTGCCTTGGGGAAAAAGTACTCACCCAAGGGAATGACTCAACCAGTAACACTCTAAAGCCAAGAGTATTTCCAACCAGGATATAAATGTGGGTATTGGATTAAATGCCAATATCACGCAGTTGATTCCGAAAAGATGGATCTGAAAGGGGACTCTTGCCGTATGGGTCAATCTCCACAAACAGAAAGTCCAAAATAAAAACCTTGTTTGTAGTGGCCTATTAACTCATTCACCGAGTTTATCGAAGTGGTGCATTGGAACTTAGATTCCAAGAAGTTACTTGCTAGGTCCGATCTTGGTTAAATTATAGAGGTTAAAACTTCATTCTTAACATACCTTTATATTTTGTCCTTGGTTGCATGTAAAATAATCTCTTCTACTATGAAGGGCATGAGGCAAGCCCACCAAGAAAAATGTACCAATTGAGCTAGGATGTTATATTGCTTGTGAGTCAATTTGAAAACACAGTTCTTTGATCAAAAACATTGGAAAACCAGCATTCAACATGAGCATCAAATCTCAAACTCTTTAGGAGAAGAAAATATCCTTGAACAAATTCACATGTTATTGCTTGCCCTTGGGATTTGTATCCTTAGAGGCTTCTAAAAATTTGGATTTCATCTCAATTTGCTCCTACTAAGGTTAACATTAGGAAACCTTTTCCTTGATTTCCTCAATTTCTGCATAATACATTTTGTGGGATGAAATAAATTTAGACATTGGACATTCAGTTGAAAACCTAATCAAGAAGTGTTTGTGGTAAAAAGAATCCATTAAGCAAATATTGAATCAACTGGACCCCACACATGTGCTTGATATCTTTTGGTCATATGGTTTTCATGCAAACATTGGTCTTTTGATTTTGAATTACTTTTAGAGAAAAGCATGTTCTTCACTATCTTGGTCTTGTAAACAAGTCCTTCCTAGGTTCATTTAGGATCAAATCAAACACTTCATCCAAATCCCAAAAATTTATCATTCCATCTCGCAAACAACTTTAGAGCTTTGTAAACATCATTCTAGACCTGGGTAAATCATCAAACCAAAAATCACCTTGTTTAGCTAGGAGTATGGGAATGCATTCTTTCTCATACCTCTAATTAAATCAACAATCCTTTGAACAAGTTCATCCTAAGATAACATCTTACATCTTAGGGTTTACAAGTTTATTATCCAAATCAAAAGCAATCAAAATCAAACCCTAAGTCTAGCATTGATCCAAAGTCCCTAAACGTTCAACTCTCATATCATTTCCCCTTTTCATCCTCCATCTCATCATTGGTCCTAAACACCTTAGAGGTCACTTTTACAACAAGGTCAAAACACAAGAGGAACATGGAGTATAAACTTGATCCATACATCATGAGTAATCCAAATCAATTGAACTTTCAAAGCCTTACAATGTCGATTGATTATTAAAACTCACACTTATACAATCCATACATGGGATCATTACCTTCTACAAATGTTAATGGTAGAACAAGTGTAAGCATGCCCAAAACAAAGATTGGAACACATTTCCCGATGGTAGATCTAAGTCCAAACCTACAAGTCTGTCAACCAAACAATCAATGTATGAGCCCTCAAATCAACAACATCATCCCATCAAATCCCTACATGCCAAATGTGAACGTACCAAGTACAACTTTACCAAACATGAACATTTTGAATCCAAAATTGGAAAAATTTGGGATAGATATGTTTGTGAATCACACAAATGTTGTTCAAAATCCAAACAAGATGTTAACGACTCCAAGACAAGGTGACACTAGGCAAAATCAAAGTTACCTAAATCAAGGCAATGTGATCCCCAACACCAACAATGTTCAATTTCAACCTATCATGCCAAATCTAAACATCATCTCAAATCAGAACCTTATCCAAGATCATTTTTTCCATGATCCCATTCAAACACCACAAGGGCACATTCCAAATCTGCTTCAAAAAAAGCCAAATCAAGGGAATCAAATTCAAAATCATGATCAAATTTTGCTAGAGCAACTTGCTTCACATGAAAAACTAATTGAATTATTGAGCTAGGAGATATCTTCACTCCAGAATCAATACACCCATCCATTGGTTAATCCATCTCATCAATGCAGTGAGTTGTGTCCACAATAGCGTCAAGAACAATATTTTCAATGTCAAGAAGATGGACATCAAGATCAACCCCATCTTGAAGATCAATCGCCACATCTCAAAGATCAATCACCACATCTCCAAAATCAATCACAACAAGGTCAATTCAAGACACAAATCTCACAAAGAAACAAGCAAAAATACACACCACTTGGGAGACCAATCAAATCAGTCTTGCAACAATTGGTACAAGAAAATATCATCAAAATCCCCATTTATGTGAACTATCAAGAACAAGACATCAAACTGCCAGGGTATAATGAGAAGCACCTTTGTGATTATCATATCTAAATAAAGGGACACAAAACATCAGATTGTGTTTGGCTCAAAAAACTCATCCAAGACTTGATTGATCAAAAGATAATCACTATTGGGGACAATGATAGCATTGGAATCTCTCCACCACAATTGTTGAGAACAAGGATCAAGATCAATCCATCACTAAGCACCTTGAAGCTATTTCTACTTCATCCAATGATCAAATCAACATATGTCAAGAGTCACTTTTCAATCATAATTAAAGTCCACCAACCAACAAAGATCCAATCAATGAAATGCCAACATCACTTGACCCTATGGTTGAAGACATTGGAAATCCCTCCACCACAATTATTGAAAACAATGATCAAGATCTATCCATCAATAAAGATGTTTTCACCTCATCCAACGAGGCATTGACCAATGATCATGTTGAAAATGTCTCTACATCGCCTTATGAGTTAGAGGAAATATCTCAAGGATTCATTCCAAAGCATGATCAACATCTTTAACCAAAGTCTAGCAATGGTCCTTTCCAAGATATGTTGACATCCTTTGACTTCATGGTTACACATACTGAAGGAACCTTGAACTCGACACTTGATCCAAGTCCACTCAAATATCAAGAGGATATTGAGTCACTTCCCCTGTCTAATGATGACATCCAAGAACCCTTTATAAACAATCCATCCTTTGAAATTGACCCATGTCAAGAACTTGATCCAAAGCATGTCGAAAGCAACTCTGAAATCATTCAAGATCAAGAATTTGTATCTTCAAGATACTACAATAATCTAATGGACACTCTCCTATCTATGCAAGATGATCATATCCATGTAGCACATACTCCTCCATCTACCCATGAGATGCTTTATGTGGATGAACATGTAGATGATCTTCATTTAGAATAGGATTCCTTTAATCCTGACATTATTACACAAAAGGAGCAGATTATTGATTTCTACAGTCAAACTCAGTTGTCAACATCAAGATTAGATATATCCCAAATTCAAATTGAGGACATCAGGTATGCAGATATCCAACATTATCCACTCAAGGAAATATGTCAGATAAAACATGATATTCCAGAGTTAGCAGAGCAGCAAATTGAAACATCACCTATGGTGGTCATTTATCAGAGAATGCATTATAAACAAGAGCTCTCAGAATAAGAGAAATCAAAGCATGAAGGTACTACTTCCACAATATTGGGGGCATCTTTGTCTCAAACAAACATCAACATAGGAAGCACAAAGAATCCTTATGATGAAACCGATGTCAATACTATAACTAGTCACATCATGAATCTTCATCCACCCATCACCCCATCTATGAAGTGGGACCAACATCGAAAGAAAGAATTGAATCAAAGTACAAAGAAAGTTATCAAAGAAAAAGAATCAGAAAAGCATAATGGAAAAATCAAATACATATGGATACCAAAGAATACAAAGAAAGATTATCCCTATCAAACTCCATCAGTCAAAGAAACTATGGGGAAAAATAAACAAGGGAAAAGTATCCATCAAAGATGTCCACAAAAGAAAAAGCAGGCTTTTCAAGTGACGTACAAAGTGTATCACGCAGTTAGTCCTAATTCCCTTCACACTTTCGTATCCACCTGTCATTGCTCATCTTCCCAAGTTTGGAGGGTCAAAGGTTCCAAACTATCAACCAATCCATCTCTTATCCCTAAACGCACTCCATCCACGCCTCCATGCATGATATCCAATTCTCACATTGACTAGGTATTGGTAGCGACCCTTCATCATAAGGATTCAGAAGGCACTCTATCACGATGTGTGCTAAAGACAGAGTTAACCCCAGTATCAACAAAGCAGATTAGAAATCTCAAAAGTTGCATTCAAGTGCACGTATCTTAGTAAAGAAACTTCTTCAAGCAGTCTATCAATGACACATCATGACAGGGGGATCTACATCAGCAACACCTTGTGATTCAGCAAGAGTTTAAAATCTTTCAGAAAAACCAAAAAAATCAAAAAATATGAAAATCCAAAAAAATCAGAAAAATGATTGAAAACAGTAAAGAAAATAATCGTCCTTTAGTGAAAACCACTACAGTGGTACTTTGGGCAAGACCATGATGAAAACCTGGAAAATAGGAATCATGTGTAGAATCGAGCATCTACGTGTGCCACTTCAGGTGAAAGCATCTCATCCCATCCTTAATAAATCTAGCAATTCATCGATCTCAGCCATAATAAATCCATTCATCCATAAACCATTTTTCCAATCTGTTTTCATCCATCTGCATCCATCATCCAAGTTATCTTGATCTTAATGAAAGTTTGGGGCACACTTTACACTTACTTATGGTAAACATCTTGACATGGGTTGTTTTCATTGATCCTATGCTACCTAGTGTTATCTAAGTCATGAGACATTATCCAATGAGCATTCTTTATCCGAACACCTTATTTTCTTGCACGATAATCCTTGGCATCGTTTGCATGCTTACCATATCCATCCATCCTTACACCTATCCAGGCATCTATCTATGGCATTCCATACATTACTAGACACTGGGGGCAGATATTTCCATCTTGCTTCGAGAATAAATCTTGATCTATATCCTTCACCTTATATGGTGATCCAAACATTGAAAAATGTGAAATAAAATTGGTCCACCACTTGTGAGCAATAATCCAAATCACTAGCCCATGGCATATTTTGACGAGAAGACATTTCTTATTAGTCTTCATTTTTCATTGAACATCAATCCAAACAATCAATATTAGTTGCATCTAACGCACCCTTCAAACGTCACATCAAATCATCCAAACCATCTTTTTTTTCAAACCAAGCTTCACAATCTTGATCAATCAAATCCAATCAAAAAATCATCAAGATATCCTTGTGTTGCTTAACACTATCTTTGCATTGTTGTGCATCCTTAACAATGTTATCATCATCAATCATGATCAATCTATCCTTGCATTGTTTTGCATCCTCAACAATGTTATCATCATCAAGCTATCATCATCTTGGGATATCCATCTCAATCCTTGTGTTTCTTAACACCATCCTTGCATTGTTGTGCATCCTCAACAATGTTATCATCATCAATCATGATAAATCAAATCCTTGCATTGTTCTGTATCCTCAACAATGTTATCATCATCATCAATCCATCAATCCAATCAATCAACCTTAGCTTGGTTTTGAATAAAATCCTAAAAAAAGCACTGATATCATCACACATGTCCATATCCAAATCGTCAAAATCATGCGAAAATCCAAAAACATTCAAAACATATCAAAATCCAAAAACAAGTCAAAAATAGAAAACATCAAAAACATGGCATCTGAACTACGTTGTCTCCAAGCTTAAACGTAGGCAAGGATAATCGTTGATCAGCCCCCAAGACACAAAATCCAAAAACATTTGAAAAACATCAAAAAAAAAAATATTGAAAAAACCATCAAAATTCCAAAAACATCAAAAAATCAAAAAATCCAAAAACATTCATAAAATCTCAGAAATCCCCAAAACATTTGAAAATTTTGAAAATCAAAACATTTGTAAAATCTTGAAAATACCAAAAACAACCTCAAAACATTATAAAATGTCAAAAACATCCAAATATTTGAAAAAATCCATTTATCCCATTTTGCTTTCACCTGCGATAATCAATCATCCATAATAAACTGATCATCACCTTCATCCTTTGGCAACACAAACAAAAATAATCACAACAATTAGCAAAAGCAAGCTTCAATTGTAAAATCAAAAGCAAACAACAAACCTTTAAAACACAATCAAACTCTTGATCAGTCGCAAACATGTCAATCAACCTTGTACCAACAGCCTATCAATCAACTTATCAAACCATTATCATCCTATACAATGCATGTCCTAGGATATATCATTCTGACAATGGGCATCATTTTGGATATCACCTTGGATTCTTATCCTATCAAAACAAATCCCTTTGGCTGAAAGTATGAAGAACATTGGCTTGTTTGCATACTTGATCTCTTCTTTTTGATTTATCTTATTGTGCTCATTCCAAGGACCTCTCGATGATATCCAAACGAAGGATTTAGAGAGATAGGAATGGGGAAATGATCATTATCCTTTTGTCTGCTGTGCTTGCTGGACATTCTTGTAAAATAACTTGGAAAATACTTGCTTTGTTAGGTACGTCCTAGCAAGGATTTTGTATGTCAAGTGTGAACAAGAATACTCCTATCTATCTTTTGAGTCAAAGTCCATCACACTACGTACAACACAATCCTGGTTCTTTATACCTTGATGCATCGTATCTACATGTGTTATCAAACATAAGGTAAGTAGCCCTTTTAAAATCCCAATCCTTGATAAGAGAATCATCATCTATCATCATCATCATCTCTCATAAAGTTGGCTTGTTAGATCCTCTTGTCATCACCTGATTTCTTCTTTTCCGCACTAACATCATGTCATGATTAGTTAATCATCATCACCAGAGTATCCATCCTACATTCACAAACCATTAGTATTTTGCATATCATCTCACATGCATAATCATCATCATAATATAGATTTTTTAGTCTAAGCATCTCATAAAATCATACATTTGCATAATCATGGCATATCACATCATTCATCCCATCCATCTCAAATCATATCATCATTTAAGTTGTTTATGATAATATAGATTTGTTATTCTAAGCATCTTAAAATCATCTCATTTCCATCATCATCCATAACCATCCATTTTGAACCTCTTTATCATGAGATCGACCCTCAAATTGAATCTTTTCACTCGATCTCTCGAGGGGGCAATGTACTAGTGTACTTCTTTCCGCTGGGGCATCCAAAAAAATTTTAAAAAAATGAATTTTGATTGCGGCAAGTTTATTCTTTGAACCAATGCAACAAGTACATTGCTTCAAAGAGGGGAAAAATGTAGATAGCCAAAATTGGCATAATGCATTTGATTAGGTCATATTTATCCATTCAGCAAATAAATCAAGTTCATTTATCAATCTCCTAAAGTCATTAGTTTAAATTAAATAAATCAACTTGATCCTAACAACACCCTCCTTAATTCAATAAACTAAACTTTATTTAATTAAATCTCCAAATGCATATTCCATCCCTTTTGATTTAAATAAATCCAAATATTCAATTCAAAAAGGTCAAATCATCTTATCATTATCTAAGCTAATCTAATCCTGATTAAATCTAATCTAATGCATGTCACACCCTCTAGCTTCTCCCACTTGCACCAATAAATCAATTTATTGATTTATTAAAATCAGCATTTTCCATCAATATGGCATCTTTGAGGAATATTCCCTCAAGTTTGAATTCAAAAACAAGTGGACATGTACATACAACAAGGAATTTAATAGGTCTTACATGTCCCTTGCACAAGTCAAACTCAACATTTACTCTCAAGTTCAAATTTGAAATCTCCCTCTCTTTGGTACAATCCCCAAATCTTGCACAATCCTCAACCACTCACAAGTTGACAAGTGGCCTCATCTCATTTGCTAAATATTTGTCCCACATTCATCCATTTGGCTATTTCTCTCATCAAAATAATCTATAAATGAAAGCTTCATCCTTCATCAAATCCTCCACAAATCATCTACAAAGCTTATGCAAAGTCACTCTCTTCATTTGAGAACTGATTTTGTCCATCATCATCATCATTGGAATTATCAAGGGTTGGGAAAGGGCTATTTTCCACAATAGCACCAATCCACTATGGGATAGGGTTTGATTCATGTTATTATGTGTTTTATTTAGTTTCTTGGATTCCTTTCATTGCATGATTAACATGTTTCATTATTTCATAGGGATGCTTTTATTTTGCTTTGTGTTAAATGACAATGCTAATGTGTGTTTTGAGCAAATGAAGGATTTAGCATCTAGAGTCTATTGTAGGATGCTAACACAATGCTCAAACATCTACATATTGTGCTAGTGTCCAGACACGTATAGATTTTGAAAGGTCCAAACATGGAGATAAATCAAGGTTAATGCAATTGGAGTATGCTTTTACTCAAAAGAGATCACATAAGGGAATGACCTTGGTATAATGGATAGAAAATGCTAAGACAATGTCCAAATGATCCCAAGAATAGGTTAGGGATACAAATACAGAAGAGGATCCAAAAGGTAATGTGAAATTTCAAGGTTATGAAATTTTCTACATTACAAGTAGCATCTTGGTCACTCATTTTTTTATATAAATACCTAAAAACAAATAAACACTATTTTTTCATACACTTGAAAAAAATAATGACTAACTCCAATCCTTGATTTCTTTGTAAAGATCCACGGGAAACCCATCTTGAATCTAGGAGCATTTTCAATTCTCATAGAATTAACCATATCCTTTATTTAATATTTTAAAATATTTGTATATATTACATGGGATTACCTTAGACACAATCTATATAGCCTTAAAAATATCCTACCTAAACTCTCTAAAAAAGAAAATATCAGTATACAATGAGTGAAAATATTTCTTTATCTTATATTCCTCTTTCTCCAACTCCCCTCCAATATCAATGGCTAGCATTTTTCTTTGCTATATTTTACTTTCACTTTTTTTTAAGAAATCCTAGTTACTTTATCTTGTAATACTTGGCAATCGAGATAGACACCCAAGGTCAAGGAGCCTTAATGAAATACTAATTTGAGATAAAGGATATGGATTAATATGTGTGCACATGTCTACCAAACTAGAAAAGTATGAGACACATGATGCATATCTAACCTATATAAGTAAATACGTACCTAAGAAAGCTTATCTTATCATAGATGTAGATAATGTAATAAAGTTATTAAATAAATGAAAGAAGATGAAATAATTCAACACCTCTCATAAGCATATCTTAGATGTGTAGGAAAGATAGATAATGGATCCCAATAAATCTGTATCTATGTTGAGCACCCATGTACAAAATGTGTCCCTCAAGTAATTGGGAAGAATAAAGAATCAAAAATTGGGAAACTCCCTAATCTCTCCCTTATCCAAAGTATAAATTCCCCCTCAATAAAAAAATGGATAATTCATCCTAAATCCTTAAGAAAAGAGAGATAATCCCCCAAATAGAGAGATACTTGAAGATAAACCATGAAAGTCACCCCTTAAGGTATAGTATCCTACTCAAATGGTGGATTCTTGACACTAAATTCTAAAGAGAACCCATGATTATTAAAACAATATCCTCCCCTTAGGCATCAACAAAGATAAAGAGGTATGTAGGATATCTTTCCATTCATAACATGAGGAAAGAAAGATTAAAATGTATTATTTTCTCTTAGAGTTGCTTAGATATTTTCATGCCAAATTGCAAGGTACCACAACAAAATTAGGATTCCTAAGCCTAACTAAAGAAAGTGATAATCGATAACTTGTGAAAATGGATGACAACAAGATCCAAAGAAAATGATAGATAGACAATAACTATGATGGAACTATCATGAAAGAAGATATGGATGCCCTCAATGGTGTCCTTCAAATCTACAAGAAGAGACTAATAAAATAAGCCTGATAGATCTATCAATTACTCATTCCAAGGAAAGATCTCTAGAAGATAATAAATATGACCTTTCTACAAAGAAACAATGAAATTAATGGATGTAGAAACACAATACTTGATAGAATAATCATGAGATGAATGAGATTGAATGCTATATCTCTACAAATACAACATTAGACTTGACATGTGACTTTTTATTGCAAGATATGTTACATTATCTTTCTATAATATTTCTTTTTTACATATAACACTAATAAAAATTCACTTTTCTTTGTGCTTGTGAAGCAAAAAAAAGGAGGACAAAAGTTCTTATGTTTTCCCTTTTATCATACCACAAATTCACTCTCTAAATTTTTAAAGTATAATCATACATCTATGTTTACCCATATACTTTTAAAAAATATATATATATCAATTATATCAAAATTTAAAGTTTGACTTTTGGTCAACATGTTTAATGACTCCACAAATGACTCATAAGAAAGTGTTCTAGGCTATTGATGATCAAAGTCACCATATTATCAAATCATTACCCACCTTTTTATTTATAATAGTGAGTTGATCCCATGACTCTTTTATTTTAAGGAGGTTCTTTGGTAAAGACCTACCCTCATTGAGTTTGGTATAAAACACTAAGCTGTTCAAATACAAAGCTTATTATTTTCTTTTAAATATATATACATAATGTCAAATCACAAAAAAAATGTATATAGTCAACTCTAATGGTTAATAGTATAGGTGGGATTTAATCAAAAAATGAGTTTGAATTCTTAAATTTAAAAAGAATAGGTGGGAGTTGTTAAAAAATGAATTTGAATTTTAAACTTTAAAGGGTCAACTATGTGACCACAAGGTTGACCCTGCATGAATAAAACTTTCCTTAGATAGGGAAACAAATAAAATCACATGGTTAATGGATATTGGGATTGGTGTATGATTTTCCATGATTAATGCATAACATCGAAAGTGCTTATAAAAGATTTTTGGGTTTGACAGTGTGAACTTTTTTATCATCAATGTTTCAAATCAAACTTTATGACTCATCATCAAAATGAGATAGCTTAAGGAGAGATCATGGATCATGAAGTTTGATCTAAAATGATGATGATACAAAAATTCACACAAGTAAGTCCAAAAATCTATAATAAGTTATTATGGACCGTGGAAACTTCATGCTTTTAATGGGTAAGTGTATCAAAATGTTGAATGGAAATATAAAGTATGGATAAATGTGTGAATAATGTATGCATGTGAATGCGAATAGATAAAAATTAGGGAAATGAGTTTTAACTTATTAAGGAAATGAGTTTTAACTTCATACAAGATTGTGCCATTTGTCAATATATACATCTATTAAGACATTCTACTAAATTTAATATAAAACCAAATGGAAAATGACACTAGTATGTAAATTCAACCGTTACACATAATTTATGACATTTTCATATCAAATAAATTATAATTTTTAATTATTACCAATAAACTTGACGTTGTAAACCGAATGCTAACTTTTATTCAATGCAAAAAAAAAAAAAAAACCTACATGATTTATTTGAAATTTAGCTTTTATTCAATGCAAAAAAATAAGTTACACCAATACCTCAAAAATTAATAATCCTAATAAAACACCATAACTTCATACTCTGCCAAAAATACCTACTCCTTGTCAGCTAAATAAATAATAAATAAGCCAAAAACACTTAGTCCTTGTCAGCTAAATAAATAATAAATAATATTAATAACAACTGGTAAAGCTACCAACCACTTTGTCACGTATATTATGAATCAGCAAAAATAATATTAACCTGTGGACTCCATTAAATGCATTGAAGGAAAATTCAGGTTACTGCTTCCCTTAGTATTCCCGTACGCTGTTGAATCCCGTACCCGAATACCAGCATGGCTAACTTCCGTTTACAATCTAGAAAACATAGTCTGCCACACGAGAGTTTTCTTCACAGTACGGTGTTATTGTAAACAGCTATTCTTTTATGATATTGCTATCAGGATTCAACCGTGTAGTTTCGAGTCAAACTCATTGACCCATGTTTCATGAGTAGTGGTTCAACAAGAACCCATCTCTCATGATATCGAATGGTCCACTTAGCACTCATTGCATCTAGGTGATGCTCACAGAGGTGAAGCACTGGTCCGTCCCGAGAGGTCACCCGTCATAATAATAACTATACTTAATAATAACTAATCTGATTAGGAGTTAGTGCCACTGTCATAGCTTTTATTCTCCGGTTGCAATGGCTGTCATAGCATTTCCTACAGCATGGCACGACTTGCAGTGAGAGAGGCTCTGCTTTTGTTAGGGTTATTGCTCTGCATCGCTGGGGTTCGAACTCAGGAAGTCGGTAATGCATCTGAATTTTGTTCTTATTTTAATTTTCAGATCTTTGCTTAGTTTTCTGAGGGACAGTAGTGACCTGTAAATGTGAATGAAACAGAGGATGAGAGAGGATTTACGTACGTAAAGGACGAGGAGAGAGGGCCAGAAAACTGGGGAGAGCTGCATGAGGAATGGAGTGCCTGCGGAAATGGGCGGCAGCAATCTCCCATCGCTTTGGTGAAGAGTCAGGCTATAATCTCCCCTGATCTCGGTGAGCTGCGCAGGATTTATCAACCTGCCAATGCAATCCTCGAGAACAGGGGACATGATATTATGGTGTGCTCTTGAAATTCCGTCCTCTTTTCAAGATTTTGCGCTGTATTTTTATTTTCAAGGCTACTGATTTTATTTTTATTACTATTTTCTGAGGTGATGTTCAATCAGGTGAAGTGGCCTACAGGCGGTGGTAGTATTGAGATAGCCGGGAGAAGCTATACGCTTAATCAATGCCATTGGCACGCCCCGGCTGAGCATTCTGTAGATGGCACAATGTACAAATCTCACTGATTATTATTTATATGTAGTGCTTTTATCAAATTATATATATTGTAGTATACATTTTGTGTTTCATGAAGGTTTTTTTCAATTTATAAAGAAGAGAGGATTAATTTAGATCTTTATGGTTCTGATTAAATGGTTGGGTTGGTTCAGTTACCCTCTAGAAATTCATATGGTGCATCAAGCAGAGGACAATAGTATTGCTGTTGTTGCAATCTTTTACACTTATGGAAAGCCTGATACCTTTCTTGCAAAGGTAATTTTACATTCTTATACTTTTATGATATTTTTTAATTGTTTCTACAATTTGCTTCTCTTTTTCTCAATAGAAATTATATTTATAGGTGTGTGCAAGCAATAAAAGTACCAACATCTAACTAAAGGGTTAGATCGTTTATTTAAAAAGATTAAAATGATGGGAAAAAAGCATTCAAAGAGGCCACATGTCTATGAACAAAAGGTTTTCGTCATTGGTATCATTATTGATGTATTTTATGTTTTTATTTTGCTATAGTTAGCAGATAAGATTGCCTCCATTACTGATAAGGAGCCTCCAGAAGAAGCTCTTGGTATCGTTGATTCCTACGACATTGAAATGGATAGCAATGGATATTATCGTTATAATGGGTCTCTAACCACCCCACCTTGTACAGAGGGAGTCACTTGGAGCATCATTGAGAAGGTTCATTGCCCTTTTGCTTTAAAAAAATCATTCTCACATTTAAAAAAAAAAAATCTCCACCTTTGAAAGGTCAATATATTTAACAATTATAAACTATTGTTTAGGTCTATAAAGTCCTTGTCATTTTTAAGTTAGTAATGATTTTTTATTATGAGTTAAATTGTCTCGACTAGTTTTAAACCTTGATTTTAGACATTTTTTAATGAATGAGTATTTTATATTATTTGTACAAAACAGGTGAGTACTGTATCGGAAGAACAAGTCAAATCTTTGCAAGCAGCCATACATGATGTAAATATCTAATTTTCTACTTATATAATTGTCAATATATGTTGTATGTATACATAAATTTTTAAAAATAACTATACTTGCACTTAGATTATCAATTATTATATAATAAGAAAGCTAAGATCATAACTTGAACAAATTTAATAGATAAATATTTCATGTTTGAAATTTATTTTTCAAGATGAGATATTTGTTTAATAATCACTATATCATTTTTTATAGTAGTATTTTCTACATTAAAAAATATTTAATCTCATATCATATGTTTTCTAGTTAATTTTAAATTTTTTATTTTTTTTCTCCAATAATTTTTTAGATTACTATAGATAATATTATGTAGTATGCTTTTTGCAGGAATATAAATGGAATGCACGACCCATCCAACCAACAAATGGAAGAATTGTGAAAATCTACAATCCTTAGCATGATTACAATTTCATTTAGTGTTCGCAATAACACTAGAAATAAATAAAAGGAGAAAGTATCTATTAAAGTAGGAAATGGAAATAAGTGCAAACATAATTATTGTAGACTCAAAATTATTGTGTTGACATTTGGTGATAATCTTAATATCAATATTTTATTTTTAAGTGGGGTGTAGGAGAACTTTTTTAATACTAATTTATTTTCTTTGGTACAATTTATAAATATTTTAACACTGTTTATTTAATCATGCCAATGCTAAGAGATACATAAACCAAAATAGGAGTCCTAAGACTAATTGAAGAAAGTGGTAATCCAAAATCTTGTGGAAATGGTTGACAACAAGGTCTAAAAATAATGATATAAATACAATAACTATGCTAGAAGTATCATCAAATAAGATATGTATGTCCTCAATAGTGTCTTTTAAATCTATTAGAAGGGACTCATGGAACGAGCTTGACAGATCTATGAAGTACTCATCCCTATGAAATATCTCTCAAAGGTAATGAATATGATCTGTGTGCAAAGAATCAATGAAATTCATGGATGTAATAAAATTGTACTTGATAAAAGCAATAAGTAATGAAAGAGAGCTACAAGGATCTATCTATACAACTATCGCATTAGCCTTGACATGGGCCTTTTTATCACAAGATATGTCACATTAACTTTTTGCAACATTTCTTCTTTACACAACAATAATAACACTTTACTTATCATTGGGGTTGTCAAGTGGATAAAGAAAAATGAGGAGATATTTTGTTTGTTTGACCTTATATTGTAAAACAAATACACTTTCTAGTTTTTTACAAGTAGGATCATTCATCTATGCTTTCCTATATACTTTTACAACAAATATGTCAATTTTATGAAAAGTTGAAGTTTGAATTTTTTTCAACAAGTTCAATAACTCCACAATTGACTCATAGGAGGGTGTTAGGCTATTGATGGTCAAACTTACCATATCACCATCATACACCCTTTAGTTTATGTGAGTGAGGTGATCCCACAATTTTTTTAATTTTAAGGTGATGCTTTGAAAAATACTTACCCTCATTGAGTTTGGTAGAAAACACCAATTTCTTTAAATATTAAGCTTAGTCTCCACCTTTAAATATAAAAAACATAACATTAAATTACATAATCATATGGATAGTCAACTCATAATGTTTAATAGAATAGGTGGGAGTCAATCAAAATTTGAATTTGAATTTTAAAATTTGACAAGAATAGGAAAAGGTTGTTAAAGATTGAACTTAAATTTTAAAATATAAAGGGTCAAGTGTGTGACCACAAGGTTGACCTTGCATCAACAAAAATACCTTGAAATAGGGAAATGATCAAAATAACATGGGTAATGGATGTATTTGGATTGGTGTATGATTGAGCATAATTAATGTATAATATTGGTAAGTGTATCAAAATATTGTATGGAAATATAAGGTGTGGATAAATGTGTGATAATGTGTGTATGAGGATAGATAAAAACTAGAGGAATGAGTCTTAACTTCACACATGATTCTGTCATTTGTTAATATATACATGTATTAAGACATACTCTTAAATTAAATATAAAATTATATGGAAAATGAGACTAGTATGGAAATTCAACCATTACACATATAATTTGTGATATTTTCATATTAAATAAATAATAATTTCTAGTTCCTACCAACTAATTTGAAATTTTAGATGTAGTATGAGCTTCTATTCAATATAGATTGATAAAACCTATATGAATTCTTTGAAAAATAGCTTTTATTCAATGCAAAGAAATTTTTTTAGGAGAAATGATCCAATAGTCAAGCATGTTTTAATAGTTGTGATAATGTTTGTTTATCTAAGGCTCAACATTTTTAAAAATATAGTATTAATAGTTGTGAATTTAAATTTGTTAGTGTTGTTCATGAGTACTCATAATTGAACGAAATGTATTCCTTAGATCTATGGGTCAAACTTGTTTTGGAGGCATTTTTGGACACCTCAAGAAAAAATATGCTAATGCAAAATCATATTTGAAGATGTGGTCTTGAATCTTTAGTTATAAGTAGGGGACTTGCCAAGTAAACTGTTGTAATAAAATGAGAGTGATAAGAAATTATCACATAAGATTTTGAGACACTTACTTAAGGTGTTCAACTACTGAATCCTCTCCCCTACTTAAATACCTAAAAAAAATTATCTTTTGTTCGATTAAAAAATAAAAAATATATGAAACTACTCACTTAATCCCAATTAAACACCATAACTTTATACTCTATCTAAAACACATGAATAATAATAAAATAATAATAATACAATATCTTCATACTCTTTTAATAATACCTAATACCTAGTACTTGTCACTACATTAATAGTCATAAAAAATAATAATAACCAGTGGACTCCATGCACACAGCCGGGTGAGTGCTTCCCTTTGTGTTCTTAACTTTCGTACACTGTTGAATACTGCAGCCATAATTTAATAGATGAACATAGTTTTCAACACGAGAGTTTCCTTCATAGTACAAATAAATGCTCTTTCATGAGGCCTGTGATAATAATAACTATTCTTAATAAATATTGTGATTTAGATGTAGAGCCCACTGTGATAACACTTATCCTACTGTTGCCTTGATTATCATAACATTTATTCTCAGTTTGCCCTGATTGTCTTAACATTTCCTATAGCATGGCACAACTTATAGTGAGAGACACACTGCTTTTTGTTGGGGTTATTGCTCTGCATCGTTGGGGTTCGAACTAAAGAAGTCGGTAATGCATTTGAATTTTGTTATTATTTTAATTTGTACATCTTTTCTTGGTTTTGTGGGTGACAGTAGTGACCTGGAAATGCGAATGAAAAAGAGGATGAAAGGGAATTTACGTATGTAAAGGGTGACAAGAAGGGTTAATAACACTATGGAAAACTGCATGAAGAATGTGGTGGCTGCAGACATGGGCGGTGACAATGTCCCATCACTTTGGTGAAGAGTCAGGCTAAAATCCACCCCGATCTTGGTGAACTACGCAGGATTTATCACCCTGCAAACGAACAAGGGCCATGATATTATGGTCTGCCATTGAAATTCTGTTTTTTCTTTCAAAATTTTGAGTTGTATTTTTATTTTAAGGATACTGAAATTGTTATTGGGTATTATTGTTTCGTTGTGATGTTCAATTAGGTGAAGCGGCCTCAATGCATTGATAGTATTGAGATAGATGGGAGAAGCTATAGGCTTAATCAATGTCATTGGCACTTCCCAACTAAGTATTTTGTAAATGGAACAAAATTTGGGGCTGTATTTTTATTTTCAAGGATAGTGAAATTGTTATTAGGTGCTTTTGATGTTGTGATGTTCAATTAGGTGAAGCCGTCTCAATGCATTGGTAGTATTGATATAGGCGGTTGAAGCTATAAGCTTAATCAATGTCATTGGCGCTCTCCAACTAAGCATTTTGTAAATGGAACAATGTAACATATCACATTATTATTATTATTCATATGTAGTTCTTTCAGTATTTATTTTTAATTTATAAATTTATATTATTATTTTGTCTATACATAATTTTTTTGTGTTTCCTTAACAATTTTTTCAATTTATAAAAAAGATAGGATTAATTTAGATCTCTATGATTCTATAGTTTTGACTAAATGGTTGCATTGGTTCAATTACCCTCCAGAAATTCATATGGTGCATCAAACAAAGGACAATAAAACTATTGTTTTTGTAATCCTTTACACTTTGGAAATAATTTTAATTTTCTTGCAAACTTGGCATTCCCATACTTCATAATATTTTTTAATTGTTTCTACAAATCACTTTTATTTTTCTCAATACAATAGAAATTAAGTTTATGGGTTTGTGCAAGCAATTTAAATAACAATAAAAGTAAAGCTCCACCATTCATCTAAAGGGTTAGTGTATTTATTTAACAAAAGATTAAGAGGATGGGAAAAGGCATAGGAAGGGACCACACACCCATGAACAAAAGGTTTCCAGCATTGACACCATCATTGATGTATATTGTGTTTTTATTTTTTTGTAGTTAGTGAATAAAATTACCTCCATGCTAATAAGGAGCCTCTCGAAGAAGTTTTACGTATGGTTAATCCCAACAACATTGAAAGGGGTAACAAAGAATATTATCACTAGAATGGGTCTTGTTGTCACTTTGTACCCACCCTTATATTTCTTCTCATTGATGATAATCGATATGAGAGATTATTGTGGGCTCATTCATGTCATGTGCTTTTGGTTTGTGGTTCTCCTTTCCCTTCACCTTAGTTAGTTACCAAAATTCATGATTTCTTAAAAATAGAATAAGTGTGAGGGTTATCTTAGTCTTCCATCTTATAAAGCATGGGAAAATGGGTATCCCTTGTCTAGATTTGAAGAAAATTGGGTTAAAAAAAGCCAAGTTATGTCCTTGCAAGTTTTTTGAGCTTTGCAAGACATCGTCAAAGTTTAGGAGTGAATAGGTTAGGATGAATGTTGGCCAAGTCTCACAAGGTGGAAGTTTGCATATATTCAAGTGGGTTCAAGATATTGTGGATGTTTTCATAGTATTACGATATATCATAGTTGAAAGTGAAATCTTGTATATCCTGATCAAAGGTGAAGTCTTCAATATATTGATTGAAGGTGAAGTCTTATATGTCTTAATCTGAGGTAAAGTTCCACCAATTTCAACATAAATTTTGAATCTTCACAAAAGCAAAGAAGGACCTAATAAATAAAAATGAAGGTAGGGAGGTTTTCCAGAGTTCGGGCTCTATAGGATGTTGTGGAAGTTGGGATGAGGGGATATATCCATATCCCAACTAGATTTTTTTTCCTTTCAACTAAAATGGTGGAAAAATTACATATCCCAATGAGGGTCTAATTTTCACAAAAGGCCAAAATGGAGGGATAAATCCTAATAAATTTCATTAATGTCACGATGACTCCCTCACCTACTAGATCTTAATTAGTCGAGGCTCCAAAAAGGTTTTAAACTCCTTTTCCATAATTTCAAAAGGGAAAGAAATTCCCATGCTATATTTATTGAATTGCATACCCCCTTTTTAATAGAACATCCCTAATCTTAATTTTTTAGTGGATTTCATAGGGGTTTTTTTCACTTCATCCACATATTCATTAATTTAGAGTTATGGTATGGGTGTCAAGGCCATTTTATCTTACCTCCAACTCAAGTTTTGGGTGGAAACATGTTTAGATATCATTGACAAGTTTGTGGCTATGGTTTCTTTCCTTACTGCATTCTCATTTCTCTTACACCCTTTTGAGGTTTAAAAGACACTTTTGGACTTATTGTAAATGGGTTTTTTCCTTATCTCTCTACTAGATACATGTATTTTACATCTCTACGATTGTAAAATGACTCCATGCCTTTAAATTAATAAAACTATTATTTTAATTTCTTCTCACAACTTTCATAATTTGCAAGTCCTTTTTCCCCTATGATTGTATAATTTTTTCTAGGTTTTCTATGTTTGGATGTTTTGTTAAATTTTTTATTTGGGTGCTAATTATGTATTAACTATTTCACTCTCAATTTTTTACAAACCTTAACCTTCATGCAAACCTCTAGAAACTAGCATGATAGATAATTTTGTGAATTCTCAAGGTAGTTATTCATTAGTCTATTTTGTAGTGGGAAGGAAGAAACACCCTTAATTTAGGTGCATCACCATCCTTTTATTTTATGTATTTCTCTCTTCCCTCTCCCCTCTACAAGATAATAGAATAGAGTTAGTTTTAGATTTATTCAATGTTTAGCTAAACCAACACTGGTATGTCTAGGTTTGAAAGGAATCCAATCTTACTAGATGGTTTGATCTCATCTATAAGGTCCCACACCTTGAGATCAATCCAATGTTTCACTGGAATGTTGAACAAAAAATTCAATAGGGGTACAATTTCAAGTGATAATAGGTTTCTAACCCCTCAACCTTATAAAGAGGGAATCACTTGGACCATCATTGAAAAGGTTCATTTCCATTTAAAAATAAATAAAAAATCTTACAAGTTTAATGTCTTCACCTCCAAAAGGTTAATATATTTTAAAATATAAATTATTTTTATGTTTACAAAATATTCCTTGTCATTTTCAAGTTTGTAATGAATTTTACTTAGGAATTAAATTGTCTTTGCTAGTTTCAAACACTTGATTTTAGATATTCTTTAATGAATTTTTTTTTTATATTATCTGTAAAATAAGTAAGTACTATATTGAAAGAATAAGTCAACTCTCTAGAAGTGGCCATACATGATGTAAATATCTAATTTTCTACTTTTATAATTGTGAATATATGTTATATACATAAAACGTTCGTATAACCATATTTACACTTCTTATCAAATATTATAGTAAGAAGACTAAGATCATAGCTTGAAATAATTTAATAGATAAATATTTCATGTTTAAAATATATTTTTCAAGATGATTTATTTATTTAGCAATTACTATATCATTTCTTATAATATTATTTTCAATAATTAACAATATTTAATCTCATATCATATATTTTCTTGCTAATTTAAAAAGTATTAAATATTTCTTCTACAATAACATTTAGATTAATATAACTAATATTATGTAATATCATTTTTACAAGAATAAAAATGGAATGAATGACCCTCAATACATTGAGTGGTACAATAATGCTAAAAATAAATAAAAAGAGAATACATCTTTTAAAGGAGGAAGTGAAAATAAGCACAAACAAAATTATTGTGTAGGCATTTGATGATAATTTTAATATCAATATTTTATTTTTAAGTGGAATATATGAGAAAAATATTTTAATATCAATATTTATTTTATTATGCCTAATTTTAAATCTTTTGGAATTTTTTTATTTAATTATTCAATAATAAATATTTAACTATTACAATAATTTTGAGAAATGGTGCAAAGTGGTGCACCAGAGCGAAATTTTGTAGAAGGTGGGAATAGTCAGAAAATAGACAGTTAGGAGAGATGGTGATGGGGCGATGAGCCTGAGGAAAGGAGATTAGGAAGAGGTGGAGCTAAATCAACAAAGGGGAAAGAGGTAAACCACATCCCTCAATGGGTGTTTTTGAATGGAAGATGGATCGACAAATGCGACCCAAGAAACCATAAATGGGAAGAAGAAAAAGGAAACAAATGAAACATGAACATAGGGAAAGATGGTTTCCATGGTGACCAGTAGGAAGGGAGATGGGGTAATCAAAATCTCAATAGATGGAACCAGAAGGAGAATGCAAATTATGAAAATTTCAGGAGTGGGCAGTTCAGGAAAAATACAAACCCTAGGGCCCCAGTAGCGAGGCAATGGAGAGCCACGAAGGATAGGAAAAAAAGCCAAAGTGACAATCCCAGTAAGAAGAACCTTGGCAAAAAGAAAACAATAACAACTACAAACAAAACTACCAAGGAAATTGTCTAGGAGGAGAAAATATGTGCCCGGATAGATCCCCATAGTTTGGAGCCCAGTAGAACAAGAGAATACCTCCAAGAAGACCTAATCACTACAACCCTCAACACAACTGGAGGAATTAGGGACATTTCAATGGTAAGGGTGGGAAAGAAAGAGGACTAGAAGCGAACACAAAACCAAGGGGAAACAAGCTCTTCTCGATGTTGGTGGAAATCATCAAAGAAAGAGCGAAGAGACTGCAAGATCGAGCCTTCTTGGTGAAGTGGTGTGGGCGGGAGATCTGAAAGAAGAAATCATGAACTGGTGGTAGCAAAAATTTAAAGATCAGGTAAACATTAAACCTCTCCCCAATGCCTTTTATTTGATAGAATGCATATACTGGAATTTGAAACAACAAATAGTATTTGGAAAACCCCTATTCTTCAATGGCCTCAATTTTCATTGCAAAAACTAGGAATCCAATTTCAACCAATGGCACTACAAAATCAAATGAACCCCAACATAGTTAAAATCTATTGGCATCCCATCAGAATATTTGAGTGTGGAGGCCATGACTAAGATCGAAGACACCCTGGAGTTTGTTTGGGAATAGATGAATATTTCATAAATGGGAAGAAAGGTGCAAATGCTAATATTCTGGTGGAAATAGAGGAAGGTGTAGGGATATAAAAAAGCCTGGAGATCCTAACAAAATTTGTAAGTTAGATTCATAAGGTGGATAATAGTGAAATTAATAAGATAGGGAAGTGCCTCTTTAGGGAGGATATAATGAAAGGAGGCTCTGGCATATTGGAAGAGGAAACTTACATGGGTAGCAGGCAAGAAATAAAAAGAAAATTAGTGGCAGAGTTTTTTGGCAATGGAAATAGGTTAGCTCCAAGAGGTGAAGGCTTGGAACAAACAACTAAAAAGAACTCCAAAAAGAGGAAATTGGGAGGACATGAATGGTAAGCAAATATAATCCAAAGCCAAAGAATGTTGAATGCTGAAGGAGCTACACTATAGGAACAAAATGATTTGAGTACACTCTTGAAGCACACCAAAGACTTGGAAAAAGTCATAACAACACAGCTAGGCAAAGTCATGAATAATCGAAAGAACCTAGAGAATACAAGCCAGGAGATCATAGTAGCACAAGAAGAAGAAGCAAAGGAAACTGAGGAAAAGGAAAACATAGATGATAAAGAAGAAAATGAAGCTCCAAAACCTCTCCAGGAGGAGAAGGGGGAAGAAGGAATCTTTCTATCAGATAATGAAACAGATGAAGATTGGGAAACAAATGAGGAAGTCCAAGAAGAAGCAAAAGAAGGGGAGATGTGGGAGGAAAGATTGTTAGAACAAATCCAATCTATGATAAATAACCCAAGCATAAAGGGGAAGGGGAAGAGAGGCCCCAAGAAAAACAAAGCTAAACTAGAATTAGCAGCAAATGCAGTTGGTCAAACAAAACTATGGAAAGGGAAGGAGGCTCTCCTTCACCAGACACAATGAGGATAATAACATGGAATGTTAGGGGCTTAAACACCCCTAACAAATGGCGTATGGTCAAGTGCCAAATTGACCAATCCAAAGAAGACATATTCATAGTACAAGAAATAAAGTGGGCCACAGAAGAAATCAAAAATAGAATGAAGTGGTGGAAACAATGGGAAGGATACTATGTAGGGGTAGAAGGGGCCTTAGGAGGCTTAGGGATTATTTGGAATCCACTCACTATAATAGGGGAACTGTTGGAGGAAAATGAGAATTGGATAGCAATAAAATGTAAAGTGTTACAAAAAAATGAGCAATTTACATTGATCAACACATATGGCCCAACCCAAATAGGAGAGAAAAAAGCAGTTTGGTAGAAAATCTCTCAAGCTGTATTTAATAACAAAGGAGAAAAAGGTATTGAATAGTAGGGGACTTCAATGCAACCCTAATCTATGAAGAAAAAAAGAGGTGGGATAGGGAGAGCCACATGAGTCCAATAGGACTTTGAAGAATTTTTGGATAATAATCACCTAATGGACATAACAATAAAAAATGGCACCTTTACTTGGACAAACAGGAGGAAAGGATTTACAAATATAGCTGAAAGGTTGGAAAAAATTTTCTTGTTTAGAGACTGGGTAAGAATAAACCAAACACATGAAGCCACCATTTTTCCTATGTGGGATCAGATCATTTCCCAGTGCAACTACAAATATAGCTAGATGCTACCCTAGTGGGTTGTCCATTCAAGTTTGAGAAAATGTGGACTAGAGATGATAAGCTCCCCAATTTGATTAAGGAATGGTGGCAAGAACTACAGATAGGGAACCACTCCTTCCTGTATAAATTGAACAGAAAATTGAAAAATGTGAAGAAAAAACTTAATGAATGGAATATAGAACACTTCAAAAACATATTTCAAGAAAAATAATGGGTGGAAAAAGAACTAAGCACACTCAATGAACATATTATAGAAGAAGGAATGGAAATGGTGGATTTTGAGATAGAAAAGGCTCTAAAAGAAGAGATGGAAAAGATCTTGAAAAGGGAAGAATGCTTCTTGAGGCAAAAGTCAAGGGAGACATAGCTCAAAGAAGGTGACATAAATACAAATTATTTCCATAGAATGGAAGTAACCAACAAAAGTAGGAATAGAATTACATCCATAACAAGAGAAGATGGCTCAATAGCCCAGTCTTTGGAGGAAGTCAATGAGGAGGCAGTAAGATTTTATTAAGAAATTCTAAATAGACCAACTAGGAATAATGAGGAAGTCAAAAGAAAATTGTTGGTAGAAATTCCAAATATCATAGGAGAAGAACAAAATAAGATGCTTTATAAGCAAATAAGCAAAGAGGGGGTGAAAATGGTGACATTTCAACTAAACCCAAACAAGTCCCTAGGATTGAATGGTTTTTTGGAATGCTTCTTTTAGAAATTCTGGGAAATATCCAGGGGAGGACTTATACTTGGAAACAAAAGAATCAATAAAAAAGATGACCATGTTAGAAGCAACAAACCATACATTCTTGGCATTGATCCCTAAGAAAAAGGACACTGAAAAGATGGGGGATTTCATGCCTATTGCTTTATGCAACACAATGTATAAAGTGATCACAAAAATAGTATCAAACTAACTGAAGGGAGTATTAGGAAACATAATCTCAAAGGAACAAAGTGGTTTTGCTCTAGGTAGATCAATTATTGAAGGCATAATAACAACTCATGAAACCCTGCATTCGGCTAGAAAGGAAAAATAATCGTGCATGATCCTCAAGATGGATATACTTAATGCATATGATCTAGTGGATAGAGAATTCCTATTGGAGGTGCTCATGAAATTTGGCTTTTAGGAGGACTGGGTAAATTGGGTTAAAAGTTGTATCTCCACAACAAAATTCTCAGTGTTGGTAAATGGGACAACTTAGGGTTTCTTCACATCCTCGAGAGGGATAAGGAAGGGAGATCTCCTTTCCCCCTTTCCCCCTTCCTATTCATCATCATGGCGAAAGTAATGGGAAGGGGAATAAAAAATCTAAGATAGGTAAGAAAATGGAAAGGAGTGCAAGTAGCTAATGGGATTGAGAATACAACACATTAATAGTTTGTTGATGATACAACTCTATGTGGAATGGCAAGTAGGAGAGAAGCAAGAACCATAAAAACCTTTCTAGATGAATATTGCCAGGAATCAAGACAAAGTATAAATTGGTGCAAATCAGAGGTATTCTTTCTCAATACACAACTGAGCCTTCAAAGAGATCTAGCAAGAATTTTGGGCTTGAGAGTGGCAAATTTCCCAGGAAGGATTTTGGGTACCCCACTATTTGTTGGCATCAATAAAAATGCTATTGGGAAGGGCTAATAAATAGTTGCAAGAATAAGATGTGGACATGGAAAGGGAAATGACTATCATCATTAGGAAGATTATTGATGTTGAAGGCAGTGCTTTCAGAAATACCAATTTACTCAATGGCATGCCTTAAAATTCCAATAGCAATTGAGGAGAAGCTCAACCAAATATTCAAAAATTTCTTTTTGATTGGCATAGGAGATCAAAAAAAATTTCCCCTAGTGGCATGGAAAAAAGTCTACACTCCCAAAGAGGCTGGAAGTGTAGGCATTAAGCAACTAAGATTGATGAACCTGGCAGTAGGGGAAAAATTGGTCTAGGAAATGTATGCAAAAGGAGAGCAATGCTGGGTCAGGATTTTAAGAAGAAAGTATTTGGATTGAGACTCTCTAATTCACATTCTCACAGTTGAGAACCCTCCTAGAGGATCAGCCATCTAGAACTATCTACTAGAGTATAGGGACATAATCACAAAGCATGTGACTTGGGAATTGAGAAATGGTAAATCAACATCCTTTTGGAGGAATTCATGGAATGACAAAAAAGTGTTGGCAATGCTACCCAATCTGGACCTACTCAGAGAAGAAACCATAAGAACTTGGGGAGCGAAGGTATGTAATTATGGAAGGATAATAGTGAGGGAGGGTGTGCAAGAATGGGAATGGAACTCCTTGAAAAATATAGAAGCCCCACAAAACCAGAAAGAAACCCTCGCTGCAATCTTAAAGGAAGGGAAAAATTTTCCTTCTAACCAAGAAGACATCATTAGGTGGTGTGGCTCCTCAATAGGAGCATATGCAGTCAAGCTTGGTTATAGGATAAAGGAACAAGCAGAGGTAAGTGAAAATTGGCCAAGAGAATTGCTATGGGGTAGAAACTGTCTACCTAAAGTAGGGGTGTTTGCCTGGCTGGTAATACAAAAAGGGATCCTAACAGAGGATAGATTATCCACTTAAAAAATTTAGGGCCCTGGGAGATGCATTTTGTGCAAACATGATAATGAAGATACAAACCACCTACTACTCAACTACCCATACTTAGAGCATTGTTGGAAGTACTTCATGAGGAAACTTAGTTGGCAAAGCCCCTTGCCAAACTACTTATTGACATGGTTCAATATGTGGCCCCATCCGAGAAGAAAGGTAGTATTTGACAGTATCTAGCCCATTTCCCTATCAATAATGATATGGGAAATTTGGAAGGAACACAACATAAGGATCTTCCAAAGTAAGGAAATGGTGCCAGAAAGACTGTGCAAAAAAATAGAAGGAATTATTACTAAAATAATGAATGAAGTAGTCAAATCAAATACAGGGAAGTAGGGAACCTAGTCAAATTGGGATGACCAAATGAAATAAGCATTCAAAGAACTTATAATACCTAAAATAATAGGTTTGGGACAAATTACATCTCAACAGAAGAGGAAGGAAGTCAAATGGGAACCTCTGGAAATTAGCTGGATCAAGATCAACTTTGATGGGGCATCTCAAGGAAATCTAAGCCCTAGAGGTGTTGGATGTGTGGCCAAAAATGAGAAGGGGGAGACAATTGTAGAAAAATTCAATCCAATAGGAATCTGCACAAAGAATGAGGTGGAGTTTTAAGCAGCTCTGATGGGAATTTAGCTAGGAATAGCCATAAAAGCAAGAAGAATACTGCTAGAAGGAGACTCCCTCATTACAATCAACTCGATAAGAAAATAAAAATTTTCCGATTGGAAATTGAATCACTGGCTCTAGAAAATAACACAACTTCTAGGTAGGTTTGATGAATGCAAGGTAACAAACATCTACAGAGAAGGGAATCAAAGAGTAGACAACTTGGAAAAAGAAGTTGTAGAAAAAAACCAATGAAGAATATTCCAAGGGACTTAAGGAGGGGAATCCAATAAAAAAATAGGAAATTTTTTGAAGTGCATGATGGTGAGTAACATTCTACAATCCTTTTTACATGGGTGTAGAGGAATCAAAGAATCATACCTAGCCTTAACTATGAGATTAGTGAGCAATATGTTAGGTGTATTGACATGTGTACATGTGAATTCCATGTGGCAAAGAAGGTTGTGAACGATGTCTAGGTGGGTCCATCATGGATTTACTGAGAAATGAGAAATAAGCTATTCCTCATCGATAAGATGGAAATGAATGGAAAGGTTCAAATACATGCGAAGTGTGGGGAAGGTCATTTGTTAAGGCCACACTAGTAGGGATGAGTTGGTTAGGATCATCACCCATTAAAATTACTCATCCAAAAAAGTTGGTGGCCAAAGGACATACTTTGCAATAATGGTTCATCAGGCTTTGGAATGAAATCCTCGAATAATTTCATTAACAACCTAAACAAAGTCTCTCGAATAAATTTTCTAACGTTTATAAAAAGACAAAGCGATAGGTGGAGTGTAGGTTCCTTCTATTGTTCATAGGTGTAAGCAGTTCATAGAGAGCTTAAAATGGAGACCCCTCTTTCACTCAGCATGGATAAATAACAATAGGCCTTTAAAGGGGAGATCACAAATAATCACCTATAGGGGTTGCTCTCCTCACTGCATCAAGGAATCCTCTAGGCCATAAAGAGGGTTCTGGGCCCTGAATTTCTCTATGCCTATCATAGGGTGAGGTCCAATTTAGAGATACCTTCCATGTTTATGTAAGTCCTTTTGCATATGGAGGTATCGAAGGAGGGTGCCAAAAATTTCACGCATATGGTCTTTGATCATGTGTGGTTGGCAGACATAGATGTGGCTTTGGACAATGTTCATGAAAATAAGCTGATACCCATGCCACAAAACTACTACATGATTTGTGTGCATGGTTGGGATGTGATGAAATTGTTGTTGGTCAAAACCATAGAGCCTAAAATCTTTAGTAAGCTCTAGGACATACATGAACACAACATTTTCTCTCTACTTTGAGCCATGAAGATAGTAACTAACTTACCACATGGCTAGGCCCTGCATTATGTGGAAGATGAGGAGTTGGTGAACAAGATTGTGGTTGGTGATGATGAGGATTGGGAGCTAGGGTTGGGGGAAGAATGGCATGAAAATGATGAAAGGGATCCAAAGAAAAGTCCAAAATCCCAACACATGCCAAATGCAGCCCGAAATGCCCTGTGATTGTTGATTTCAAAGCTTGGAAGAAAAGGCTCGACTCAGAAGAAGATAGTGACAAATAAGGTTGGCAGGTCTGTTGTCTGTAGGTGCACTTACTCAAGTTTTGTTTGTAAATTTGAACATCAATAGTAAGGGTTATAGAGCCAGTCCTATTGTTATCTCCTATGGATCATATTAAGTCCTTTTGGTGCTAGTTTTTTCTGGAAGTGGTCTAGGTTATTTTAGAAATTATAAACTTTCCAAGCCTTTTGCAATTTTCCCTTGAAATTTTGGGTAGAAGATAACTAAGTCAAGATTTTGGTAGGAGCATCTGGGGTTTGAACTGAACTGCAGAGTCCCTTTTTCAATACATCATTATGCAATCTCTTTTTCGAAGTAATACAGGGTGTTGCCCCATATAGCAGCTATTTAACTATCAAATATGTGTGTGTGTATATATATATATATAACTATTTATTTTTAATGTTTTATGGATTAAAATAGTATAATTTGATTGTGTGTATGGATAAATAAAAATATTTTCAAAACGAGCATGTTCATCAAAATGGTGTACAAAATAGTGGCCAATCTATAAAATACAAATCAAACATGAATATGTTATTGTGAAAACAACAAAATGCACTTGCATTATGGCTTGGTAATATGAAGCTATAATGTGAGAAAATATTATAATAATGTGCTTACATTATGCAAACATAATGCAATCACAATATACAAACATAATACTCCCATGCTAAACAAGCCTAATGCACTTGTATTATGAAAACATAACGTACTCTTGCTATTGTAAATATAATACACTAACTTTGTTTTTAAATAACATGAACTTGATATTTTAAATATAACATGCAAGCATTATGTTTGCATAATGCAAGCATATTATTGAAATTTAAAAGAACAAAAAAAGACATACTAACATTTGCGACCTGCAAGTTAACTCACATCTAGCCCTATTTTCCTTGTCTCCAAAACATGATTGTGATTTTGAAAATCAATAATCATTTTTACAATACCACACCATGTGGAAGAGGCAAGTGTTCAATTTTAGTGTATTAGAGTAAAACTTGGTTTGCATTTGAAAAAAATAAAGTATTTTTGATGATGTTTTTCAATTCTTAATAGAAAATTCTACAAACCCTAGTCTAGAGTGAAATTTGGATGATGAAATTCCAAAAAAAAACCCTAGAATACTTGAGTCTCCTGAAACACTTTTGAAAGACCCTTGACAAAGCTCAGATGATTTGATAGAGAAATAAAACAATATAAAATTTAAATTATAGAATTAGTTTAAGAAATGAATGCTTCAACATTAAACCCACACCATAGATCACTTGCTTCATCATTAGAATCAATGATGATCAATTTTGACACGATGACTATTTGGTTTTGGTGTTATAAAACATTGCATAAAATGATTTATTATAATGTTGTAATCAAACTTTTTTTTAGTTGTGGTGCATCTAGGAGACGTGGTTAGCCACACTAAGTAATCATTTGTGGGCCACTTGTAAATTTGTATTATAATATTGGGTTATTATATTATGTGTGGGAGACATAGGATAATAATTTAATATTTAGGGAAAATATTTAATAATGTGAAAACTTAGTTTCCAATATTAAATGAGGGGTCAATAGTATTTATTTTGTAGTGTAGAAAAATATCATCCTTAACATTTTCACACTTAATTTGGGAATGATTAACATTAAAATGAACCTAATGTTTCCTTGATCTATTGTTGTAATGTGTTTCACACATTTAGATTAGGTTTGAGGCCCTTTTAAGCTAAATAGACCTATTTTTTCCTTAATTTAGTGTTGTAACGTGTATTTATTTATACCTTCACATTAAGTTTAGGGAACTTTTTAACTAAATGGACCCAATGATTCCTTATTTAGGGTGTTGTAAAGTGTATCCTAACACTTTCACACTAAACCAACAATTTTTAAGGGTGTGTTTTTGTGTACTTCTCTTGCACTCTTAGGCTTTTTCACCTAAAAGGAGAGAGATAAAACCCAAAAATTATGGTGGTTCACTCAAACTAAGGAGTGTACATGATGTAATTATGACTAAATTCAGCTAATTGATAAAATCGATTGATTATGAAATAAAAACTAATGAAATATACAATGTTTGAAAACATAGTGTGATATGTAGAAATGAACTAAAAACATAAACAAATCTAAACATAAATGAATGAGACTAAATAAAGTGCACACAAAAATTGAATGTTGATCTTGGAAGATTTTAGAAATTGGAAATTATCACTATTGATGACCAGTGGGACTCATTTTCCATTCATGGCAAATCAATCTTGCTTTGGTAAACTTCCTTGAAACTAGTTTTTGACTATCGAGAATTGAATTCTGACAAAATCATCTTTTCTAGCCTGTACATGGGACTCATTCACCACTGATGGAAAATCAGTCCTCCTCCAAAAAATTTCAAATTTAGGGTTCAATTCTATAGGCCCATATCTGCACTTGTCTTCTTTTTGGGTTGAGAGAGTCAAATCTATAGAAAACGGGTTGAATGTTGTCTCCAAGCTTGAATTAGGGTTTTTTGACTTGAATCACTTCTATCACTTTTTGACCACTTTTCAACACCTTTTTCTTTGGAAAATATACCTACAAGACCTGTAAACACACATGCAAAGAGGAGAAAAATGGTTAAGGGTTAGAGTATAGGGATTTTCCTTGGTCAAATCCCAATTTGGTAATCAAACCCTTGATAAAAAAATGAAATGAAAACTAGAAAGGAATGATGAATAAACAACATGCAAGTTTCCTAAACTCACCAACCCTTGTTGAAGTTTGAAGATATGTCAATGGCTGCTCCAAGGTTCTTGACAATTGCTTGATTTGATGATACTATGAGATTGAATGCAAGAATGCTAATTGATGGTGTATGAGTGAATGATATGAATGCTTGAATGAATTAGGAGTAAAATGGATAGAAAAACACATATTTATACACTTATTCCCTAATTACCCAATAATACATCACAGGTCAACATAAGGTCTTAATGAATTAAAACCTAAAAGAAATTTTGAATTATTTTGAATTTTGAGCCAAGAGGGACTCATTCGCCACCCATGGTGAATGGGTCCCTCTCTAGGCTTGCAAGTGGGTGTTCGGAATTAAGTTACATTTAATTTTATTTGTTGGGTTTGAATTAAAAAAATACACTTAATTAAGGCCTATAAGTGTGTAAAGGGGTCAAATAAAGCATAAGAAAGGTGTAAATAGTGATGACAAGCCTAGAAAAGCTTGAAATATTGTTACAAGACTTTACAACACTTTGAAATAGGACTTGATAAGGGATAAAAATGGAATATTTAGAGGAATTATAATAAGAAGAGTCTAGAAAAGTGTAGAAATGTGTTACAACACTTCACAACACCTTCACAAGACATCATAAATTCTTAATAATTTGAATATTAAAGACCTAATGTGAATGCATAAGTTACATTACAACATTAAATCTAAGCTAAATGAACCAAACATCATAGGAAAAAGACCTAAATAACCATGAAAATGTCAATGATCCATTTTTCTATGGTACAAACACTAATTTAGGGTTTTATTAATTGATTAGGCTTATTTATGCTTTAATTAGCCTTATTTTGCATCCACAAGCCTTATTAAATGCATTTTTCTAGAGATAATCCTAACACATATCAAATGACCAATCATAATTCAATTTTTTAGGTCATGCTTCCTAGATTTAGTGGTCTAGGACTCATACGCCACCTTGGGCATATGAATCCCACTAAGGTTTTGGGACCTAATTTTGAATTTCACATTAAACAAGACTTGTCTTGGAGTTTGTGCTCTAGTTTGGAGCCACTAGGACTCATACACTACCTTGGGCGTATAAGTCCCACTCTAATTAGGACCCATTTTAAATTCAATTCTTTGTGGGATTTTATCTTCCTAGATCTGATGTTTTCTTGTAGTGTTGTGATTTTAGGAAAGTTGGCATAAATAAGTATAAATACAATTTTATGTCATCATTTCAACACCTAAGCAATCCTAGAATTTCATGATCAATCAAGAGCACTTTTACAAGAGTTTACAAGAGCATTCAAAATCATTTAAGAACATTTCAAAATCATTTAAGGGAAAATTTCTTCATCATCTACTCCAACAATTCAAGATCTATCATCATGTCAAAGGCATAATGCATCAAGCATGTTGTTGAACTAGTGTTGTGATGTAGTATTTAAGATCCAAGTCAAGCATTGTTTCATATCCAATTCAATATCAAGATCTACATTCTTCATGGCCACTTCATGTTAGATTGCAGATTTACATTCCAATACATCATTCAAGGTATCATTATTCATGTTCCATATTTCATGTTGATGTTTTATTGTTTCATCATACAGTTTAATTACCTAAATGGGGTTTGACCAAGGAAAACCCCTATTTTCTAACAATCAACAAGTTTTTCTCTCTCTATATGTGTGATTGCATATCTAGGTGTTTTGGATCTTGAAGAATATTTGAAGATTAAGTTGCAAGATTGAATAAAGTTGTTGGAGTTGTCTCCTTAATTGAAAGATCATGGAAAGTCACCTACAGGTTACAAATCAAGGTTTCTAACTTGGAGATTTGACAGGAAGGAAACAACAGGAGATCACTAAAGAATACCTAAATTTTATCCAAACCCTAATACTGGAGCCAAATTTCCATTTGTGGCATATGATTCCCAGTACTACCTTTTTCCAAATTTCAGGAGACTCAAATTAGTTATTGATAGATTGCAATTTTGGCACATAAACCCTAGTCTAGGACTAAATTGTCCTGCTAGCGTATGAGTCCCAGTGTGCTTCAAAAGTCAGCATTTCCAAGATTTTAGACCTTCATTCAAGCCTCTTCAATTTCCAAGCGCACCTCTATTCATTCTTAGTTTGTTATCCTAATTTTTCAGTTTCATTTTCTAGGTCATCTAGTTATTTTTTTACATTGCATTCATTTCTTTTCTTTCCAATCCCTAGCTTGGTGGTGAACCCATTTTTAGCCTCTAAACATACTCTAGGAAACCTTATTGTAGATCTATTTCCCTCATTCTATCCTTGGATTGAGATCTCTATGGTTTCCTTGAATTAGAAGTGTAAGAAAACTTGTTGTTCTATGTCCTAAACCATAAAATGAAAATTTTCTTCCTTTCAAGTTCACATAGACCACTTGCTTGTATTTGTGTGATGTTGTGTCTATAAGAGAAAACACATGTTTAGTGGGTAAGGTTGGTTGGGTGAGTGGGTTGTTATTGAGTCGTTTTGAGGAGTATATATATGAAGCATGGGATGGGATTTGTGGATTCATGATTGGACACACAGAGGATGCATATGAGAGGCTTGATGTTTCAGAAGTGTTCATTGAAACCATTTAATTCCATCTATTATTTATTTAATTTCTAAATAAGAAGATGAAGTATGGATGCTTTTGGAGGTTTGGTTTTTCCCACTTGAGGGTTTTCTTATGATATATATTTTGTTATCTTGTGGCTTGTCTATTTGATTTATTCATTTAGCTATTTTGTAACATGATTTTTTCTCATGGGGTTATGTAGGAAATGGATCAAATGAATTGGGTATTGATACATTATTTCCTAATAAGAAGTATTAGAGCTTTCATGGTTGTGGTAGGTGTGAGCTCCTAGGTTTTGTTATAACCCTTGTTTGAGTAGATTTGGTGCAGAGTTGGATCCATGGAGATGTAGGATAGATCTGAGGCATTAAAAGCTATAAACATATGTGTAGGTATTATTTGGCATATTTGGGCTATTGGGGTTTCTATATTTCTCGAGTTTATTATAGATCTAGGGTTTGAGAAATTTGAGTTAAAATGGTTTCTTGGATTATGATTTCATATAAGGGTTTTGTAGAGGAAGTTTAATAGATGACCTCTTGAGACAAAACAAACATCACCATTGGATCCAAGATGGTCGAAAGACGAAGAATCATATTAAATTTTCCCTATTTTTGCCTCTATAAAAAGAATGAATTTTTTTCATCCACAACTCACCTATACGAGCATGAAAATATATGAGTCAATTGCAATTCATGTTGCAAACAATAAAAAATAAAAACTTGCATTATAAAAATTAAAACATAAAAGCAAGTAGTGTAAAATTATTTATGTAAACTCTTTATTTTAACAAAAATAATTAATGGGGTGGGAGGTCCATAGACCCCCTATACCCATTTATAGTCATTTTGCTTGTACTAGGTTATGTAAAACACACAATCCTTACAGAAACTGGTACTCCATGGCCGACGGGCCCTAGGACCCTCAGTCCCAACCCTCAATCCTAGTCCCAACCATAGGAGCCAACCTAATGCCTGCATGGGATTACAAATATTAAAAGCCCTATTTTTTTAGAAAAAAATTAATTAACATTTAAATTTATTTCTCACCACCAATTGTAACACTACTCATGAACCATCAACATACCACTATTGTTGGTGGGGATGTCGGTTAGTCACCAACTAGCCACCCATTTATGGTAGATTATAGCAACTTGTTTCAAATGGGCATAAGTTTCACCTAGGATGTTAGATTTTAGACTTCCAATAATCGATAGAAAACTCTCTTCGAGAAATATAGAGTGGTCTAGAATTGGTTCCTTGATTTTGTAGTTTTAATCTATTTTTGTGGCCTGAAAGTTAGATGTTCTTAGTTACATAGTTTGTGGCATAACTTCTGCACACATAATTAGATTTTCAATTTATAAAAAGTGTTAGAGATTATGTGTAATATAGTACATAATGGTTTAGGGGGATATTTAGTTTGTCATGTAGAGAGAGGTTTGTACTTTTTTGATCACTTGTAGGTTCTCAAAATTAAGGGTGTGATCTAATGAGAATTCAAATGAGTCAAGACGAAAAAACTTGAGGGAGTACATGTTTATATATGATATTTACATGATGGTACAATTGATTATTAGTTTGGTACTTCTTGGTATAGGTTTAAAAGTGTTTCAAAGTTGGAATTTGATGTTGACAGGTTTAGACACTTAAAAATGTACTGAATGGTATTACACACTGAAACATAGAAAAATAGAGTACTCTATTTTCACTTCTAGGGTTTTGGGCCTAAAAGGAAATAGGATATTTTCAATCTTTCACTAAAGAAAAATCCCTTAGAATTTCAATGCAAACGAGATCAAAATCTGAAAATGGGAGGGTTCTAGGGAAATGATGTCAGTGAATGAGGGTTCACCACCAAGTGTAGACTTAGAAAATACAAAATGTTTGAAAACATAGTGTGATATGCAAACTAATGCTAAATGACCTAAAGAATGCCCTAGAAATGTAAATAAAATAGAACAGAAAAGAAAAGATGTAAATGGTGTGTACCTAGAAACCTTGAAGAGACTGGAAATGATCTAGAAATGTTTATTTTTAGGCCTGGTGTCTAGAACTCATTCGCCATTCTAGGTGAATCAGTCCCAATTTTGGAAAACTGAAATTGAAGCCTGTTTTAGCCAAATGGGTATCCAAATTCACAAAATCTCTAAAAAATAGGTACAGTAGGACTCATTCACCACTCTTGGAAAATGAGTCCAGTTTGACTTTTCTATAAACTTGAAAGTGGAATGTGTAGCTCTCATTCTGCTCAATCTGTACCTCTAAGTGTTCGGATCTAAAACCCTCATTTTCAGGACTATAAGTTACTTTTGTGAAAATTTTTACCTTACAAGTAGGGAAATGACTCCAACAAGTTTGTAACTTATTCTTCAATAACCTCCAAGCCTTCAAAGCAAATAGATCTGCAATCACACAAAAAGAGAAAGAAAATGTTGATTGTTAGGGAATAGCGGTTTTCCTTGGGTAAACCCCTTTTAGGTAATTAAACCAAAATGATGAAATAAGATAATGAAGCCTGAACATGAAGTAATGCAATTAGAAACTTTCCATGATGATGGATCTTCAATTTCTGCAACAATGGATGAAGAATCTTGCTCTTGAATGCCTTAGAATTGATCTTGAAAGCTATCTTGATGACCTTGTAAGGACTTGAAATGCTTAACTATTGCTTGGTTGACTTGAAAACTTGAATATCTTATTTTTCTTAGATTACTTAGGATCAAATGAGGATTTGAGAGCTTGTTTCTATAGGAAAGGCACTGAAATGGCCATTATTTTGATCCCCAAGGCCATCATTTATTAAAATTCAACTTAGAATTGCAATTTTCCCACTCAATTTTGAAAAATTCCTCAAAAGGGACTCATTCACCACACTTGGTGAATGGGTCTCACCTAAGGGGAATCATTCACCCAAGGTGGAGAATGAGTCCCACCTTGAGTCTTTTCATGTAGGTCTTCAATATTTCAATGTTTTAAAGTATTTTTATTGGGATATTAGTCAAACCATACCTTGGGATACAAAATAAGGGTCCTAAGGGCCTATTAATGATGATAAAAAGGGTGATAAGGGCTAGGGACACAAAGTTCAGTGTAAGAGTATGGTTAAATACACTCTACAACATTAAAATGAGGTCCAGTAAGCCTAGAAAGGCACAAGATCCAATGTGAATGTGTAAAACACATTACAACACTAGATTAGTCCCACTTGATTTACAAGCCTCCCAAATTTAGTGTGAAGCTACAAATATATACATTTTACAACATTAAATTAGGGAAAAGTTAAGTTAATTTAGCTTAAAATGGGCCCAAGACCTAATGTGGATGTGTAAAACACCTCACAACACTAGATCAAGGTGACATTCGATTCAATTTATCATTAATTATTCCTGAATCAAGCAAGGTGCACTTTTTTTGATGCTGCATTTAGCCCCCACTTTAGTGAGAGGATGAGCTTTCTTGAGACTCACACTAAAGTAGATATTCAAGAGGGGTCTAATCGTACCAATGTGGATGGTCTAGAATAACAAAGATGAAGGAGGTAACCAAGGCCTTAGGATTCAAGATCCTAATTCAAACTAACATAAGCACAAAAGGACATGCAGAAGATGAATTATTTGTAGAAAAAAAAGATCCAAAATCATGCAATGGAAATAACTAGAAAGAAGAGAAGTACAAATAAGAAAAAATATAAAGGTGGATCAAGCTTGACTGTTTGTTAAATATTGCGTGGAATAGATCTAGGTTGTTTGTCCAAAAATGCATACTCACTCTGAGGTAATGAAACTCTTGGTTTTCTATCGAGTGAGAAGTCCCAAAAGGTGAAAAACATATATTCATGGCTAGTATGCACTCATACACATGCAAGTGGCTATGGGGAAATTCATGCCTTAGATTGGGCTTCCCACTCAACCATACCAAAGTTATACCTCTTGATAACTTTAAGAAGGTGCCACAAAAAAATGGTTTTAAAGCTCTATGAGGCAAGAAAAACTTTGTATGCTTGAAACTCATTGAAATTGTAAATGAAAAATAGTGTAAGATTTGTTCAAATGGATTTTTCTTAGTTCGTGCAAGGTCACTTCTTAGGGAACATCATGCTTAATTTTTCCAAGAGAGGATGTGTCAAAGAAGTATACTACTCTTGGAGGGAATCAAACCCAATGACACCACTAAGAAAAGGATGCATCACAAGAAGAAAGAAAAATTGCATAGTGAAACATGAGCGTCAATGTATGCCCCCACTTTAAAGCGGTTGCTAACACTATTACTATGCGCAATTTCTTTAAATTAGAAGAAGACATGAGAGCTTACTCAGAAAGCCCTATGCCAAGTCATATGTTTTCAATAAGCTACATCATGAATAAGTATTTCATATGCAAGCCAACTTAAGGCATGTCATCCACATCCCAAGCTTGCTCTTATATGTTCATGAATGGTGATCAACTAGCCAAAAGAGACAAGTGACATACGAGGACGAGGCTATCTAACTCCTTGCCCCCACTTAGTGCAGGACAAGGATGAGCAAAAATGATTGATGAGAAACATGCTAGAGTGAAAATTAGTATCGATTAGAGGAATGAGGTGCCTTGACATAAGGAAGTGCATCAAACTACTTAAGATGTTGGATTTTACTACTCAAAGCCTTACATTCATTAGTCGCATGACCATTAACTTTATGATATGCACAAAATGAATTCTTGAAATAAAATTTCTTTCGAGTTCTTGGAGGGAGAGATATCAAGCGATCTTGGAAGAGTCTCAAGAAGATACTTTCTTGATAAAAAAGTAGAGGATGTTTCATTATTTTGTGGCAAATATATTTCCTGCTTAGTATTATTTTTCATACCTACACAAGACTCTTTAGATTGAAATATTTTGTACTCTCCTTTATAATCTAGGGTGTAAAATCTAACAAACTCAAACCATTAGTGTATTGCATGATGACATTGACATTAAGAAAAGATTTCCATGTTTCGTGTCTCTCTTTCAATGAATCCTTTGTAATAGTGTTGATGTTAAGTGAAGGCTTGTTTATTTCTATTAGAGGATAATAACCAAGATAATGAGTCATTTCTTGTGTGTTAGGATCTATAGGGACACAAATGCCTTGTTCTCTAGCACCACATCTTTTTCCATTATATCCAAGTTGTTTCATAAGCTCATAACCTTTTCCATAAAGCTTCTTCATCTCGTTTGGATTTGGTGCTTGCTCATGATTAAGTTCATCGAAGTTTGTTGTGTAATTTTCTTTTTCTTCTAAAGTGGTTGAGGTGGATGCTTTCAAAGGGTTTTCTGAGTTTTGTGTGGACATTACTGCTTTTTCATGTCCCTTATTTGAATCTTTTTTTATGATCTTGTACTCACCCATGAATGTACGAAATATAAGGAACCAAACTCATCTTCTAATAGCTTTGTGATTTCTTCAATGCGTTTTTATTTGTCTTTTTTTTGTACAGGTTCCACTTGCATAGATGGTGTCAATTTTGCTAAAGAATTTTCCTTGCCTATCTTAATGTTTAAACAACTGCTTGGGTTGGGGTCAGCTTCGAGTGTGTACACTTTTTTGTTGTAGATATACTTCATTTTACAATGAAGAATAGAAGACACTCCATTCATTGCATGAATCCATGGTCTACCTAAGAGAATATTATATGAGAGATCATGTGGCATAATATGGATTCATGTTTCCAATGTGGCCTTCCCAACTGCAATAGGCAAAGTGATCACACCAAGTGGTTGTATTCCTACATTGTTAAATCCCTTAATAGATAAAGAATCAGGTTGAATCTTTGATTTATTCACACAAAGCCTATCCAATAGGTTTACACTACACAAATTAAGGGTTGGAATTCATCTTAAAATCTATCTTGATGACCTTGTGAAGACTTAAGATTCCTAACTATTGCTTGCTTGACTTGAAAACTTGAATACCTTATGTTGCTTGGATTAATTATGATCAAATGAATATTTGAGAGCTTTTTTAGGTAGGAAAGGCACTCAAATGGTCGTTATTTTGATCCCCAAGGCCGACATTCATCAAAATTCAACTTAGAATTACAATTTTCTTGCTCAAATTTGAAAAAGTCCCCAAAAGGGACTCATTTTCCACACTTGGTGAATGGGTCCCACCTAAGGGGACTCATTCACCCAAGGTGGGTAATGAGTCCCACCTTAAGGTTTTTGAAGTAGGCCTTCAAGATTTTGGCATTTTAAAGTGCTTTTATCAAGATATTAGTCAAACCATGCCTTGGGATGCAAAAATAAGGGTCCAAAGGGCTTATTAATGATGATATAAAGGGTGATTAGGGCTAGGGACACAAAGTTCAATGTGAAACTGTGGTTAAATACATTCTACAATATTAAAATAAGGTCCACTTACCCTAGAAAGACACAAGATCCAATGTGAATGTGTAAAACATATTACAACACTAGATTAGGCCCACTTGATTTACAAGCCTCACAAATTTAATGTGAAGATGCAAATAAATACATTTTACAACATTAAATTAGGGAAAATTTAAGTTAATTTAGCTTAAAAAAGACCTAATGTGGATGTGTAAAACACCTCACAACACTAGATCAAGGCAAAATTATATTAAATTTATCTTTAATTATTCTTGAATGAGGCAAGGTGCACTTTTTTATACACTTCACTCACTTATTTATTCAATATATTAACATCATTTTGTCTTGAAATTCATCTTCTTTTAACCTATTTGATTAAATTAGCCTAGATATTTAATTAAATGCCTCATTTTTGACCTATTAATCTAATTGACCTAATTGGGTTAATTCACCCCTTCTCACACTAACATTTCAACTTGTTTAGTTAAATAATTCAAATTATTTAATTTTAACCCTAGGCCCTCTTATTTAATTAAATAACCCTCAACTATTCAATTAAATATCATTTTACATTCCCCTCTTCATTAAAGAAATTAGTAGTTTAATGAATATCCTATTATTCTCCATCTCACACATTTGAATTTAGTTATAGTTAACTAAATTGCTAATTATCCTCAACTTCCCACTTGCAAGGGAATATTCTTGGAATATTCATCCTTTTCACATTCCTCCAAAAGAGAATATTCCTATGGAATATCCTCTTTTGTGCACTCATTCCTCCAAAATATCTCTTAACCTCTTCCTAATTCTTAAGAAGTGTGTTTGTTGAAAGCTAATTTGGACCATTGATTAAATTAATTGATCCTTTTCAACTTTCAACCTTGACCATGGACTGAAATACTCAATCCATGTTTCACGCTCCTTACATTGTTGACCATTGATTGTTTTTTTTAATCTAAGCCCTTGATTTCTCATTTGTAATTTAGTTTTGATTAACTAAATTTATAATTATCCTCACCTTCCCACTTGCAAGGAAATATTCCTTGAGAATATTCTACCTTTGCACATTCCTCAAAAATGGAATATTCTCATCGAATATCCCTTCCCTTTTCACATTAAAATTTTGTTTTAATTAACTAAATGCTAATTTTCCTCACACTCACTTGCATGAGAATATTCTATGAGAATAATCTCCCTTTACACTCATTCAAAAAAATGAATATTATTCTTTGTAACAAACTTATAACAAACTTCTTGTGCAAGTTTTGAAAGTGTGCTTCTTTACATGATTGTGAACCCTTGATTAAATATTAACTTACATTCTCAACCCTTGATGGGAATCCATGATCCATACCTCCATCTTCCTTCCATCCTATCCATTGATTGATTGTTTCAATCTTGACCATTGGTTTCTTTTTTCTTATTCTATAAATAGACCTTGCATATATTGAATAGGGATCCATCTTTTAATAGTAAACTTATGCTATTAAAATCACTCTCATTTGCATTCATATTTAGCATACACTTACCTTTTTTAGTTTAATTTTTTTTATCATAGTAGCTTGAAGCATCCATTAATGGCTTCCATGGTAGCTTAGTTGTATCCATTTAGCATTTTTTGGAATTAGGACTTGCATCTTTAAATCTTGCATACATTTATAATATATTTGCACACATTTATAGCACACATCTCATAATATACCATGTTAGATTATCTCTCATCATGTTTCACATATATCTCTCATCGGTTTCATTAGTTTTCCCCAATAAAACTAATTAAAATAAGCCCATTATCTAAGGGATTGGGATAGGGTTTCCTTTCCACATCAATGCAACACCACTCCACCAATACGATAAGTTTCAATGTCTTAGAATAGATGTTTTTCAAGCTTTCATGTTTTTAGCATGTTAGATTAATGGCTTCTTCACTTTGTTTACATTGAATATCTTATTAGGATCATGGATTAGGTAATAAATAGGCTTTAATTTTTTTTTAATCTAGCATATTTAGTTAACACTTTGATCATGGTCACATTTTGGTGCTAGAAGGAGGCCTACACTGATCGAATCTAATGAATTTCTCTTTAGATTCCTAATTTCTTAGTTTTACAGATACAATGATGCTTTTGGAGGCTAACAAGTTTTGCAGATTTGAAAATTAAAAATTGAAGCGAAGGAGCATATCATCATTTTACTATATATTGTAATAAATTTTTTTACACTTATGAGGCAATTATAACCCATTTTATGATGCTTTACTTCATGTTTTAGGACCAACTAAATTTCCTTTTGGGTTTAAAATTAATATTCAAAGTTGGTTAAAATTGAACCCACATATCCTCATTTTGGAATCTTGGCTTAAAATTGAGAAAAACAATCCCAACACTTCATTTTGGTGCTTAAAATGAACTTATTATGCTTGTCACTTGGTTAAAATGAATGCAGGTTTGATTTTCTTGTGTGTGCTTGTTGTGTATATCCTCTCTTCTTGCACTTCATGCAATATTGGGTGAAGGGAAACACACAAGTATACTTTCCTTCTTGGAAGTTCCTATCCTCTCCCCTTGCACTTGTTGGAAATCTTGGGTGATGAAAAACATTTTAAGCTTCACAATCTATGTTACATTTAGAGGGCCTGCCTCCCAACTTGTGAGATGGAATGACCCAAGCGGTGCTTTCATTTTAGTTCACTATATAAATTAATTTATGTGACTAAAGTCATTAACCAAGTTGGTGTTGTTTTCCTATATCAAGTATGTGTAGGATCATAATGGGCCAAAAAGTGGCAATATGATGGGTATGTGGCTGATGACTTTTTTTTAACCCAAAATTGATGAAACGAAAAGGGTTTTTAAAGGAGATTCTCAGCTTTCCACCAATATAAATTATGATTTACTTTGAATTTAATAAATAATTATTATTCATTTTCTATTCAAATTACGACTAAAGTCCAAATCGATAGACTGATTTAAAAACATCTATAGCTTTCAACAGTATAACATTTTTTGAATCCAAAATATGCGTCACATTCTATGCTTTGCATACTATAGGATTAAAAAAATAAAAATTGAATTTCATGAAGTTTTGACCAAGTTAAGGTGGTCAGACATACAAGTTTTTTATATTTTTTAAAAGTTGTAATAAAAAAATCATAATTAATTATTTACTTGGAAAAAAAAAATTACATCACATCGAGACACAGTCCTCTACTTATATCTAAAATATTATGAAAAAATATTATCATTTTATTGTGGTTAGGTGATCAAACAGACACCTACTTCCCTATTTTTTCCTGAAATTTAAGTACTGCATTGAAATTTCAAATTTTCACCAAATAGATTTCTTTTTTTTTTAAACAAACCTAGTAGTTTAGAAACTACATTTAGTTTGCTACAGATTCTATTGTTACATATTTTTGAAATAATATAGATAACGTATTCAAATTTTTACGTCAAGTTTCCTAAGTTTGATTTTTCTAATTTTTTTCCCATTTAAGGGCCTATTTTTTCCATGATGATCCTGCACATACCCTATCGATGAATGTCTCCCTTAGTATCCATGTGAACGTCAAAACCCTTAGATATTTTTAAGGACTAGGATGCCTCTTAATTGAGTGAATCATTGCATGTGTAGCACCAATTTATCTTAAATATGGTCATTAAAAACCTTGTTTTTATTGGATAACCATGTCCATTTCCATAACATATTTTAAGGTAGTGCATTGGAATAACACTGTTCCAAGAAGTTACTTACCATGTTTGATTTTTGGTTGAGGAAATAAAGCAAATAGGGAAGGGACTCTTTTTCTTGGAGTGTCAAGATGTTACATTTCCCTGACATAGCCTATTTTTCAATTCCATCTTCATGGATTAATCATCTCTTATGGGGATGATTGGTAAGCCTACTAAGAAATATGTACCCACTTGAACTAGGATTTTAAATGCATGTGATTTAGTTTAATACTTGCTTGGTTCCAAAACATTGCAAACAAACATTAACAAGTTTTCTCAAAATTTCAAACCCTTTGGTTTTATCCTTAGAGACTTCTAAATATTTTGGCTTATATCTAAATCCATACTTTCTAAAGTTAACATTGGTAATTATGCCCCTAACTTTGTGATTTTCACATAATGGACTTTGTGAAATGAACGATGTTTTTGACATAGACATTTTAGTTTGAAATTTAATGAAGAAATTTAATGTGGTAAAAATAACTTCATTAATCCAATATTAAATCAAATTAATCCCCCACATTGATGTATGTTCAAACTTTGACTCCCCAAAACAAACAAATCGATACAACAAATGTATTACAAAACATTGAGTCCAAGATTCACTTTACCAAAATCATTGAGTTCCATGGTCAAAATCATTGAGTTCTATTGGAAAACATCATTGAGTTCTATTTTACCAAAATCATTGAGTTCTATTGGAATACATCATTGATTTCTATTTTACCAAAATCATTGAGTTCTTAAGGTTTTATCACTTTAGAGGTATAGCATGTTTCTCACTACCTTGGTCTTGCAAAAAAAAGGTTCATTTTGGGTTAACATTTTGGGTCAAACATTTCATCCACCCTTCATCATATTTCAAATTTCACTTTATTAAACAACTTTATAAACTTTTGAACACACCAATACTTTTCTCTTAGACATATATCAACCCAAATGCTAACTTAGCTACTTTGTGTGTGAAATGGATCCTTTTCCATACACTTAGTTGAGTTAGTCATCAAATTTTTGGACTAGTTTATCTTTAAGGTCACAAGTCTACCTTAAAGATTTATATGTTCATTAACACCTTTTATCCAAGACATCAAATCCATCAAACCTTTTTTTTTCTAAAAGTGGTGTCCAAAATTTTAGAAATTTCATCCCCCATATCACTCACCCATTTCATCATCCGCTCACATAATTGGTCCAAAACACCTTAAAGTTTCACTTTTACAACAAGGTCAAAATAGAAGAAAAACATGGAATATAAACTCAATTCATACATTATGAGTCATCTAAATCAACCAACCTATCAAATCCTTAAAACAGGTCAATTGATTATCAAAACTCGTATTTATACAGTTCACACATGGGATAATTATATCCTACAAACCTCAATGCTACAACAAATGTTAGTATGCCCAATCTAAATTTCGGAACACCTTTCCCTATGGTATATTTAAGTCAAAGTCAAAACCTACAAATTTATCAACCAAATGATCAATACATGAGTCTTCAAAAAAAAAATTATCCCATCAAATCAATACATGCCAAATGTGAATATACCAAATACAAACTTACCAAACATGAATATATCAAACACACACTTGGTGAACTATGGGATAGATACATTTGTGAATCCCATCAATGTTCAAAATCCTAAAAATATATTGACAACTCAACGTATTGATCCAAATCGAGGTAACACCATGCAAAATCAAGGTTACCTAAATCAAAGAAATGCATTTCCCAACCACAACAATGTGCAATTATAACCTATAATGTAAAATCTAAACATCATCCCAAATCAAAACATTGTCCAAAATCAATTCAAGTGCATGATCCCATACAAATGCCACAAGTGTATATTCTAAATATTCTTGAACAACAACCAAATCAACTATATCAAGGGTATAAAAATCAAAATCAAGATCAAATTTTGTAAAATTATCAAATTTCTACACTTACCAAATCATTGATTCATATCACAAAGAGACATCTCCACCCCAAAATAAACACACTCCCCCATTGGTTAAATCATGTCATCAAAACATTGAGTTGTGGCCGCAACCACATCAAGAACAACATCTTCAATATCAAGAAATTGAATATCAAAATCAACAACCTCAACAACAAGACCAATCACCACATCTCCAAGATCAATTAGAACTAGATCAATATGAGCAACAAGCACAAATATCACAAGATGAAAAACGTGAATACACTCCTCTGGGAGATCCAATCAAATCAACATTAAACACGTTAGTCCATGCTAAACTTGTCAATCTTTCAGAATCATTAAATGGGGGTGAACCTAGCATCAAGATCTCATGGAATGATGATAATGCTTATTGTGAATACCATAGAACAAAAGGTCATGACATGTCAGATGTTATGAAACTGAAAGATGTCATCCAAGACCTTCTCGACCAAGGAAAAATAACTATTGAGGATAATGATCAAGATTCAGCCACTAACAATAGCAATGAAAATCCACCCACCACAATTGTTGAAAACAATGATTGATATCTATTCATCAATGAGTGCCTTGAAGATGTTTCTACCACATCCAGTGATCAAATCAACATACATGAAGTGTCACTTTTTAATCATTATCAAAACCCACCAACAATATCCAACAATGATCCACTTCAAGAAGTAAACTAACATCATTTAATCCTATGATTGAAAACATGGGCAATTCCCCCAACACCATTTTTGAGGAAAAAATTCAAGATCCATTCACCAATGATCATTTTGATAATATCTCTATATCACCTAATGGTTTGAGGACATATCTCAAGAACTTATTCCAAATAATAATCAACATCTTTCACCAATATTTAGCAATGGTCTTTTCCAAGACATATTTACATCCTTTGACCTCATGGTTGCAAATATGGAAGTAATCCTCAACTCAACACTTGATCCAAATCCACTCAAAGATTAAGATGATATTGAGCCACTTCCCATGCCTAGTGAAGATACCCAAGAACCCCTTGTAAGAAATCCATCCTTTGAAATTGACCCATGTCAAGAAATTGATCCAAAACACATCGAAAGAAATTCCAAAATTAATCAATATCAAGAATCCATATCTCCAAGATACTACACTGATCTAATGGGTATTCTCGAATCCATACAAGATGTCACAAATAATGATCATATCCATATCTCACATACTCCTCAATATACCCATGAGATGCTTACTCCTAATAGACATGTAGATGATCTTCATCCAAAAAAAGAGTCCCATAATCTTGATGACATTACAAAGGAACAAGATTCTCCTACTCTTAATATCTTTACACATGATCAAGGCATAGCAGAATCCCTAGAATTATCAAAAATTGATCATGAAGAAGAAATCTACATGGATGGTGAATCAAAAAAATCCTTTGAAGAGCAAGAAGAAATTGACCATGATGAAGACTACTATATGGATTGTAAAACATCAACACCTTTTAAAGGAGCTTCAAAATCAGACACATCCTCCATATAGATTGAAGAAAGTGAGTATGAGGATATCAAGCATTATCAAGAATCAACAAAGCTTTAAATAATCTTGAACAACGAGGTAAAGCTTCACCAATAGTAGAATCAAAGAATTCCAGTAATACTCCCATAATATTGGGGGAAAATTTACCTATCAAAAACACCAACATGGGGAGAACATAGATTCCTTCTGATGAAATAGCTACCAACACTCCAACCATTCATATCATGAGTTGTTGTCCATGCATCTATGCACCCACTAATTGGGACCAACCACAAGAATGATATCTATATCAAAGAAAAGAGAAAATTATTGAAGCAAAGGAATTGGAAAGAAAAATGGACAAGAAAAATCCAAATGGACACCAAAGAAAAATAAATAAAATCATCCTTATCAAACTCCATTAGTCAAAGAAGCTATGGGGAAAAATAAAAAAGGGAAGTTCATCCATCAGACTTTCCATCAATGCCAAAGAAAGATTCAAGAGTGACCTATAAGGTATATGAAGAAGTTGATCCCAATCAAATCTCCATATCCACCCATCATTTCTCATCATCCCAAATTTGGAAAATCAAAGATTCTAAACTATCAACCAATCCATCTTCATATCGTATCCCTCAACACATTCCACCATCCACTTCAACATCCATAGTATCCAACTCTCATATTGATCATGTATTGGTAGCAACTCTTTATAATAAGGACTCTAAGGTCACTCTATCATAGTGTGTGCACCTAGGTAATGTTAACTCTACTTTCAATAAAGAAGATAAAACAATCTAGGGGTTACATTTAAGCACTCATATCTTAGTAAAACAACTCCTCCAAGTAGGATATCTTTGGCACGTCATGATATCAAGATTTATATCAACACTAGTAGCATCTACATTAGCACCACTAGGTGGTTCAACATGATCAAAAACTTTCAAAAAAAATAAAGAAAACAGTCAAGAGAAAAATCATCCTCTAGTGAAAACCACTTTGGTGGAACTTTGGACAAGTACCATGATGAAAACTTGATAAACATGTGTGATGAGTAGAATTGAGCATCGATGTGCACAATTTTAGGTGGAAGCATCTCATACCATCCATAATAAATCTTGCATTCCATGCATCTTATCCATAATAAATCAATGATTCATTATCCAATCTATTTTCATCTCATCTAACTTATCTCAATCTTGGAAAATGTTTTTTATGTCCTTCACACTTGCTTATGGTAAACGTCTTGACATGGGTCCAAAGAGGTATACTCTATCTAAACATGTTATCCTATCACAAGATAATACTTGGAATCCTTCACATACCTATCCATCAATCCATTCATTTATCCATGCATCAACCCATATCATTCCATACATTGCTAGAAACTGGGGGTGGATACTTACATCTTGCTTCGAGAATAACTCTTTAGCTATATCCTATAACTTATGAGGTGATCTAAACATTTTCAAAACACAAAATAAAACTGGTCAAATCATTTATAAGAAAAAATCTAAATTGCTAGCCCATTTCACATTTTGACGAGAAGATGTTCCTTATCAAGATTTATCTTTTATCAAATATCAATCCAAAAAATCAATATTAGATGAATCTAGCTTTTTCTTCAACATCACATCAAATCATTCCAATAAAATATTTTCCAAGCCTAGCTTTAAAATATTGATCTATCTCATCCAATCAATCCATCATCATCTTGGGATATATCATTTCCCAATCTTTATGTTCAACACTATCCTTGCATTGTTCAGCATCCTCAATAATGTTATCACTATTGGTAATGTATCAATCCAATCAATTAATCCTAGCTTGGCTTTCAACAAAATTCCAAATAGATTATTGATATTATCATTACACATCCATACACTCATCAACATCGTGTGAAAAATCCAAAGCATCCAAAACAAATCAAAAATCTATAAACATGTCAAAACATCAAAAATAAAAAATAGTACCTTGTCAAACTGCATTGTTTTTTATCTTGAACATAGGAAAGACCATCATTGACATACCCCCAAGACACTTTAGGTCATTCCTTTATTATTCCATCATAATAAACTAGCAATCCATCAATTATTCATATCTCATCAACAATAAGTAAAGTCAGTTGAACTACGTGGTCTCTGCATGTATAACTTAGGCAAGGCTCATATTTGATAAGCCCCTGAGGCCCCTATGATATTCTATTAGGTTATGTTCTTGGTCAATATCTTAGAAAATCCCAAAACATTTGAAAATCAGGAAAACCCAAACAGTGGAAAACATTCAAAAATCCTAAATAGCCTCGAAACATTTTTAAAATGCCAAAAAAAATTCAAATATTCCAAAAAACTCCAAAACCACTCATCCCATTTTTCTTTCACCTGTAATAAACCTTCATACATAATAAATCAATTGTCACACTCACCCTTTGGCAAAACAAATGAAAAACAAGTACAACAATCAGCAAAAGTAGAACATTTAAACACAACAAATCATACTATTTATCATCATCAAACATTTCAATCAAACCCTATATCAATGGCCTTTCAAACAACCTATCAACTCACCAACATCTGATAACACCTCTTAGGATGCATCCTTCCTACAATGGGAATTATCATTAGCAATTACTTTGGATATTTATCCTCAACACACATTACAACTTTGGCAAGAGATATAGATAACATTGACTATTTATTTTGATATTGTCTTATGATTTATCTTGTTGATCCATTTTCAGCACCTCTCAATGATGTCTACCAAAATTATTTAGAGAAAAAGGAATGGGGCATCAATCATTATCTTTTATTTTTTGTGCTTGTGGGGTATTCGTATAAAATAATCTTGGCGGATACTTGCTTAGTTGTGTGTAGGGAGGTCATTTAGATTAAATTGTTGACTATTGTGTATGCTTTGGTCTAGGATATTCTAAACTTATAAACTACAATCCAATGAGATTTCCATATGTCAACGTGTGAACAAGAACTATCCTATCTGTTTGCAGAGTCAAAGCCCATCACACTAAAGACAATGCTATCCTAGTTTACAATACCATGATGCATCATGTCTATGTGTTATATCAAACATAAGGAATGACAAAGAGTCCCAATCCCAAAATATGAGCAAAATTATCCATCTCCTCACCATAATCAATTAAATTCTTGATGAATCATAAGATTGTTGGACTTTTAAATCAATCTCAAGGGTGGGTGCATGAAGTTGGGTACCAATTTTTTTGGCCACTTTTCAAAAAAAATTTAAAAATGAGCTCACGTTATAACGTGAGCACGTTATAATGCGCTTGCATTATTTTGCGTTAAAAATAAAGAAAATAGTGAAAGTATTTTCCTTGGAATACCAACCCAAAGGCTCGGAGGGCATTCCCAACAAGGCAAGAGATGTGTTCTACAATTTTTCACATAATCGGGTCTATGCTCACCATCAAGATTGCATCTAGTTCAATATCGACAAAATAACAAACATGGGTAATGTTAGGTTCTCTCTTAGCTATCCAACGATGTAATTTTTTTTACTTTTTGATAATGTTAATCCTTTCATCCATAATTTCTTTTGTTTGTATTTTTGTTTTTTGCCAAAAATTATTTTTTGGTGTTTTTTTTGTTATAAATTAATCGTTCATCAAAATTTCAAATAAATTACATTTTTAGAAACTAGACTCCATTTTACAAATTGAAAAAAAAAAGGAAAAAAAAATCAATTATTTTCAAAAATTTGTAGGGGGAGCATAGCCAAAATTATGCTTTTCAGGAAGTGCCCACTTAGAAAATTAGTAAACAACAAATATTCATTAAAAAATTATCAAAAAAATTGTGCATCAACTATATGTTGTTAGCTAACTTCTAACCGCAGCGATTTTAACAATACTACAAAAAAGGTCACCGTGCTCAGGTCATACAAGAGTTGCTATGTTATGTTTTTCTGACAAAAACAACACGAATTTGTGTATATCCCTCTTTTGAACCCCTTAATCTCAACCATTTTGAAAATAAATTAGTAGTTTAGAAAGTAGACTCGGAGTATTTTGATCCTTGTTTTTGTTCCATCTCAAAATTTTGAGTGTAACTATCCTCAATTTCATGTCCAAGGTCAACATTTCCTGATTTCAGAAAAAAGTGGCCACTTAAGCCCCCTTTTTGGGAACCATCTTGGTCCACTTACCCTCAAAATAAATGGTCAAATCAATTCTTCTTATTCTTCTATCTTTACTAGCATTTCTATCCAAGTATCGAACTTGTGTGATATATCAAAATATACATGAGGCTACCCATGGTCGATGATTGTCTATACATCATCAAATTTGTCTACATCAAACAGCTAAGTCTTCTAGTCCTCTTTGAGTTGAACCTACATTATAACTTTTTGAAGAGATCAACCCAAAATTCAAAATTTTCTCTTGATCTCTCAACAGGGCATTGTACCAACCTATTTCCTTTCACTAGGGCAACTTTGGGGCATCCAAAAATCATATTGTTTTTTACTTTTTGATTTGAGCAACAATTTTAATCTAAAAAGTGGCAATCTTTGAACCAACATAACAAGTACCTCGCTTTCACTTAAAAATGTCATGAATGGTATTAATTCAATATATAAACATCATTTGATCTTGAAATCCATCTTCTTTTTTCCTATTTGATTAAATTATCCTATATATTTAATTAAATGCCTCATTTTTCACCTATTAATCTAATTGACCTAATTGGGTTAATTCACCCCTTTTCACACTAACATTTCATCTTGTTTAGTTAAATAATGCAAATTATTTTATTTAAACCCTAGGTCCTCTTATTTAATTCAATAATCCTAAACTATTTAATTAAATATCATTTCGCATTCCCCTTTTCATTAAATAAATTAGTAATTTAATGAATATACTATTATTCTCCATCTTACACATTTAATTTTAGTTTTAATTAACTAAATTGCTTATTATCCTCACCTTCCCACTTGCAAGGGAATATTCTTGGAATATTCCTCCTTTTCACATTCCTCCAAAAGAGAATATTCGTATGGAATATCCTCTTTTTTGGACTCATTCTTCCAAAATATCTCTTAACCTCTTCCTAATTCTTAGGAAGTGTGTTTTTTGAAAGATAATTTGGAACATTGATTAAATTAATTGATCCTTTTCAACTTTCAACCTTTACCATGGATTGGAATCCTCAATCCATATTTCATCCTCCTTTCATTGTTGACCATTTATTGATTTTTTCAATCTAATCACTTGATTTCTCATTTGCAATCTAGTTTTAATTAACTAAATTGCTAATTATCCTCACCTTCCCACTTGAAAGGGAATATTCCTTGAGAATATTCCTCCTTTTCACATTCCTCCAAAATGGAATATTCTCATGGAATATTCCTTTCCTTTGCACATTAAAATTTGGTTTTGATTAACTAAATGCTAATTTTCCTCTCACACCCACTTGCATGAGAATATTCTCCCTTTACACTCATTCAAAAAAGGCAATATTCTTCTTTGTAACAAAATTATTGTGCAAGTTTTGATGTGAAACAAGCACAAAACCACAAGCCACAAGATCAAACAACAAACAAGTAAACCTTCCACGCAAGAGATCTGCAAACAAGAATTGCTAAATTCATCAACAATGAAAAGTTATAGAAGAGAGAAAACTTTGAAGAAGATATGAAAGCTACAGATATTCTCACATGAATAATTACAATGAGATCAATCCTTAAGAAAGGAGATCAAACCCTAAAAGGAAACCTTAGTGTTCACACTTAATAATTAATAAATAAACAATTATTAATGTGCCTAAGTTTAGCTTAAGAAAACCTAAAGTGATAATTGACTTAATTAATTAACCAATATGATTAAATTAATTAAGTGAAATAACTTATTACTCTAACACCCCCCCTTAATATGAACTTAGGGAGTAGCTAAAACACTAGGAAAAGATGCATAAAATCAAATATGAGTGTTGACAACAAGGCTAAATCAGGTACCCATGTACAAAAGTAAAAGATCTCTCACAATAGGAGAAAAGGAGAAAACCTCATGGGAAAAACTCCTCTCCAAAAGAGAGAAATAAAAGTGAAGGTCTAAGAAGCCTCCAAACAAGGAAAGGTTGTCCCAAAAGATAGGAACAAAGAGAACACCATAGAAGCATGAAGAAGCTATAAACAACTGTCACAAGATGACTACTATGATGCCAAAGAACCTCCTCTAAAGATAAGATGATCAAGATCAAGAAGAAAACAATCTACATGAGTGCCCCCAACAACACTACTTGAATCAGATGGAAAACAAAGGAAAACACCTGGAACAAAGATATAGATGACACAAGTACCAATAGTCTGAAGAACACTAATCAACTGAGGATGGAATATTCTTTCCAAGGAAAAACCAATGAAACATTAGCACAAATAGTATAACACCCCCCATAATGCTGATTGTGAGAGCCTGACAGATCCACTGAAATGTTGTGTAACATCTTATAGTGCATAAATGAGAAGAAACATCTGAAAGTGCACAAGAAAGCACCTGCAATTGAAAAAGTGGTGTGCAAAAAAAAGCACACATGCATGAGGGTAGAATCACATGGATCCACTATTGTCATGGAGGGACACTCACCGGACAAAGGTGTGATGGCAAAAACAAAGGCACTACACAACTCCCCATGGCACTTTATAAATAGTGTGAGTACAAAACATGGCACAACCTTATGTACAAAATCCCCCAAAATACATGTACAATAGTGTGGCACTTTATCTTAGTGTGTTTACATAGAAAATATTGCTTACAAATGATGCTCAAAATGCCCAAAAAGGACAAAAAAATTGGAAATACATAAAGAACAACAAAAAACAATGTATCCCATGTAAACGAGAAGTTCCCAAGAGCTAATATGTCTAGGTAATTCACCAAAGTGTGAAAACACAAAAAATTGAATAAAATGTACTAAGAGTGAAATATAGAAAAATTGCATAGATGGAACTCAAGCGCTCTGAAAGATGGTTCCAATGCCACTGAGATCACAAAAAATAGAGAAACTGGTCAAAAGTTACAAGCCCGGGACTGAAAATAACTCCTTTGACTTCCACAGGTTGTATAATGCACTAGTAGAAAAATGAAGTGATGAGACCCACACCACTAGAAAGTTGGTGGAACCAACTTTTCTGACGATATCTCGTTTGTTAAAAAAATGATATTGTATGCCTAAGTTATGGCCTTTGGAAGAAAACAACTCCAAAGGGGGAAAATAACCAGTCACAACATTAAATTTGACGACCATCTGACCGTCGCAACAAAACTGCAAGCCTAAATTTGACGGCCAAATAGCCATCACAGCATTTTCACAATTTGAATTATTGGGAAAAAAATAAAAAATAAAAAACAATAAAAAAATTACATGATTAATTTTTTTGAAAAAAAAATTAATAAAAAAAACATTGATAATTTAAAAATAAAAAATAAAAAAATGGAGGCATGTTACACCTGTGTAGGTCTGCGCAGGTTTGGACTTGCATAGGGTATGTACCTTTCCCTTTTAACCTTTTCTTTTTAAACCAAAAAGAACTTTTGAAAAATCTTTTTAAAACAAAATTTAAAGCTTGTTTAAAAAACCCAAATTTTTTACAAATAAAAAATCTGGAGGAATTTTTTTTGCATAATTTTTTTTTGAATTTTTTTTTCTGCAAACAAATATGTGCAATATTCTTCAATATTCTTTTCATGATTGTGAACCCTTGATTAAATATCAACTTGAATTCTCAACCCTTGATGGGAATCCATGATACATGCCTCCATATTCCTTCCATCCTAACCATTGATTAATTCTTTCAATCTTGACCATTGGTTTCTTTTTTCCTATTATATAAATAGACCTTGCATCTATTCAATAGGAATCCATCTTTTAATAGTAAACTTATGCTATTAAAATCACTCTCATTTGCATCCATATTTAACGTACACTTACCTTATTGAGTTATAAAATCTTGATCATAGTAGCTTAAAGCATCCATTAATGGCTTCCATGGTAACTTTGTTGTATCCATTTAGCATATTTTGGAATTAGGACTTGCATATTTAAATATTACATACATTTAGAATAGATTTGCACACATGTACAACATACATTTTAGCATATACTATGTTAGATTAGCTTTCATCATGTTTCACATATATCTCTCATTAGTTTCATTAGTTTTCTTCAATAAAATTGATTAAAGTAGGCTCATTATCTAAGGGATTGGGAAAGGTTCATCATTCCACATAAATGTGACACCACTCCCCCAATAAGATAAGTTTCAATGTCTTAGAGAAAATGTTTTTCAAGCTTTTGTGTTTTTAGCATGTTAGATTAATGGCTTCTTCACTTTGTTTACATTGACTATCTTATTGGGATCATAACATAGGTAATTAAATAGGCTTTAAATTTTTTTGAATCTAGCATATTTAGTTAACACTATGATCATGGTCACGATGGGTACACAAGTCAAGTCTTTTGCAAGTATGAGTGAGTAGGGTGGTGCTGTCATTAATTTTGTCATTGATGTCAACACAGTGCAGGTTGTAGAGAAAGGAAACAAGTGATTGCAGGTTATGCACATATAGTTGAGATACTATTGAGATGTTGTGAGTACATGGAGCTATCTTTATGGTGTTGCAAGTTTACTGATATGATGAGTTGCCAACTGCTTTTGAGAAATAGTGAAGACAAAATTGTGTGTGTACATAATGTGCTCTAGTTTGTACTTCACATTTATTTTGTGTTAATCCTATGCTTGTGCAAATCTGAAGTGTTTTTTATGGGCATTTCTTGGTGATATATCTTGGATGTAGCTTTTGGTTTGATGAAGAGTGAAATTTTTGTTCATTGGTGTGTGAACTGGTCTAGCAGAGTTATTTTTCTGTGGATTGGGAGAAATGTTTCTACTCCGCAGTCCTCCATTGATTTGTTTTAGGTCTTGTAGATCTTATAGAAGGCTTGTAATGGTTTCATCTATGTTGTATCAAAAGTGTTCATCGTTTGGTGCTCCAAAAGACTAGTTTTAGAGTTATTGTGTGGTTCTGTGCAGTCTGGATGGACTAATGGAAAGTACTATGTATGAAGGTTATTGCATTTGTTGCGAATGAATTTGAAGGTATTTGAGATGTGTTCTAGTGTTTGGTGAAGCGTGTTATGTGGTATGTGATGGAACCCTCAAAAAAATTGGCTAATTTAAATTGTTCCATGTTAAAACCCTCATGGAATTACTTTCCTCAACGGCTTAAAATATTCTTTTAAGCCATTGACTCCCTATTACCCATTGCAATTTATTTTAAGGTATTTTTAGTCATTTGTTGTCACTGGGTAACTGGCTCTTCTAGCCTAAGTTTAGACCTTTTATATTTCACAACTTGGAGGCTTTCAAATCAATATTTTTCTTAGGAGTTCCCCTTCATTAGAACTTGTGAGCATGTGCCTAGGATCTTCATTTAAGTCCCAATGACCTTTGTCACTCATCGCTCATCGTTAGTATGTTAATAAGTTTACACTATGTAATAGTGATGAGCGATAAGCAGTACTTTCCTTTGAAATCGCTCATTGCTAATGGCATCTAATCCTTCAATTTTGTAATAGCGATGAGCGATGTTCTTAGTTTTATGCTCTTATCACTCATCACAGATGGCCATTAAAAAGAACATTTGCAATAGCGATAAGTGATGTGTTGTCACACTGTATAATCATGGATACATTGTAAAAGGTTGCTCTTACATTAGTGATGTGTGACGAACCCTATCAATAATGTAAAACCATTCATCATTAATTGCTTGTACAATATATGAGGAGGATTAGTGATGAATGAAGGCCTTATCGCTCATCATGGATTTACCTCAGAACTTGAATTCTAAAGTAGTGATGAGCGATGGGTACTTTCTAAAAGGGTTTCTCTCTCGCTAAAATAATATGATCATACAAGAGATGTTTTTCTAATGTTTGTTCTATGCAGGTATTGACATTACATCTCTCATTGTAGATAAAGTATTAAGAGCAAGGTTTAAGTCAATGACACGTGATGGAGAAATAAATATGACTGAGAATCAGGCCATTAAACCAAAGGATAAAGAACATCACTGGGATATTTTCATTGCTGATAGAGTAGGGCAGAGAGAAGCTCAATCGGTGACAAGTAGTGGTCACTGCACAGAGCAGGTCATATGGAAGATTTTGAAGATTCAGCATAAAGCAAGGGAAAAGAAGTAAGAGGATTGAGGACCTTTGATAAGGTTTTAAAGCAAGATAATCCAATGGACCGAGGATCACTACACAAATGCTTTCGTAAGATTTAGGAACAACGATGAAGTGATGAAGTATATAAGGAAAGTTTCCCTCTAAAATAAACTTGTCTTATGTACAAGTTTGTCAGTATTAATGATGAGCATGGATTAGGTTGGTGATACATGTTGATTGACAGATCGCAACACCTAAGCTAGCATTTTTTTTCCCATGACTGAAGTTTTAATTGTTTTAAAAGCAATGGTTTAGATTCAATCTTGAGTTGTAAGTTACCAGCTTACATTTTTTTATATTTTTTAAAAGTTGTAATAAAATTCATAATTAATTATTTACTTCAAAAAAAAATACAAAAAAATATGCATCACATCTAAACATGAGTCCTCTACTTATATGTAAAATATTATAAAAAAATATTATCATTTTATTGTGGTTAGGGTGGTCAGACAAACACCTACTTATTTTTTCCTTGAAATTTAAGTACTACTGCATTGAAATTTCAAATTTTCACCAAATGCATTTTTTCTTTTTTAAAATAAACCTAGTAGTTTAGAAACTACATTCAATTTGCTACAAATTCTATTCTTGCATATTTTTGAAATAATATAGATAACTTATTCAAATTTTTATGTCAAGTTTCCTAACTCTGATTTTTCTGATTTTTTTGTCACTTAAGGGCCTTTTTTTTCTATGATGATCCTGCACATACCCTTTTCTTCAAATGTTTTATTTGAATGTATTAGTATGTTTTCAGCTTTAATTCAGAGAATTAATTAAAATGTTTGAATAGGGTTATAAACTTTGTGAAGGATGGCTTAGGATTACTAAGAAGTAGTTGTTTTCTTGCACAGAGAGTTATCATAAATGCAAAGCAGTTCAAAAATATTCAATTTATATCCTAGACAAGTGATTTGTGTATTATTGATCCTCTTGCATAATTGACTCTATTCTCTTAATTGATTAGACACTAGTCATTTAATCAGAAAAACATGTATAAGATGAACCAATAATCTTCCTGGCTCTAGACTAATGAGAAGATAATATTTTTTAATAGAAAATATCTCCAAGGGGTAGTGGAATTATTTTCAATTCCTAGCAGATGGTAACTCTTTCATTGAAAATATGCCAAATCTTTAATGAAGTTAATTTTATCGACACCAAAAGGAATTAATCTGTGCATAAAATGCTTCATTGATTGAATATATTGCACGTAGACACAATTGGGATTGCCCTCCTAGGTTTCATAGAGCCTGAAGTGAAGGAGTACAGACTTCAAAAATCCTATGCATGTTGTGTTGGTCACTAGCCTAATAGTTCTTCATTATAGGATATGGCTACTTCTTAGAGGATTGTTTGGTTCTACTGGAAAAATCACTAGCAGTCTACATGTTATCTTCTTGTTGCAGAAGTGTGTACTCCAAAGTTCATTTGTGTTTTTATTAGGTTTGGCTGACCTAGTGTCTACATGTCATGTGAAGGATAATTATCAATTAAGGAAGCATGTGATTGATCTGAGATGTTGTTTTGGGTCTTGGTTGAGTGTTGGTTTGGTCTACTCTCATTCTCTTCCACCACAGGAATGTTGAGTTGCTGACCTAATTTGAATTTGTAATATGAAGAATATGTAGCCAACCTTAGAGAAAGTTTATAAGGTTGAAGATGGTATAAATACAATTTGAGATGTTATGGATTGAATGAATCAGAATGCCACAAGTGTGAGAAGAAAGAGTGTGTGAAAGTGAATTAAAGAAGCAATACTTTAATGTGTTAGACTCCTACAAGAAGTGAGTTGATGGTTTTTGCAATCTTCTAATCAAGGTTGCAGATGTGTGTAATTTTTTGTGCTATATTTTTATGTTATCTTTTGTATTATAGGAAATGAGCCTCCCTATTGGATAGTGAGTCCTATCTATAGGTAGTGAGCCTTGTATCCAAATAGTGAGTCCTTTTGGGCAGCGAGCCCTTTGGCAATGTGCCTCTTTGTATATTGTGAGTTAATCCTCACTGTAGTTTTTCCCTTATTGAGTTTTCCACGTAAATCTTGTGTTTCTTTTGTTGAAATTGATTTCTTTTATTTTCATTTCATGTTCATACTTAATAATAGAATAAAGTGGATTGGAAGTTGATAAGTGTTTGATATTTGTGATTAAGATTGGTGACAACTAATTCAACCCCCCCACAGTTCTCTTGTGCCTTTCAACAAAGTCTAGTTTGAGGATATGGTTTGATATGTGTAGACACTTGGAGTCTTGTTTAGGTGATAGTTGAGTGCAGGTTATAAGCATTGGTGAAGATTATGGTGTCATTCATATGCAAGTATATTTGAACATTGGTGAAACATGACCGTGTATGTGGTTTTTTTGTGTTGTGTTGGTTTGGTGTTAGCGGGCTTTTCCTATCTCCTAGATGCTTGATTGGTTCCTTAATGAGGGTTACTTGTTTGTGGACATGTTTGGTAAATCAGAGCTATGGTTGATTTGGTGTTTCAGTATTTTTTTCTACATCATTATCTTCTTTGATATCATGGTTTTTAGGTTACTAATATGATGATGATTTTTCATGTTCCAAGTTTTGGGATTTATGAGTTATACAATCATGTGTTGTAATCACCTATTTGGTTATAGTGGGATGACTCAGACGTGGACTATTTATATCCATGATAGTCTTTTTAGTATTGATGTAGTTTTTTGTTAGTTGGCATTTTCTTTGGTCATTTGTGCATTTGTATGCTTCTTTGAGATGAGAGGATGGATGGTTTAAGTTCCATTATTTCCAATGTTTAGGACTTGTAATGGGTAAGTGCATAAAGATGAGGAGCCAAAAAGTGGTCTTAAGTGGCCATTTTTTTTTTAAATCAGGAAAGATTGACCTTGGATGAGAAATTGAAGATAGTTACACTAAAATCTTAAGATGAACACAAATTGGTCATACTAATTTGTATTATTCCTTGTTTTAACTTAGTTTCTATGTTTTGTTTGTTTGTATGTGTAGTGTAGGAAAAATTATCCATTTTCCTTGCTTAATTTGGGAATAATTAATAAGATGAGCTAAGTGATACCTTAATTTAGTGTTGTAATTTGTTTTACACATTCACATTAAGTTTAGGGCCCTTTTAAATTTAATAGACCTAATTGGGCCTTATTTAGGGTGTTGTAAAGTGTATCTTTATATTTTCACAAAAAACTTGGCCTTTACTAATTAATTTGGCTTCTTTATGCCTTAATTGGTCCTATTTTGCATCTACAAGGCTTATTAACTTGACACTTATCAAGTAAACAATTATAATTCAATGATTGAGGTTGTGTGTTCCAAATCTAGTGATATGGGACTCATATTCCACCTTGGGCATATGATTCCCACCTAGGTCTTGGGACCTAATTTCAAATTTCACATTAAACAACACATTTGTTTGAGTTTTTTCCTATGTTTAAGACATTGGGACTCATACGCCCCAACTGGTACATGATTCTTGCTTTAAGAAGGACCTATTTTGAATCAAGTTCTTGGTGGGATTTTATTATCCTAAATCTGATGTTGGCTTGTAGTGTTGCAATTTCATGAAATTTGTCATAAACAACTATAAATACAAGGCTATCTCACTTAGTTTCACCTAGATATTTTGAGTCAATCATCCTAGGATTTCACAAGATAATTATATAGAGTATTCAAGAGCATTCAAGGGCATGTTTATAGAATATTACTCCAATAGTCAAGATCCATTATCATTTCAAGGTATCGATGCATCATGTATGTGGTTTTGAGCTAATGTTGTGATGTATTGTTCAAGATCAATTCAAGTATTCAAAGGAATTATCCTTCATCAAGAATCATAATAAAAATATACATCCATTAAAGCCACTTCATGCTTGTTTTTAGATCTACAAGGTTATATTCTTTCATCTTGTGTTTCATTTTTTATTTCATTCATGCTTCATTTCTCATTAAGGTTTGATTACCAAAACAAGGTTTGACAAAGGAAAACCACCATTTCCTGACAAAAAAAACATATTATTTGTGTGTGTGTGTGTGTGTGTTGTAGGTTTATAGGTTGAAGAAAAAGTTGATTTGAAGTCTTCAAAAGTACCAAAATTAGAAAGTTGAAAAAGTTGTAAAAGTTATCATAAGAAGTTGCCAAATCCCATAGCAACTCAGATCTCGAGCAACATATCTAGCTTATTTAGATGAAACCAATGGGAAAGTGCTTATTTAATCCATATTAATAGGATCACAAAGTTTCAGTTCAAAAAATTTCTCATAAGACACTTTTCACTTTTTCAGGACACTTTGTAACAGTCTGGGTGTATGAGTCCCAATACAACCTTTTTCCCATATTTCTATAGATCTAGATAAGTCACTAGGGTAAGTGCACCAAGATGGTTCCCAAAAAGGGGGATTAAGTGACCACTTTTTTCTAAAATCAAGAAATACTGACCTTGTACATGAAATTGAGGATAGCTACACTCAAAATTTTGAGATGGAACCAAAACAATGATCAAAGTGCTCTAAGTCTACTTTCTAAACTACTAATTTATTTTGAAAATGGTTGAGATTAAAGGGTTGAAAAGAGGGATGTACAAAAATTGTTGTTTTTTTGTCAGAAAAACATAACATAGCAACTCTTGTATGACCCTAGCATGGTGAACTTTTTTGTAGTATTTTTAAAATCACTATGGTCAGAAAATAGCTAAAAGTATCTAGTTGATGCATCATTTTTTTGATAATTTTTTAATAAATATTTGATTTTTTACTAATTTTCTAAGTGGGTACTTCCTAAAAAGTAGAATTTTGGTCGTGCTCCCCCTACAAATTTTGGAAAGTAATATATATTTTTATAAAAATTATTGAATGAAGTATAGTTTATAAAAATGTAATTTATTTGAAATTTTCACAAATGGTTAATTTATAACAAAATAAAACCACAAAACACTACTTTTTGACAAAAAATAGACATACAAACAAAAGAAATTATGCATGAAAGGCCTAACATTGTCAGAAAGTGAAAAAAAAATACATCATTGGAAAGGTTAGAGAGAACTTAACATTACCCATGTGTTCAATTTTGTTGATATTGAACCAGATGCAATCTTGATGGTGAGCAAGAACTCGATTATGTGAGAAATTGTAGAATTTGCAAAAAACACGTCTCTAGTCATTGTGAATGCCCATCAAGACTTTGGATTGGTATTCCAAGGCAAATACCAAAGCTAAGGCTCGGGGATTCCTAAAGAAAAATATAACACGCTCACATTATGTGTTAGTTTTGACATTTTTTGCTTCTTTGGGGAACATGTCTAGCAACACATAATGCACTCACGTTATATCTTCCTTTAGTTAAATTCCACTTTATAGAATGTTTGTTCATATGTTTGTAAGTATACATATGCTAGTGTGTAATGTATGTATGTATATATGCATGCATGTATGTATGCCTATATGTATGTATTTATGCTTATGGGAGAGAGGGTGAGGGACGGTGGGAGTGGGAGAGTGTGGGAGAGTGTGGGAGAGAATGCGATAGTGGGAGAGGGTGGTAGAGAGTGGGAGAGAGAGTGAGAGAGAGTGTGGGAGAGTGTGGGAGAGTGGGACAGCGGGAGAGTGGGTGGAAGGGAGGGAGGAGAGAGTGGAAGAGAGTGGGAGAGTGTGGGAGAGGGTGCGAGAGGGTGGTTAAGAGTGACAGAGTGGGAGAGGGTTTAGGGTGTGAGAGCATGGGAGAGAGTGGGAGAGAGAGGGAGGAAAAGAATGGGAGAGAG